>CM002526.2:20190000-20577500 GCA_000338895.3 Oryza meridionalis
CCCTTAGCCCTGTCTCGCCTCCCTCTCGCTCTTCTTTCCCTCGATCCACGCCAGCGGCGGCTCCCTCCGCCCCGTCTCGCTTCTCTCGCCCTTTCCTCCTCTCCCTCTCGCCTCCCTCCCGCGGTGGATACGGCGGCGGTGGTGTTGATGAAAAACACGAGGCCTAGGAGATCTGCTTAACTTCAGTGCAGGTCCAAAACTCGCCTTCAGATATGCTAGCGTGCCAGTTGATTTGATCCTGCAATCAACAAGAAACAAAGACAAGGAAACCGCAGTTAAACCCATAAATGATAGTCGATTGGCTAAGTGCCGATGACATATCATTTATCCTTGAGCCGATGTCATATTTAAATCGATCGGCGGCTGGAAATAGATAATAAAGAACTAAATCTACTCGATCGGCTGTAGATATTAACAATATATAATTCTTATATCGACATATACTTAAATCAAGTGATTGGGATAGATCGGTCGTCATGCCGAAATAGTATAAATCACTTAGATCGGAATATATGTTAATAACAGAACTATACATGTTTACAACATAGCCGATTAGATAGATTTAGCATGTATCGGCTAATACTCCGATACCACTCTATGTTAAGATATTAAACAAGTAGAATATACCAAACAGAAGCTTAATATACGTAAATGCAACAATATCTTGACTTAAAGGGCAGATTTAACATATCAACGAAGTATGTAGAGAAAATGTAGTTAAACCAGATAAGATCGGCTGAAACTCTGATGCTACCCGAATCGGCAACCAGAAAACATGCTAGAGATTGATATTCTAAGCACGACTTAATAGATCAAACTCAACTGATACAACATTAAGTATGAAAAGAAGAACAATATCTAGACAATCAAGCCGCTGGAAGTTTCAGAGTGGTAGATATCTTGTATAATCTAAATCAACGTCGGAATCTAACCGACTGCCCTTTACTAATGGATGTTAGCCGATTATAGATTAGATAGCGATATTGCCAAAGATTATGTGAGATATATGATAACTCGACGAATTACATAAACAAGATTAGAGTGTCATAAAGATGGAAGCACTAATCCCGAGAACGCAAGCCGTCATAACAAGTTTTACCTCTTGTTGAAGATCGAAACCAATGCAGCTCAACCCGAAAGCAAGAACTCGTCGAAATAAAACTAAAGCAAAAGAGTGGCGATGCGCCGAGATTGTATTGAACGTGTGTGCTAAAATTTACATAGGGCTCGGGGTCTTATTTATACCCGAGAATTACAAGATATGTCTATATCGGACACGACTCTTATCTCTAACAAACTCTAAGAAACCATAAGTCTTTGCGGTAGACTTTTGCCCAAACATATCTCTAAGGAAATTACATAAAATATTGTAATTAATAGATACAATTGCCTTCTCAGGACTCTATCCATGCGTCGCAATCATCTTGAAGCATATCAACTCAACCCGACGTCGTACACAAGTCGTATTGTTAGAATCGGCTGTATCGGCTAACCCTGTCTTGCTCGAACTCTGCCGATCCTGACCGTAGCCGATTCGGATTGCAGCCGACTCTTGCTCTGTTCCCGCAACAATCTTCGTCTTTGATTCCGCTTCAATCTAGTCTTTATCTCCGACACTGATATTACCAAATTTAGTCGTTAACACATGCCCCCCAAGTCCGGAATATTTGGTAATGTTTCGGATTTGCCGTGTATCGACTCCGAGCAAGTTTCGCACTTCGTCGTTTTCCGACCGTTACTCCCGTGCTTTAAATACTAACCGTTACCCTCGAGGAATCTCACACAGTCCTCTTCCGTTTTCACCGCTGAAGCAAACCACGTTTTCTCTCTCTCCGGCGATCCCCTCAGTGCACAGGTGATTTCAAGACGACCTCCTCCCCGACCAATTTTCCGCCCGCGGCAATGTCGACCTCCGCCAATCCATCCGCCGCGCCATCGGCCGAGTATGCAGAGGTAAGAACCCATCGGCTAGATCTCTTTATTTCGCAGCAGATTAATTTTCTCTCGCCTCATCTTGTTTTCTTCTTCTCTATCCCCATTTGCATCTGTAGCATCTGTCCAATCTGGTTGCGATTCCAAGTCTATCACATGAGAACCACTATTTTCTTGATTCAATCGGCAACCTTGACCCCACTGATTTTATCACAGGTGAAACCAACAGAATCCACTTTAGATTAGCCAACCCTAATCTGGGTCACTGGAAGAATACCTTCAAATCTTGGCCATCTCTTGAGAAAACTACCCCTGAGAAGAGTTGGACCACATAGTACAAGCGTGTATCGGTTAGTAAGGCAGTTCACTGGGATGAGATCGGGATCGGCCAAGCGCTTGCCCTTACCATAGCCAATTCTGCTAAGGACGAACCTCTGATGGCTGCCGCCACCTATTTCTGGTCCAACACCATCAACGCCTTCCTATTCAACCAAGGGCCGATGACCCCAACTTTGATCGACATCACTATGATCACCGGATTAGATGTAACTTCATCGGCTAATCCTATGAGCTTGAACACCAAGAACCAATTTGACTTTAGGACAAAAAGCATAAGTGGTCCTCGAGAGCATGTAGCCTTTCTGCTGATGTGGCTAGAGAAATTTCTCTTTTGTGGATCAAGCTGTGGCCCTACAACCAATTGGCAATTTGTAGCCGAAGCCCTATAATCAAAAAAACAATTTCCCTTGGGCAAAATCCTCCTCGGCTATCTATACCAAATGTTGAACAATGCATCGGCCAAGATAGCCGTCGGCTCAGTGGTTGGGGTAGGTGGACCATGGTGGTTGCTGCAAACCTGATTAAACCTGGTGGTTATGAAAGTCGTCAATCGGCCTTCTGTGACAAAAGCTGAATTTCCGAGGTTGGAGCCGATTGTGGAAGATGATGGAGAAGAACCCACTCATCGTAGATGCATGTCATACGGAGAATATGCATCTACGCCAACTGATGCTGGAGCAAAGCTGTCGGCTGAGCTGCTTAAGGACTGGTT
The DNA here is from genome assembly GCA_000338895.3 of Oryza meridionalis. NCBI lineage: Eukaryota > Viridiplantae > Streptophyta > Magnoliopsida > Poales > Poaceae > Oryza > Oryza meridionalis. Next base: position 20,192,984 of record CM002526.2, read on the forward strand.
CTGCAGCTTTTATGAAGGCTTTCAGAAAGATGCCCGGGTTTGGTTTCCTTACGAGGACTCAGCAGATCTTGAACTTCCATCAGACTTCAGATTTGAAAACATCAATCATGAAAAATACCAGAAATCCAGGGAAGTTCTTACAGCTGCAATTAGCCCATGCATTCTTCCTGTTGGCATTCATCAGGGCAGAAACATCCAAGTCTCTTATGAATTTTACCACCCAATGAGCTCGGCTAGACAACTCGGATTGGGCTAACTCCCAATCGGCTTATTCTTTGCCGACAAGATCTAGTGCCAAGGAGAAATCTCATCAACTCTGATGATGGATCGGATACTCAACATCCCAGGACCCCCCTTGGGCAGTATTGAGAACATAGAGCTGGCAAGGTTCAGGAGCAAGAACTTTGACAGATGGTGGGGTGAATGGAAACAACATATCTTCCATCAACCAGCTTCTATGTACATGACAGATCTGTTCCCCGATGTTATCCCTCAGGTAAATCTTTACTTTATCAATCTTTCTTGAACAACTGGTAGCCGACTTGAACCTTAACTAATCTTTTCTTTTGACCTGCAGACAACAGAATCCTCTCCTCCTCACTAGAGCAACAGTGGCAAGGATATTGAATATGCTCCAGGTCTAATTCCTAATGGAGGTGGACCATCTCCCCCTGTCATCGGCTATCATACCCCCAGGACTTCAACCCTCCTCCAAGGCCTAATCAGGGAACCAGCCGATGCAGGTAAGAAAAGAAAAACCAGATTATCGGTTGTGGACACATCAGCTCCGGCTCCCAAGAAGAAAACCAAATCAAAGAAAACCAAGCCAGCTGATGACCTGCCTGCCTTGGATCCATCCATCGAACAAGCTCTGGATGAAGAAGACATTGAAGATGATATTGATCAGGCTGCAGCCGAAGTGAGTGATACAGAAAGAACACCACCGGTTTCACCCAAGCAGACACCTCCAACTCCTTCTGCCCCCACTCATTTCTTAAGAGTAAGCATCTCTCTTCAATTTCGTCTATAATTACTTCACCTTTCAGCCGATTACTCATAGATTTATAATCACAGAAGAAGAAAACTGCCGTGAGGAAGAAATCGGTAGCACCAACTCTCAAACCGGCTCCACCAGTAAGATATTCTCAGTCTTCTCATTGACTAATCTCAGCCGATTATGTCTAACACTTATCTTTTTATAGCCTCCTCCTCCTCCTTCGCCTCCTGTGCAGCTAGAATCAAGCAACCGTACTCCATCGGCTGCAGACAGTCATAACGTCGAAGAGGAAGAACGACCAGCTGCTCCTGCTATTCCAGTAAGTTTTTGTTGACACAAATCTGAGATCGGCCAATCATGTTTTGATACTTAACCATCCATAATATTATCTCTTGCAGGTCTTAGCCGATCTGTTTTCCTTTGACATCAAGGATTATCTCGATGAAACAGAGGAAGACATCACCAGTAAAGCCATAGCTCCTCTATCCGATGATGTGAAGAGAACGCTTGAGGATATCTCTCATCGGCTAGAGGCATCATTAGACAACTTAGTGACCAACTGTGGCTCGATCCGGGCAAGGTTCACTGATATCCAAGCTCTACTCCCGGATGAACTAGCCGATGCCCTTACTCCAGCCGCTTACCTTGAGCAACACCAATTCAAGCTGGAGAAGGCCAGGCAGAGATTAGCCGATCGCCGGGAGCGCAAAGATATTGAAGCTACAATCCAGCACAATCGGCAGCTTGTGCACGTAGAGAAGTCCAAGCTTGATCAGCTGTCCGAGGGCCCGATCAAGTCAAATATCGATCGGCTTGAAGCTCGTAAGATTGATCTCATGGCACAACTTCAAGAATGCAACGCCGAGCTGGATATGGAGCACAAAAAGTTAGCCGATCTCCCACAGGCTATCGAAGAACAGAAGGCAAAGCTGAAATCGGCTATCAAGAATGTCGTTGATATGACCAAGTCCTTGAAAGTCATCCCTGGAACCGATGCTCAAGATGCCCAAGCCATAGAAGAAGTAGAACAAATTAGGCAGAGAGCTATATCGGCTATCCAGCGATATTTGTCTCAGTGGCATTCTGTATAATAGATCCTAAGAAATTTTTGTAATCGGCTAAAATACCCTAGTACTATTATTCAACTTGTCTTGATAATTCTTCGTGCCAAGTAATACAACTTCAGAACTTGCTCAAAAATTTGCAATTTTCCATGTATGTGCCCCCCTAATTTTACAATGTCAAAAACATTGATAAAATTATAAAAACAACTAAGGCGATATAACCATATCGGCCATTGTACATCGGCAAACCACAACCGATTATAATCAAAAACAACTAAGAGCGATATAACCATATCGGCCATCTCAAGGCGATGAAAATGCATTGGCTATCATGTATCGGCAACATCAGCCGATCATGCATTAACTCAAACACTTGGGTAATATTTCTTCAAATATTTTCCATTTAGTACTCTGCCATAAACTTCTTCATCGAGTCCTTGCAACATGTAAGCTCCTTTAGACACAACCTTATATATTTGAAACGGTCCTTCCCAATTCGGCAACCACTTGCTGAATTTGCTATCCCGAGTCCCAATCGGCAAAATCAATTTCCATACAAGTTCTCCCTCCAAAAAGTCTTTGGGGAACTTGTCACGCCCGGAAATTCAGTAGTAATTTCCGAACTTATTTGTGCATAAAATCCTCGTCCAGGAATCAGCCGAGGTACACAAACAGACAATTTAATATACAAATCCATCATAATAATAACGTTACACTCTTACAAAAGAAAAGAAAACAGCAGTGGAATAACGGTCTAGCGATGGCTTCAACTCCACTCCCACAGGCAGCTCAACTGGGGTATAAGCCAAACGTCTTCTCCTTCTGGATTCGTTCTCTTCAACTGAGGTTGATTGATTATTGCAAGAATGAGCATATGACATACTCAACAAGCTACACAGCAAATATGCAAGTGCACAAGGATACCAAAAAATGGCATAATATAGGCTCATTTGCAAAAATAGCATTTAGCAAAACATTTAAGAGAAATAAAACAGTGGAGTAATTAATCAAAAATTTTAATCAACACTGAACAACACACCCATGTTGCACAGGCCCAACCATCCTGAACAACCAACCCCGGCTGTACAGATCTAACTCTAAACCAGGAGCTAAGCAAATTATTACCAATTATAGCATCAATAATTATTGTGAGAGGTGTGAGACTAATCACGAAAAACATTGCTCAACTCGCCCATAACCGCGGGCACGGCTATTCGAATAGTTTTACTCTGGCCAGAGGTGTACCACTGTACCCACAAGACACAGCCTCAACATCATGTCTACCATGCGTCGCGATACTGGAAAGTACCCGAATAGAGGCTGTGACAATACCCTATGCACAACACAACTCACCACAGTGCACCATTCCTGGATCATAATCACCCCCTTATAAAACAAGGCATGGACTCCCCAGCGACCCCCACGGACTTCTCGCCGCTTCACAGTCTGGCACACCATAATGAATCATGCTATACAAAAGACAAAGCCGTTGCCCACGCTGGCTTGTGGTTGGCACGGTAAATGTTTCACAACAGTAGCTCGCGAACCGGTCCTTAATTGCCATGAGCACGACCTTCAAAACCATGTGCTCACAACCCACCATTAATCATATTTTAATTACCAATTAATTATCATAACACGATTAACCATCGTGAGCTACCATTAAATATAACCATAAATAATAATGTAGTATATATGATTCATCCCATTAGTGAGCTAATGTTTCTAAGCATGGCTAAGCAATTATATCTAACATCTAGTTGAACCAATATATATAAAGCTCAACTAGTCAAATTATAATATCCCAAGGTATCAAGGAATAGAGTAATCAATGCAAACAGGCCATAACAAAGGAATAAGTTCACACCACCCGGTGACATTCGAAAATAAATGCACAGTTGAAATAAATAGAGAATTTGAATATAGGACCAACATGCTCAAAGGATTGTGTTTAGGATCTGTGTGACTTGCCTTGCAATAATCGGTCTTCAATTAATCTTCTTGAACACTCCCGACGCACTCACGAACCTTCGCAACGACGGAAATGACAAGCTAACACGCAAAACGAAGAAAAAGACTAATAAAAACCAAATAAACAGTACAAAAACAAGCATAAACAGTACATGTGGATATTTTTAACATGTAGATCTCAATTTTAGAAAAATTTAGCAACTTGAAACACTTGAAACGGAGCTACGGTTATTTAGTTATGATTTTCCGAAGATTTAATCTATTAGAAAAAGGGAAAAAGAAAAACCGACGATGACGTCATGATGACATCATCAATGGCCGGCCCGGGTTGGCGACCTCGCCGGAGATTGGATGGTCGGCTGCGAATTTGGAAGACATGCACACGTAGAGGACGACGAGGCGAACCCAGCGGTACTCACCACAACGTCTACCAATGACCGACGACGGCCGGCGACGAGGTGGCGGCGGCGGCGAACATGGCGGCGGCGGCGACGAGGCTACATGGCACGGGAGACCACGGGAGAGGGGGCAAACGAAAGAGGACGACTAGGGGGTCCTATTTATAGCCTTGGATCGAAGAGATCGGACTCCTCCCGCAAGAAATCGGCCCGGGAAATCAAAACTCGGTTTTGGAGATAAACTCGAAAACGAGTTCGATTCGGATAAAATACTCAACGATTTGCTCCGATTTTTGGGGGTAAAGATAGAGGAGAATGAGAGGATCAAAACCCCTCAAATAATCGGAAGAAACGGGGCCGAATTGGAGATGGATTTGAAGGGAGAAGGGGCGGTGGCACTGTGCACGAGCACGGCTGGCTCGGTTCTGCCTGAGCTGGAAGATGGAGTACTGTAGCGCCAGGGAGGTAAATCAGACTTTTCTGCCGGCTCAGAGGAGAGGAGGGAATGGGCTGAATTCGGCCCAGGCTGAGGAGGAGGACGGGGCTGAGTCGGCTAGGCCGGCTTGGGCCGCGCGGAGAGAGAGAATGTTGGGCCGAAATTGGCCCAACGGCTTAGGGGAGGATTTTTAAAACTTTTCCAATTAAAATAATCACTTAAATGATCTTTGAATTGTTAAAAATACTTCCAATGCTCAAATAATTTCAAGAAAAATCCTGAAAATATTTGGACACTCAAAGTACTTAAAAAAATTATAATTAGACCATTTAATAATTAATTTAATATGTGGGTAATTACTGAAATGCTCTTTGTATGATTAAAAAAATTAGGAATTGAGCTCCGAAAAATCCGAGAATATTCCAGAGAGTATAATTAACCATGGAGAATTTAATAAAAATTAAATCCATCCATGCTTTATATTTAGGAAATTTTATTTCCCACATCTAACTTCACTTGTAAATTAATGAACATTTAATATAAATTCTAATAATAATTTATTAAATAATTTATAAATCCTGAAACAAAAATCAGGATGTGACAACTACCTTCTTATTGTAATACCGAGCAATACGCTCCTTATCTTTGGTAACTTTTGCAAGGGCTCGTAATCGTGACTGAACCAGATCTTCCCTCTCATCGGCCATAAGATTGTAATACTCATCGGCTGTTAAATTATTTTGTAATTCCGTTCTTCTAGAGCCAATTCTAACCTCCCATGGCAAAACAGCCTCATGTCCATAAACAAGCTTAGAGGGAGGGACTTGAATTGATCTATGACATGCCATCCGACATGACCACAATGCTTCGGTCAACCGAATATGCCATTGCCGAGGATAATCAGAAATCTTCCGCTTAATCAATTTGATCAAGCTCTTGTTAGACGCCTCGGCCTGCCCATTAGCTTGTGCATAATACGGTGAAGAATTCAACAATTTGATTCCCATGCTATCGGCAAACTGAACAAACTCATCGGACACGATGATTGAACCTTGATCAGTTGTAATAGTTTGAGGAATACCAAATGGGTAAATTATATGCTCTTGAACAAACTGTATTGCATCCCCAGAATCAACTTTCTTTAAAGGAATCGCTTCCACCCACTTAGTAAAATAATCAGTCGCCACCAATATAAACTTATGTCCTTTACTCGATGGTGGATTTATCATACCGATCATATCAATTCCCCAACCTCGGAATGGCCATGGCTTAACAATAGGATTCATAGCCGATGCTAGCGCTCGTTGAATTGCCCCAAACTTCTGACAATCTTGACACCCTTTGTAATATCTGAAACAATCTTCCAGCATTGTCAGCCAAAAATACCCTGCACGCCGAAGCAACCACTTCATCTTATGAGCCGATTGACGAGTTCCACAAATTCCTTCATGAACTTCGCCGATTGCAACTTTAGCCTGATCGGCATTCAAACACTTGAGCAACACCCCATCAATCGTCTGATAGTAAAGCTCATCATCCAACAGAGTGTACTTCAACGCCTTATATCTCAATTTCCTAGAAGCCAATTGAGATGGATTATGTAAATACTGGTGCACATCATACCTCCAATCATCGGCTGTCATAGCTGCAATTTCAACCTTAACATCTTTGATCATCGGCTTATACCCCGATGCCCCCTGGGCTAAATCATTAGCTTCAATATTTTGTTCTCGAGACACACGTTTCAAAGTAACCAGTCGAAATTCCTTCATCAATTCTTGGTACTTCTCATTATAAACCATTAATGTATCATTCTTGCATTCATATTCTCCTGCCAATTGACTGATTACCAGCAAAGAATCCCCCATGATTTCAATAGATTCGGCTTCAACTTTCTTCAGTAATTGCAACCCTTTGAGCACTGTCTCATACTCAGCTTGATTATTAGTTGCATAAGGTTTAATAGTATAAGCAAACTCGAAACATGCCCCTCGAGGGGAAATTATAACCAATCCGATGCCACAACCATGAGTACATACCGACCCATCAAAGAATAAAGTCCATGGCACAATCTCGACCGAGCCGATTGAATCATCACGATGTTCTACAATAAAATCGGCTATAGCTTGTCCCTTAATTGCCTTCGGCGACTCATACCGAAGATCAAACTCAGTTAAAGAGAATATCCACTTTCCAACCCTTCCTTTCAAAATTGGAGCCGATAACATGTATTTGACAACATCAGCCTTGCAAATGACAGTACACTCGTTGGATAGTAGATAATGCCTCAATCTTGTACATGAAAAATATAGGCACAAGCATAACTTCTCCATAGGTGAATATCTAGTTTCAGCATCCAAGAGCCGACGACTGAGATAGAATACAACTCATTCTTTCCATTCCAGCTCCTGAATCAAGACTGAGCCGATTGACTTCTCACCGGCTGATAGATAAAATCTAAACGGTATTCCTTTCTGCGGAGGAATCAAAAACAGGAGGAGAGCTAAGATATTCCTTAATACTATCTAAAGCCTTTTGCTACTCTGCCCCCCTAGTAAACTGCTGATCGGTTTTTAATCTCAACAATGGTGTAAAAGGCTCTAACCTTCCAGACAGATTAGAAATAAACCTCCTAACAAAATTTATCTTGCCGATCATTTCCTGTAGTTCTGTCTTGTTCTCTGGAGGCTAAATCTTCTTGATCGCATTAACACTCCTTTGAGTCACCTCAATCCCCCTTTCATGAACAAGAAATCCCAAAAACTGGCCAGCCGATACACCAAAAGCACATTTTGTCGGGTTCATCTTCAAGCCATATTTTCTAGTTCTCTCAAAAACCTTCCTCAAATCGGCTATGTGGTCCTCTATTTCTTTAGACTTAACGACCACATCATCAATGTAGACTTCAACCAACCAGCCGATTAGATCATGGTAAATGTAATTCATAGCTCTTTGATATGTAGCTCCAGCACTCTTCAAGCCAAAAGTCATCACAACCCACTCAAATAAGCCGATTGCACCAGGACACCTAAAAGCTGTCTTATGGATGTCTTCTTCGGCCATAAAGATTTGATTAGATCCCGTGTTTCCATCCATAAAACTCAAAATCTTATTTCCCGAAGCAGCATCAACTAGTTGATCGGCTACCGGCATTGGGTATTCATCTTTCGGGGTGGCCTTATTCAAATTTCGGAAATCAATGCATACCCTGACCTTGCCGTTTTTCTTGATAACAGGAACTATACTAGAAACCCACTCAGCATACCGGTAGGGACGAATAAAACAAGCATCATATAATCGTTTAATGTCAGCCTTGACAGGTTCAAGCATGTCGGCTTTGCATCTCCTCGGAGGTTGTTGATGTGGCCTAACCCCTGGTTTGGTAGGTAGCCGATGTTCAACAATCGATCGGCTGAGTCCAGGCATCTCATAATACTCCCAAGCGAAGCAATCTCTGAATTCTTTCAACAGCTCTATCAACTATCAACTTGGTTCTAAGCTCTGCAGATAAATTCTTACTAATAAATGTCGGCCTCGGTCGATCACCTGGACCAATATCAATTTCTTCCAAATCATCGGCCGACATAAATCCCTGTCCTTGTTTGTCATCGAGATCATCTACTGTGTCCTTGCTGTAGACATCTGAACCCTCCACGACGCCCTCAAAATAATAGCTTGGGTTCTCCGTCTTCAATCGGCTGTATATTAGAATCGGACACTTTTAGAAAATCTCCATCCCAAACTTTGGCAGATAAACAATCAAGACCATCCATCTCCCAAAGAGCTAAATCAGCACTGGCAATATTGACTGACCTGTCGGCTGGCACAATTTCAACCTTATCGCCTTGCCACTGAATCAAGCATTGATGCATGGTTGAAGGAATGCAACAATTAGCATGAATCCAATCCCTTCCAAGCAACAAGCTATAAGAACCCTTCCCATCAATGACAAAGAATGTTGTAGGGATGGTTTTGTTGCCGACTATCAGCTCCACATTCAAAACTCCTTTGGTTTTTGATGGGTTGCCGCCAAAGTCTTTGAGTACCATGTTTGTCTTTATGAGATCTTCAGCGTTTCTGCCCAACTTTCTGAATGTAGCGTAAGGCATCAAGTTCACTGCGGCCCCACCGTCGACCATCATCTTGGACATCGGCTTCCCATTGACATAACCGTTTATATACAATGGTTTAAGATGTCGATTCTCTGTCCCCTCTGGCTTCTCAAAAACTGCCTGCTCTGGTGACAAAATCAATTTAGCCGATTCTTCTTCAACTTCATCAATGTCGGCTTGCTTGATCCCAAACTCAGCAGGCAATGTGAAAACCATGTTGACTGAAGCAGTTACAACACTTTTTCCTTTAGCCAACCTTTTTGCCTCATCGGCTGCGGCTTCATCGGCTATAGGAACTTGATTCTTGACACGCTACTCCTGCCTCGGCTTTGTCTTCTTCAGCCGATGATTAATTTCCTGCTCGACCTCCTGAAAGTGCTCCCTGCTCCTCAATCTTTGAACCCTTCTTTTTTGATTCTTTGTAAAAATACCAGGAGGACACCATCGACTTTTCCCGTTTTCATTGTCCTCTTGGCCACCATCCTGATTCACTGGACCCAATCTTTGATGAACAGGAACTCTTGTCTGCCTTAGCCGATTGCCCCTACTATATGATCGACTCGAGCTCTCAGACATATCACTGCACCCAGGACAGTCTTCAATAGATGGCAACCTCATACCTTCATTCCAACAGAATCTAAAAAACTCACAACCCCAATGAGGATCAAAGCCATCTTCATCTGCTTCATAATGCTTCTCCTGCTGCTTGTCATACCTCTTCTGATATTTGCTGATAATTTTAGCCAAATTTACCTGAAAACCCCTTGCACAGCCCCCATCGGCTGTTCGGCCAGCTGTACGCACCATATTAACAGGAAAAGGATTGCCATCAACCTTCATCGGCCTCTTAGAATCGTCAAACTTGATCTTGCCTCCTTCAATAGCCGCTTGGATCTACTACTTGAAGACCTTGCAATCATTAGTCGTATGAGACATAGAATTATGCCATTTGCAATACCTTTTCTTGCCCAATTCTTCGACCGATGGAATTGTATGACCGGCAGGAAGCCGAATCTGCTTCTCTCGGAGTAGCAAGTCAAAAATTTTATCAGCCTTGGTTATATCTAAGTCATACCTCTCCTCTTTTCCTGAGCTCTTTACCCATTGGCATGGTATAACCTTTTTACTCCTTACCCACTCGGCTGCAGCTATCTCAGAATCATCATCCTCATCATCCGATCCATATATATAAGGGCAAACATGATTAACCTTCCTAGAATTTTTCCTAGCCTCGGCATACCTTTGTTCATGCAAGGCTACCTTCTGTGTAAGGTGTGACAAGCTTTCAATGTCTTCAGATGAGAATTTCTCCCTAATTAGAGCAATCATACACTGAAAAGCCAAATCGGCTAACTGGGCATCAGTCAAACTTAAGCTGTAACACTTATTTCTCATCACCCTGAATCTCTGAATATACTCATGCACTAGCTCATCATGCTTTTGCTTGATCAATGTTAGATCGGACAGTTTCATCTCATGAACCCCACTATAAAAGTAACTGTGAAACTGTTTTTTCAAATCGGCCCAACTGTTGATTGTTTCATATGGTAGAGAAGAAAACCAAGTAAAGGCCGATCCAGACAAAGACAACCGGAATAATCTAACCCTCAAGCCATCCATAGCCGATGCTTCACCGCATTGAGCTAAAAACGGCTAACGTGCTCATAAGTTGACGTACTATCTTGCCCTGAGAACTTTGAAAAATCTGGGACATTGAACCGGTTAGGTAAAGGAACTCTCTCAAACCATTCAGGATATAGCTGTCGATATAGATTTCCAGCATCTTTTGGCTTGAGCCCGAACTGCTTCTTCATGACATCTGCAATCAAATCGGTCCATGGCCGCTGTTGAGGTGTCCCTTGAGATTGTTGTGACATAGGCTCAAATTGATTGTATTGAGGAACAAATTGAGCCGACCCTGCTTGCTGGTATTGAACATGATGTGATGGTGGCTGATATTGATAGTTCAAATTGCCCCCCTGATAATTTTGAAGGTCTGGCTGAATATTATGCACCAAATGTTCAGGAATACCTTGAGGAACAACTGTGCCATCTGGCTGTACATGATGAACTAGGTGTTCTGGGACAACCTGATTTGCAGCATGTTGCACAGGCTGACCACCGGGTATTGCGAACCCAGCCGATGCGTTCATTGAACCTTGCTACTGAATCGGCTGAACAACCCGTTGAATTGGGGGTGTTTGCTGAATGGGTTGCACAACCTGCTGCCTTGGTGGTGTTTGCTGGATGGGTTGCACAACCTGCTGCCTTGGCGGTGTTTGCTGAATCGGCTGCTGCTGGATTGGATCAACAGTATTTTGAAGAGGCAAAAACATAGATGCAACCTGGTCTTGCGTTAGCTGATCCACATTCTGTCTAGCGTGTTGTGGTTGTTCTCTTACCAGCAATCGGGGATTGACCAATTGGCCTGGAGCCGAAGGTGGTACGGTAGGTGCGGAAACCGATGCTGGTGCCATCGGTTGAGCCGATGGTGCAATAGAAGGAATTGCTTGAACGGGTGGATGAGTATTGGTGATCAAAGGCCGATAATTTGGAAATAAACCTCCTTGCAAATAAACTGGGCCCGCAGTCTGGTATTCAGCTATCGTACCATCGACCATTGACTTCATTCTATTTGACAAGGTATTGACTAATACCCAGACTGATTGATCAAAGCATTGTGCACGGCATAGTCAACCCGATCTTGGAAGTTATTGAAAATCTCTTGTGATGCATTGCCATTCTGACTAGGGCCTTCACCTTGAACTCCCTGGGCACCAACACCTTGAACTCCTTGAGCTCCCTGAGAGTTGTCACCTTGATTTCCTTGAGAATCATCTGCAGTACCTTTGTTGCTCGGTTGAGCCAAGCCATCTGGGCTTGTTTCACTCCCCCATCCTTGGAAGAACCGATCCCAGGGACATCAGCCACTACTCGCACCTGATACTTTTGCACCACTGTCCCCTTGCGGGTCTGCATAAATGAGTTCAAGAACTGGTTCCGTGCTTGCTGCATCATTGCTTTAAACTCCTTCCTCTGATCAAGTGTCAATTTGTCTGGAGTAATGGTCATGACGTTGCCCTCATTAACATCAGATTGGTCTAATTGCTGGACCTTCTCTTTAATAGAACCCGGGCTAGCCGAGGATGGTGATGTTGGCGGCTTGCCGTCCATGAGAGGACTTCTGACTTCTAATCGGTCCCACCGGGCGTGCCAAAAGCGTGTTGATGAAAAACACGAGGTTTGGGAGATCTGCTTAACTCCAGTGCAGGTCCAAAACTCGCCTTCGGACATGCTAGCGTGCCAGTTGATTTGATCCTGCAATCAACAAGAAACAAAGACAAGGAAACCGCAGTTAAACCCATAAATGATAGTCGATCGGCTAAGTGCCGATGACATATCATTTATCCCTGAGCCGATGTCATATTTAAATCGATCGGCGGCTGGAAATAGATAATAAAGAACTAAATCTACTCGATCGGCTGTATAAATCACTTAGATCGGAATATATGTTAATAACGGAACTCTACATGTTTACAGCATAGCCGATTAGATAGATCTAGCATGTATCGGCTAATACTCCGATACCACTCTATGTTAAGATATTAAAACAAATAGAATATACCAAACAGAAGCTTAATATACGTAAATACAACAATATCTTGACATAAAGGGCAGATTTAACATATCAACGAAGCATATAGAGCAAATGTAGTTAAACCAGATAAGATCGGCTGAAACTCCGATGCTACCCTAATCGGCAACCAGAAAACAGGCTAGAGATTGATATTCTAAGCACGACTTAATAGATCAAACTCAACTGATACAGCATTAAGTATGAAAAGAAGAACAATATCTAGACAATCAAGCCGCTGAAAGTTTCATAGAGTAGTAGATATCTTGCATAATCTAAATCAACATCGGAATCTAACCTAATCGACTGCCCTTTACTAATGGATGTTAGCCGATTATAGATTAGATAGCGATATTGCCAAAGATTATGTGAGATATATGATAACTCGACGAATTACATAAACAAGATTAGAGTGTCATAAAGATGGAAGCACTAATCCCGAGAACGCAAGCCGTCATAACAAGTTTTACCTCTTGTTGAAGATCGAAACCGATGCAGCTCAACCCGAAAGCAAGAACTCGTCGAAATAAAACTAAAGCAAAAGAGTGGCGATGCGCCGAGATTGTATTGAACGTGTGTGTTAAAATTTACATAGGGCTCGGGGTCTTATTTATACCTGAGAATTACAAGATATGTCCATATCGGACACGACTCTTATCTCTAACAAACTCTAAGATACCATAAGTCTTTGCGGTAGACTTTTGCCCAAACATATCTCTAAAGAAATTACATAAAATATCGTAATTAATAGATACAATTGCCTTCTCAGGACTCTATCCATGCGTGGCAATCATCTTGAAGCATATCAACTCAACCCGACGTCGTACATAAGTCGTATTATCAGAATCGGCTGTATCGGCTAACCCTGTCTTGCTCGAACTCTGCCGATCCTGACCGTAGCCGATTCGGATTGCAGGCGACTCTTGCTCTGTTCCCGCAACAATCTTCGTCTTTGATTCCGCTTCAATCTAGTCTATATCTCCGACACTGATATTACCAAATTTAGTCGTTAACAGGTGGCGACGGGTTGACGGCGGCCGCAGATGGATCCGAGGATGGTGGCAGTGTTAGCATCGGCGGCAGCCGCGGGTGGATCCGGCGGTGGTGGCGGTGGCCGCGGGCGGATCCGCCGGCGGCGGCTCCCTCCGCCCCTTCTCGCCTCCCTCCTGCGGCAGATCCGGTGGCGGTGGCGGTGTCGGCAGCGTCCGCGGGTGGATCCATCTACAGTGGCGGCGGTGGTGGCGTCGGCGGCAGCTACAGATGGATCCCGCGGCGGTGGCGTCTGTTGAGGGTTGATCCGGCAGTGGCGTCTCCCTCCGCCGCCTCTCTTCTTCCTCCGGCGGCAGTGGCAGTGTCGGCAGCGGCCGCGGATGGATCCGGCAGCGATGGCGACGGCCGAGGGCGGATCCGGCGGCAGGGGAGTCAAGTTTTGTGAATTATGTATGTTGTTGTTTCATTGAGAATTATGTATGTTGTTGTTTCATTGATATAGACATCGTTCTTTGATTTTGATTTAGTTTTTTTTTGCTCATTTTTTTTTTCTGGAACCGAGTCGGACACAACGAACTATGCATTCGCACAAATCGCTCAGGACACGGAAATATGCGGACTAACAAAAGATTTTTTTGAAGCAGACCTAGGGAGATTTTGGATTTTTGGATTTGTTCTTGTCCGTTCTTTTTCGGATTTTTTCGATCCGATTGTGATACTGACTTGTTCACAGGTAACGCGTACACGGGCTCACAGATTACGGATGAAAATCGTGTGTGACTAAAGGAAAAATACGAATATTTCAATTAGTTAAGAAGTAATTTGCATGGTTCGATACAGTATCAAAAAAGTTAGAAAGGAGAAAATGTAACAAGTACCGGTGAAATTACATCTCAGAAAAGGTTTCACAGAAAGTTACTTTAAAAAGTTTATTTCCTAGAATTACTTCCATAAATATGGAAGTTACCCCCCTTAACTTCTTAGTAACTTACGAAATATTTTGGCTTTTAAATTAAGACACACTATAAATCAATGTTCTGCCTTATCCTTTCGTTCACTAATTCAGATGTAAGGAAAATAGTATCTAGTTATGCGAAAAAGGTGAAGAAAGCAATTCAATAAATTCTAGAAGTAACTTGCACACCGGAAGAATGTAAAATACATAGTACCAGGGAAGTAATTTTAATAAAAGTTAACTGCTTGTCCCCTATAAAAGAGAGAAAATGTTATGTCCTTTTAATGTGCCTAAGAGGTATCATGGGTACCTCCCTTTCCAGTAAATACGCACCGTTGATTTAATAAGAATATTTTGAAAATAAAATTATTAAAAACATGGGTAGTTTAGTAATAGCTCTTAGCCATAACTGCCCATCTACCTTTCAGGCATCAGTTGCTCACATAAATTAAATTAACCTGCATCTCCAGCTCATGTATGGAGCTTATCCAAATTTTCAAAATGATCGTTAATTTGTTCCCATTTCGCTGAGCATAAGGCATGACAAATTGATATGAGAATTTTTTTTCTGGCAACAATACTAGAATCTGATCATATAGATTGAAGGGAAATACACAATTATTGATTAATTACTTAGTTTATCATTAATTACATGACCAGTGTATTAAATACGTTGTTTTGTTTCGTTATAATAATAAACTACGCATCAATTAACTTGTGTTTCCTATAAAACAACAATTTAGTATTGTTTGACTATGTTAGATAATCAAGTGGTATTTATCGCCTGTTACACAATCTACAGGTGTTCACTTTTTTTCTTCTTGTGAAAATATTAAGCATTCGCATGTTTAAGTGCAGTTTTCTAGCCCCCACAATCAACTGACGTGAAATTTGGGAATGCAGTGGCACAACATAGTTAATTTCCATAACCTGGTGCATACGTATAGCATACTATCAAAAGAAAAAAAAACATACACCGTGATTTGCCTTCTCTCAGTCATCTAATTTGATAAGAGGCACACAATTACCTATTTAACCTTCCACCTAATCTATAAATTAAGTACCTGGCCCACTTTTTTGCTACCTTTCCTAACGTACCTTTGTTTGTAGACCGTTAGATTTTAATTGATCAATGGACTAGATAACTTCCAAGCACAGGAGAAGCTCTCTTAAAAAGGGACAATTGTTTTACCTATTTAACCTTCCACCTAATCAATTAAGTACCTGGCCCACTTTTTTGCTACCTTTCCTAACGTACCTTTGTTTGTAGACCATTAGATTTTAATTGATCAATAGACTAGATAACTTCCTAGCACAGGAGAAGCTCTCTTAAAAAGGGACAATTGTTTATTTGACCCGTTTTGAACTCTAACTACTATTTTGACCATACCTTTTGTTGTTTGCTTGTTTGACCCTTCTTTCCAAAAACGGACATCCCGTCTGATCCTGTTTCCACTCATCCATTAAGGTTTAATTTTTTTAAAAAAAGAAATGTGATTAATATTCATAATGCCCAAAGTACCCTCAGAAACCCTATCCATACCCCTCTCTCTCTTGCGAGTTGCAGGCTTGCGGCGGCGATCGGTGCCGGAGGGAAGAAGCGGCAGCGCCGGCGCAGGCGCGCGGAAGGAGGGAGTAAGAGGCGGTGGCGGCGGCCGCCGCGTGGAGGGAAGAGGAGGTGCCGCCGGCGCGCGGAGGAAGGAAGGCGGTGGGCCCGGCGGTATTGCTCGAGCTGCTAGATCAAGCAAGGAAGGGGTTGCGGCGATGGCCGGCACACAGAGGGAGGAGAAGGCGCCGCCGGCGTGCGTGGAAGAAGGAAGGCGGCGGGCTCGGCGATGGAGCTGTGACGGCTGGATCAGGTGTGGAAGGGGCGACGACGGCTCGGCGGCGACGAGGAGTGGAGGCGATGCTCCACAGCTGCCGGCCAGCGCCGGCTCACCCTCTCGTCGCTCGCCGCCTTCTCCCTATGAGTGGAGCTGTGGAGGAGAGGAGAAGGGAGAAGAGAGAAGAGAAGAGGAGAGGAGAAGAGAGAACTGATGGGTGGGTCCCACATGTAATAGGATCAAATCAGTACGTGTAGAAAAGACATTTTGTGCTTCAGTTAACACCGTTAGATTCCATTAATAGAATATGGTCATACCGTATCTTCAATTTTGAAAGGGAAAAGTACGAATTACCCCCCCTGAACAATCGCAGTCGACCGAAGTACCCCCCTCCCCCCCACCCAAACCATAAAACCTGATATTCTTCCACCCCAACTATGCAAACCGGACGAATTACCCCCCTCGACCCAATCCGTGGTGGTTTTGGTCTACGTGGCGTACGTGTCGCAGTCCAGTCAGCATTCTATTTATAAAAGAATGTGGGACCCACATGTCATACACTCATATTCTCTCTTCTCTCTCTCACTCTTTCTCCCCCTCTTCTCTCGGTGAGGAGCGGCTAGGCGCTGGTGTCCGGTGGGATCGAGGTCACGGCGGCGGTCTGGTACGGAGGAGAGGTCCCTGTAGCCGACGGCGGGTACCCATCGTCGGCGCGGGATCTGGGTAGGCGGGAGGCAGCAGCCGCGGAGGAGCTGGCCGACGGTGGAGGTGGGGGCGCATCGGAGTGGCGCCGTGCACCTCGTCGTGGTGAAGAGGCGGCCGTTTCCCTTAGCGGCGGCGGTGGCGAAGGATTCCTCCGAGCAGCAGAGGAGTGGCGTGGCAGAGAGGGCCTGACGACGGAGATCCATGCGCCGACGGTCGATGCTGTCTCGACGTCCCAAGTGGCCTCCGCCACCGCCCGCCGCCCCAAGCTCCGTCCGCCCCCATCGTTGTCCCGCCGCCCTCGTCCTCCCCACGCGCGCATCGCCGAGAGGTAGGGAGGAAGCTGCGCCGAGCTCCGTCCGCCCAAAGCTCCGCCCGCTCGCACGCCGCTGAGAGGGAGGGGGAAAGCCGCGCTGAGCGGCCGCCTCCTCATCCCCCACCGCCGCCGCCGCCGCCGCCGCTCTGTGCCCCCGCCGCCGCCGACTCGTGAGAGAGAGAGGAAGAGTGAGAGAGAAGAGAGAGTATGAGTGTATGACAGGTAGGCCCCACATTTTTTTATAAATAGAATGATGACTGGACTGCCACGCGTACGCCATGTAGACCAAAACCACCGCGGATTGGGTCGAGGGGGTAATTCGTCCGTTTGCATAGTTGGGGGTGAAGAATATTTGGTTTTGTGGTTCGGGGTGGGGGGTAATTCGGTTGACCGTGATAGTTCGGGGAGGGGGGGTAATTCATACTTTTTTCATTTTGAAAAGTAGGGTTAAATAAGCAAAGTTGATAAAAGGTGGTCAAATTGGTAGTTAGTTTTGAAAAGAGGGTCAAATGCGTAATTTCCCTGTTTAAAAATTTGAAGCAAGTACATGCATGGATGTACAAAATAAAAAGTGTGCACATAGGTGGGGAAAAAAACATAATAAGGCATAAATTGCATAAAAAAGCAGGAAACCAATACTTGTAACGTGGTATAAAAAAATTACTTCTAAACCATGTAAAGTTACTTACCAATTACATATAAAAAGCAACTCCAACAACCTATCCATCTTACTCTTCAAATCAAAATTCAGCAAACCTGACCAGACTTGTCATCCAACATGCCAATCAACTTACATTCTAAGATCATGTTGGGCTCATGTTATAGAACCCTATGTCTTCTCATTTTGTTCATGATTTCTTCATCTTTTATTTTTCTACTTTTTAATCAATTTTTAATGGTGATATTCTCGTGAAAATGGAGGTGGAAGAGAAGACGGTGTTGTCCACGAGCAGTTGTGCTGTCCGCTACAGAAGGCAAGAGAAGAGAGTAAGGAAATAATAGGGGTGGAAATTCCTTGTTGGGGCGGGTCCCCACCTCTACACGGCCAGGGCGAGGGCAAAATTTTCACCCATAGGTCCATGGGGGTGGTGACGGGTTTCAATTCTCACCCGTGGGTGATCTATGGGGCCCCAAAACAGTATGGAATAGGTTAACTTTAACTCCCTGACAAATGGACCGAATCTAATTCATGATCCTTAATCGCAATACCTAATGTGTTAACCCCTTAACTCTTAAACCCATTTCACGAGAATATCGCTCCTAAAAAATTGATAGAGGAGGAAGTAGTATGATAGGTGGGTCCCACTTTAATTTTTATTTTTCTTTGATGACTAGGATGCTACGTGGACGTCATGTCAGCAAATACCACTATCAATACTGCTCTGGGAGTCAAGTTGCACCGTTTTTAAGAGTTAAGGGGTCAACATATCTGGTATTGCGATTGAGGGTCATGAATTAGATTCGGTCCATTTTTTAGGGGGTCATAGCGAACTTGTTCCAAACACAGTAGTATACATGTAGATCATAGATGATAGCCCATTCTAAAACAAGCCCACCAAAAGCCCAAGAAAAACCCTAGTACTCCCAATCTTTCTTTTGTTTTTCTCTCGCAGGCAGGACACGCGCTGCCGCTGCTTCAACTCCGTATGCTCTCGCGAGCGAGCGTTTCGGAAACCACACGGGGTAGGGAGTAGGGACTAGGGAGCCAAGCTAGCTGCTCCGTACTCTCTGCTCCTGCCTTTTGCACAGCCGCGAGCCCCTGAAACCGGGAGGATATATGAGCATTGAGTAGTGCTCATCGACGGATGAACGGTTAAGATGGACTCAACTGGGGCCATCGCAGGTTGATCCGGATCCCTCCACGGCTCCGCCGAATATCCGCCGCGCTGCTGTTGCTGCTATCCATCCTCTCCTCTCCACCTCGCTTCCGCTTCCGCTCGTTCCTCCTCCCCCTCACCCACCTGGTCGCCACCCCCCACCGCCAGAGCCCGGCCGCTCCGCTCCGGCCTCCTCCTGCGAGGTATTCTTCTCTCCTCCTCCGGCCTACGCGCTAGTGAACAGTGAGCAGGCGTAGAGTAGAATGGATAGCTGGTCTTCGCTTGCTTGGATCGTTCTGAGCGTCCCCTTCTTCTTTGTTTACTGCGTGGCGGAGGAGTACTGTGTAAGCAGTAGTAGTTCGTTCCCCTCAAAGAAAAAGAAGAAGAGGATTTTCAGCTCAATCCTGCTTTATTAGCTATTGTGTTTTTCGTTTTTTTGGTTTGGACGAAAGGCATGCGCCCGGATTTACTGTAAGCAAAACAATCTGGATTAGCTATCGCCATTCTTGCACCTGCTTTATTTGTCATTTTGTGCTCACCTTGTAAGTTGTAATGAAATTTATGTGCTGTAACCTGTAAATAATTATGCTGGCCTTTTTTCACTGAACTTGTATGGGTTATCTCTGCAGGCCATCGACATAGCTAACTGTAGTGGAAGATAAAGGACATGAAAATGGCACATCTGGTAACTAACTGTAGTTTCAGCCCTTCGCCTGCAGTTAAGACGTACTCGAAATCTCCTGGTTATTGCTGCAATGTCACCCAATTCCAGAGCTCAAAATGTTCCAATCTAGTGCTCAAATCATGTACTGCGACGAGACCGAAGAGGCCATTTGTCGCTCGTGCTAGCGCTGCTGTACAAGGACAGACACAAACACCCCTTACTGGAAGTCAGCAAGCATCTGGGCATTCATCCTCTAAACCCAAAAAGATCATGGTTATCGGCGGAGATGGCTACTGCGGCTGGGCAACCGCACTTCATCTCTCCAATAAAGGCTACGAAGTTGCCATTGTTGACAATCTTGTGCGGCGCCTTTTTGATCACCAACTTGGCCTGGATTCCCTCACGCCCATAGCCTCCATCCAGAATCGCATCCGTCGGTGGAAGGCTCTAACCGGAAAGACGATTCAGCTCTATGTTGGTGATATATGCGACTTTGATTTCCTTTCGGAAGCCTTCAAGTCTTTCGAGCCGGATTCCGCTGTCCACTTTGGTGAGCAGAGATCAGCGCCATATTCGATGATTGATCGTTCCCGTGCGGTATTCACTCAGCACAACAATGTTATCGGAACTCTTAATGTATTATTTGCCATTAAGGAGTTCAGTGAAGAATGCCATCTGGTCAAACTAGGAACCATGGGTGAGTATGGAACTCCAAATATTGACATTGAAGAAGGGTTCATCACTATTACCCACAATGGAAGAACTGATACCTTGCCTTACCCAAAGCAAGCGAGCTCCTTCTACCATCTAAGCAAAGTGCATGACTCGCACAATATAGCATTTACATGCAAGGCTTGGGGTATAAGGGCCACGGATCTTAACCAAGGTGTTGTATATGGAGTGAGAACAGATGAAACTGCAATGCATGAAGAACTATCCAACAGGTTTGATTATGATGGCGTCTTTGGGACAGCACTGAATAGGTTCTGTGTTCAGGCTGCTGTAGGGCATCCACTTACAGTTTATGGAAAAGGTGGCCAGGTATGTCTTTATTCTCTGGCTCATAGTGCCATCTAAACTGTCATTTGTTTTTTTCCTCCCTCTATGCTCTTTTTTCTATCATAAGGCAGGTTTGCAGCATTACTAACTGTGGTTCAATTATATACTTCCAGTTGCTGTAATTGTTGTATTCCCCCCAAAAAATAAATGGTTAAAATTGTCAGTATGCATCATATAATCTTGGATGTTAACATACCAGTTAACTTCTGTTACCATGGAACCTCAGGATGTGAGACGTTATTGTCACTATTTCATAAATTTGTGTCTGACACAAAACATGGGAGTGAACAATGCAGGCTGTAGCTTATGGCAGCAAGTACTGAAATTTAACATACTACAGAAAGTAAATTTCGTTTTTGATGTCAACTGTTCCTTTGCTCCAACACATGATCATTTAGCAACCGATAGTTTAGATATTTTATGAGTCCCTAAAAATATTTCCATTTTTCTTCAGACCATTGCAAAGTGCTACTCAGTTCATCACAAAACAAACAGTTGTGTAGGATGTAGAAATGAAACAATCTTATGAACCTCTGAACACTGGTCTATGACGTTTTGGAATCTCTATCTTGATAATTACCACATCAGATGAATTTTCAGTTCAGTAGCATCCGACATAGCATATATGTACTTGATCAAGATTCTTCCTCCCTGCTCTGCAGACCCGTGGTTATCTGGACATCAGGGATACCGTGCAATGCGTAGAGCTCGCGATCGCCAACCCGGCCAAACCAGGTGAGTTCAGGGTCTTCAACCAGTTCACCGAGCAGTTCTCGGTCAACGAGCTGGCGAAGCTGGTCACGGCCGCTGGAGCAAAGCTTGGGCTGGAGGTGCAGACCAAGTCGGTGCCCAACCCGCGGGTGGAAGCGGAGGAACACTACTACAACGCCAAGCACACCAAGCTCATGGAGCTCGGCCTGGAGCCCCACCTGCTGTCGGACTCGCTCCTCGACTCGCTGCTCAACTTCGCCGTCCAGTACAAGGACAGGGTCGACACGGCGCAGATCATGCCCAGCGTGTCGTGGAAGAAGATGGGGGCGAAGCCGAAGACGGTGTCCGTCTAAGAGGAGGCTGGTTTTGCCATGGCGGGGTATAATGTCAACCGTGACATTGACATTATAAATCTGGTGTGTAGTAATGCAATAATTATGTGCGTTTAGTATAATGCACGTTGTAGTGAGTGTGGATGGTTACGGTGTTAGATTTCTTTTTTGTTCTTCCTCACGAATAGATGTTGCAATCTGATCGAAGGGAATTCATTCTGTATTTCTGTTGTAAACTTTTATCCAGCCCTTGATCAGCAAATGGGTATCCAGGATGCAGGGGGGTATTTGAGCCATACTTTTTTTTAGTGTTTTCGAACTGAAGATGGTGTAATAACACCATACATACCTCTAATTTCTTTTATCGTTAATTGAACCTATAAAATAGTAATATCGCGAATACATTTTCCAACTGACAGTTCTACCAAAGGAATTAAAGCGGTGGTAGAAATTCACATCTGATTGGGTACTGTTTCAAGTTTCAACATTGCAGATGTCGTCCCAAAATTGTTCAATTGATAAATATAAAAAATTCATGACCACCCGAGAACGTAGATAGTTATAAGTCCATTTGACGTCCCTCGTCTTTTCGTCAAGTTTAAATCGTGTCCCTAAATCGATATACCAGAATTTTGACCCCTCCAACTTAAATATCCAGGTTAAATTAGGTTCCATGGCATTATGGATGGTTGGTTTCGTTGACGTGGCATCCTAGTTAGCAAGAAGAAAAAAAAAACTCACCTCTCCTCTCTTACCTTTACCCATGCTAGCGAGTACTGGTGGTGAGCTCCGACCTTAGCCCCGTCGGCGAGTTGGGCAAGCAAGAGCAGAGGATAGATGACGAAGCCAACGGAGTGGGGGCTGCTCGACGAGGACGAGGACAGAGAAGGGGACTGGGAAGAGAAAAGACGAGAGGGGAAGTAGAGGAAAAATATGAGTTCGTCACTTATATGTGGGTCCTATAATTTTTAATTTTTCCTTGTTGAATAGGATATCATGCTAGTAGAACCAGCTATCCATACTGTCATAAGATCTCTATCCATACTGTCATAAGATCTAATTTAATCTGATTTTACAAGTTGAGAGGTAAGATTTCCGGTATCTATTATATTATTAAAACAGCCTTCAAAAAAGGCACCACGTTTACCGTGAGGGCTAGAAATTCCCACATTAATCAGAGAAAAAGAAAAAAAGAGTCCAAGTTGGAATACAATCTAAAAATAACTGAAATTCGAAATTAAAAATAAAATACTATGCAGTATACATGTACTTCTCAGAGTCATGTTTGCAGTCAGACTCCCAGCCGAGCAAAGCCGCACGGACACTTTTTTTAGAATCCTAGCTGAGAAGGTCTAGCAACAGGATAGGACAAGTCCTCCGTGACACCAGCCATATTCAATTGAAAAGTGAAAACTTTTAACAGTAATCCTATTCTCTAATATAATTACAATAAGTTTTTATTGACTAGCACATGCTAATTTTCAAATACACATATGTAGATGGGTTCTCTTTTCTCTCAAGTTAATTTTTAATCATAAATGCTACAGAGCCTATATATGTCAATTTTTTGTTTTTTTAATAATCCTATATTTTTTTATATGATATTGGTTAGTTAAAAAAAATAGAGGATACTAAGAAATACCATGTCCTAAACCAAATCAATAATCCATGAACCATACATTTTGAAAACATGCAGTTCAGAGCTCTAGAAGACTAGAAATTATCAATTTGGAATAATAAATTAGGACATTGAAAGAAGAGGCCATTCAATACACAACACATGATTAATTAAAATTTGAAATGAAAAATAAAATAAATTTTGAAAATACAAAAATAAAAATGAGATTACAAGTAGGATTACAATTTAGAAATAACTCAAATTCGGAATTCACAAAAGGAATATTGAAAGAGGAATCCATCACACAACAAGATTAATTAAAATTTAAAATAAAAAAAATAGAAATTAGAAAAATAAAAATGAGTGTTCAAGTAGGAATACAATTAGAAATAACAGAAGTCCGGAATAAAATATAAGGAGTATTGGAAGAAGATTGCACATAGAACCCACCACAAGATTACTAAAATTCATAATTAAAACAAAACAAATTCTAAAACTAGATTTTTAATACTAAGTCCAAATAAACTTAAAAGTATCATTAAAATTAGTATAATGAAATAAAAATTACCACACACGAAGAATAGTCCATAGCAAAATGCAATATATAAATGTTCATAAGTAAGAGTAACTAAAATTCTGAATAAAAATAAAATTAATTCTGGAATTTGTTTTCAATACTAATTCTAATAAACTTTAAACAATATGAAATTTAGAACAAGTAATAATATAATGTAGAAATAACTGAAATTTGGATTAAAAATTAAATGGATATATGGGAAAACCAAAGCACGAATGTTCACTTTGAATATCTAGAAATTACCATATTAACTGAAAAAAAGAGAGAAAAGGATACGACAATACGAGATAAATTAACATTTGGAATAAAAAAATAAAACAAAATATGAAATTAGCAAAAAAAAAAAGGTAGAGTTCGAGTAGAAATAAAATTTAAAAATAACTAAAATTAAGCAATATTGAAAGAAGAGTCCATATGAAAATCTAATACGAGATTATTAAAATTCGTAATAAAAAAGTAAAAAGATAAGAAATTAGAAAAAAGAAAATAAAAGACGAGTTCAAGTAGGAATACAATTTAAAATTAACTGAAATTCGGAATTAAATATAAGCAATATTGAAATAAGAGTACATATAAAAACCCAATAGTAGATTAATTAAAATTCGGAATAAAAAATTGAAACAAAAATCTGAAATTAGACAAATTAAGAAGAGAGTTCAAGTAGGAATACAATTTTGAAGCAAATAAAATTAAAAATAAAAAAATAAAAATATTAAAAGAAAACAATACGATATTAGTTAAAATTTGAAACAAAAAATAAAATAAATTCTAAAATTAGAAAAAGAAATATAAGATTTCAACTAGGAATACAATTTCTAAATAACTAAAATTGGCGATAAAAAATAAAGACTATTAAAATAAAAGATCATCTAAAACATATGAGAAGATTAATTAAGTAACATGTCTATAACGGAGTAGAGTGATGGTGGTTGATGGGACATCTAAGAACTATTAATAAAATACCAAATAAAATCCTAATGACGATTAAAAGGAAGGACACGGTAAAGGTGGTTGGCGGGACTTCTAGAAAGTAAAAAAAAAAACCCAATGATAATCATAATTGATTTTTAAAATCTTAGTGACAATAAAAATGAGAGGCAGCGGGCGGGCCGTACATGAATACAATGGCAGAGCCGCCGATGATTGGTGAGACTTCTAGAAAGTAAAAAAATGAATTCCAACGTTAGTTATGTTCGATTTTACAATCCCAATGACAATAAAGAGCAGGCGACAGACGGGTCGTAGAGGAGTACAGTAGCATTTGACGGGATTTCTAAAAATTATAAAAAATGAAAACGGGTCCAATTTTTAAAGGTTCGAGCTTCTAAAAAGTAAAAAAATAAACCCCAATGATAATCATGTTTGATTTTAAAATCTCAATGACAATAAAGAAGGGAGGCAGCGGGCGAGCCGTAGAGGAGTACAGTGACAAAGTCGCTGATGTTTTGGCGAAACTTCTAGAAAGTAAAAAAAAGAACTTAAACGATAATTATGTTCGATTTTTAAAATACCAATGACAATGAAGAGAAGAGGCAGTGGACACTGTAGAGGAGTATAATGGCAGCGTTTGACGGGATTTCTAGAAATTATAAAAAAGAAACGCAACGGGACAATAAACTCTAAAAACTATATGATCCAATTTTTAAAAGTTCAAAAGAGAATGAATAGAAACAACGGTAGATTGAGCAAGCAAATAAATAAGGATATGGTAAAATTAAGGGGTGACAACTGGTGCGACTTTTAAAAACTATAAAATTAAAAACACGATGATGATAAGATTTGGTCTTTCAAAATTTGAAGACAACGAGATAACTATTTAATAAATTTTAAGTAAATTTATATTAAAAATTATATAATTCTGTATGGATGCTAGCCGCACAATTGTACGGGCCACCCAGCTAGTTATATGATTAAGGGATACGATTTAAACTCGACGGATAGACGAGAGATATCAGTAGACTTATTCCTTAACCGCGTAGGAAGATATAATATTGTTTCTTGGACCTCTTATCTAGGCCAGGTGGAAGTGTGGTCTTTGCGAGGTCTCCTGGGCTTACGGCCCGAGACGTGACGCAGTACAAGCCGCTCCATGCAACGCGACACCTGGTGCTGGTGGGGCCATAGCTTCATATGAGCGTTCACGTTTCCGTCAAAATTCGGTCAAAAACCGCGAACGTTGAAAGCAGATTTCGAGGTAATTTTCAAATCATTTTCGAGAAATTAAAATTTCTGTTTTCAAATAATTTTCGAGAAATTCAAACTTAAAACAGTAAATTCGAGCAAAAGTTAGTCGCGAAATTTGGTGAAAACTCTCTCACCGTCAAGGGTCGGTAACATTCTATTTCTACCCAAAGTTTTTCATGCGTAAATCGAAATACAGCAAGAACCAGAGCACGGAATTAAGAACGGGACCATGGATAAATTACTCCAAAATGGAATGATCTCGTTGATCAGAGCTACCTAATCTCTGTACATCTTCTTGACGACCTGCCTGCCTGCCAGGTCGATGCGCGAGACAATTAACAGAGGCTAATAAATTTCCATCTTGATCTGACGGCCTCAGGCATCGTCGTCTCGCCGCGATTCGCCTCTCGCAAATCGACGTTCCGGCGGCCGGGACCTCGATCGAACAGTCGATCAAGATTTCACAGCTGCCGCGACGACGACGACGACGACGACGACGGTGACGATCGAGCAGGCGGAGGCGGCGGCGGCTGGTAGGTGTCGGCGACCGCGGCGGCGGCGACGACGCCGTCGCTGCCGGCGGCGGGGAAGAAGGCGAGGGAGACCACCAGCAGAAGCAGCACCACGGGGAGGAGCAGCAGCAGCGACGGCGGCGGCGGCAGCGGCGGCAGCACGAGCGGGAGCAGCAGCAGCACCGCGGCCGCCACCGCCAGCAGCACCGCCAGCGCCTTGCCCCCGTCCATCACCGACGCCGTCGTCCCCGGCGCCGTCGACGACGCTTCTTGCATCTCGCGGCAGATCAACTAGCCCTGGTGATATAGAGCAGAAGCTGATCTGGTCACTAGCTTACTAGCTAGCTAGCCTGCCTAGCTAGCATTTCGCGGCCGGTGTCACAGCGACATGGACCATATATACGTGACATTGACATGGTGCTCTAAATTCTAATGGTGGTTTGGTTGGCGCGCGCGCGAGAGAGAGAGAGAGGAGCAGCAGGAGCAGTAGTACTGCAGTACAGTCAAGAGGCGGCGTGGCGTCTGGTCGAGGAAGCAGATAGACAGGTTGGTTGGTCGCCCCGGGGGGGGGGGGGGGGTTTGGGGGTGCGAGAGCCCGCGGTTTTTCGGGCGTGTGACTGTGGATGCCGAACCTGGAATGGAAAAAGCTTCGGCGCGCGCAGGTGGGTTGGGGGGATTCTCTGAATTTGAGCGACATATAGCTTATCTTTGCTTTGATTCTAGTCACCAGACTTTAGTTGGGGATCTCAATTCTCAATCGTTCTCGCGCGGGGTTTTTATTTAAGATATTTTTTTCGTTCCACAATTATTTACAACTCCCTCCGTGACTCCATCCTAAATTATAAGCAAATATTTTCTTTATACGGTCTTCGATAATATACTTTAACCATTAATTTATTTTATGTTATATTTCCAATGAATATGAATGTACTTTACAATATGAATCTAATGATATAATATACATAATACTTAGCATATATATGGTTAGTACGGTTGTTAGTCAAAAATTACCGAATTTGATTTTCCTTTAAAAAAAGTGTGTCTTATAGTTTGGGACAGAGGGAGTACCTAGTTGAGGTCTTTTTTCTCCATCGATATTTAGATTGAGTGGTAAAATATGTTTTCTTCAATTTTTAAAATAAGGTAAATTTGATCATCGTTTCTATTTGACCCAATTGTTCAATAGTAGGAAAAAAACATTTTTCCGGAACCATTCTTATAAATCGATTTTTATTTCCGGTCAAAAATATTTAACCTAATGGTTGAAAATATTTTTTCGGACGCTAGAAAATTCGCATTTGTGAAAATGGTTCAGTCCATCTCAGGTCATATATTTGGTTAAAAAAACACATGTTAAAAAAATCAGTTTTCACCCTTAAAATATAGAAAAATCATAACTCTTTCGTATAAAGTCAGATATTAGAAACTTTATAGAAAATTATATCTTTTGATGATATATATAAATATTGTTGAAAGTTTTTTCATTTAAGATTATTTACAGGTTCCAATTTTTTTATTTACGTAGCCGGTTCTATCCTCTATGTAAGAAAACCACACTTAAAAATAAGAGTACCACTGAAATATGAAAAAAAAAATCGAAATGAAGTCTGATCAAAATTTATATGTAAATTATAGCTCTCGATGAGGTTTACATCTTTTTAGTTGGAACTTTTCTTTCAAATAGATATTTTAAGGGTTTAAATATTTTTTTTATTCTGAGATCTATTTCTTAAATTGTTTCTTTGGTTTTCCAAATGATATTGAATGAAGACATATCCTATCTTTAAAATTGTAGTTCTCAGCGAGATAACTTTAGTTGAATGCTTTTATATATAATTGAGCGACCGTGTATAGATACCTATTAAAATACAAGGTTTTTTTTGTCAGAAAAAACTAAAAATTCGTTTTCAGGGGCAGCTGAATTTTCACTTATGTAGCTCTTGGTTATAACTTGATCCAAAAAGACCATCTAAACGTGTTACAAACTGCCCTCGCAAAAGGTTTTTTTATATTTGTTTTAATCCCATGTAGATAGTCAAATCTATACAATAAAAGCCCACAAATCATGTCATAAAACAAGATTCTGATTGTTTTATATGAAGCTTTAATCAAAATGGACGGTTCTTGGTGAGGTCAATGTATCTTGCTTTATTCAATAATGGCCATATTGAGAGAAATAAGATAATTTGAAAACTTAAGATGCCACTTAAGATTAAAATCTTTATGTGGTACTTACTTAAAGGGGTTGTGCTAACTAAAGATAATTTGGCAAGACGGAATTGGAATGATAGTTTAAGATGTTGTTTCTGTATGAAGTATGAGACTATTCAACATCTCTTTATGTAATGTCATTATGCAAAGTTTGTATGGAGAGTTGTTCAATTTTCTTTTGGTTTGTACCTACCTAATAGCATATCACATATGTTCAATGGTTGGCTTTTGGGGGTAGACAAGAAAAAGAGCAAGCTTATACTTGTAGGAGCTTCCGTCTTATGTTGGGCTCTGTGGCTGAGCAGGAATGATTTGGTTTTTGATAAATCACCATCTATTTCATATATGCAGGTAATTTTCTGAGCAATATACTAGCTTCGGTCCTGGGTTCAGTTACAAAGGTGTGAGAAAGAGGGTGAGCTTATAAAAGTTGCATGTCGTATGCTTTAGATGATGGTTATGCAACTTTTGTTATTGTTTGGTTGGAGATTCACGAATAGACTTCAATAGTTGTCTACTCCTTATCTTAGTTTGGTTATTTGTTA
This sequence comes from Oryza meridionalis, assembly GCA_000338895.3. Taxonomy (NCBI): domain Eukaryota; kingdom Viridiplantae; phylum Streptophyta; class Magnoliopsida; order Poales; family Poaceae; genus Oryza; species Oryza meridionalis. Next base: position 20,222,612 of record CM002526.2, read on the forward strand.
TTGTTTTTTTTTATGTTTGGTTGAACTCCGTTTGTTTCGAGTGCTATCTTATAATAGAGTAAAATACACCAGCGGTCTTTAAACTTGTCAGGAGGTTTCATTTAGGTCCACGAACTTGCAAAGTGCACATCGAGGTCCCTAAACTTGGTTTATTGTATCATCCCGGTCCAAAGCCACGTTTGACTGTGGTCTTACCTACGTGGCACGCCACGTGGACAATGACATGGAATTTTTTTTTTATCCCTTCTTCCTTCTTTTTTCTCTTTCTTCCTTCTTTTTTCTCGGTGGTGAGACGCGGCACGAGGGGAGGAGCTGTCGCAGTGGTGAAAAAAAGAAGGAAGAAGGAAGAAAAAAATAAAAAAAATTTCATGTCATCGTTCACGTGGCGTGTCACGTAGGCAAGACCACGGTCAAACGCGGCTTTGGACCGGGATGATACAATAAACCAAGTTTAGGGATCTCAATGTACGCTTTGCAAGTTCGTAGACCTAAGTGAAACCTCCCGACAAGTTTAAGGACCGCTGGTGTATTTTACTCTTTATAATAATTGTTTGTAGCTTTTTTAGTAAAGGCCGAAATGTTTATTTTATTATTAAAAAAATAGTCGAATATATGATATACTAAAATTTACTTTTCTCTGGTCCACGACTCTATTATGAGGTCGGTCCAACATTTCTTGTCAATCAATCCATAATACATGGCCTGCCATTTATATGGATTTGAAACAATATAAAATTTCATATATGAAGAAATTTACCTATCTCCGTCCCAAAATATAAGAATCTGGTATCGGATAAGACATTTCTTAGTACTACGAATCTGATTCGTATTACTAGGAAATGTATCATCCGATTTTAATTAGATTCTTATAATTTAGGATGGATGTAGTATTTTCTTTTGCAACCTATTTCGTGATTCGACGTATGATATTTGGTTCAGTTATATAGTACGGAGGGATGACAATCAATTGCTAACCAAATCAAGAGTTACTGTACTAGAGAAACTGACATAGCTTTTACATTTTTTAAGGGCCTGTTTATTTCGCGAAAAGAAAATTTTTGAATGTCACATCGAACGTTTAACCGGATATCGGAAGGGATTTTCGAACACGAATGAAAAAACTAATTTTATAACTCGCTTGGAAACCGCGAGACGAATCTTTTGAGCTTAATTAATCCGTTATTAGCACATGTGGATTACTTATCACTTATGGCTAATCATGATGTAATTAGGATCAAAAGATTTATCTCGCGATTTACAATTAGACTGTGCAATTAGTTTTTTAATTTATCTATATTTAATACTTCATACATATATCAAATATTCGATGGGATGTTTTTGGGAAAAAGTTTTTAAAAACTAAACTACTAAAAAGTTTTTGCCGGAAGGGCCGTACGTACTGCCTGCCGTGTGAGCAGTACCAGAAGAGGAAACAACGGCGGGGCGATCGGTGGACGACTGGCGGGCATGACGTGGCCGATTCGATGTATCTAGTGCAGCTGCTGGACTGCTAGTTTCTGGATCTTGCCAAATTGACTCCGTCGTCATCCATCAATCAACCACTGAATCTTGCATATGTTAAAAAAACATGTATAGTCATTCGTGATTCGAGCTTGTAGGTTTGTTTCATCCGGGATTTTTCCAGATTCCATCTTCTGATAGGATTCTTTTAGGCCGTGTTTAGTTGTTAATCAAACTTCTAAATTTTTTATCACATCAAAACTTTTCTACACATAGATTTTTAATTTTTTCGTTACATCGTTTTAATTTTAACCGAACTTTTAATTTTGACGTGAGCTAAACACACCCTTAGATAAAGACACTATAGGCACGTCTTTGTTTAATTAATAAGAGAAAGCCAGAAATGTGATGTTTACATTTGATCGAGTAGGATTTCATTGGTATATTGGTTTGCAGTACTCTGACAATGTATGAGTATATGCAATTCGATATATATATGTACTCCTCAATATTGAAAACACACTTTACACATATATATGCACACAAGTCCGCGTAAGAAACAATCCAGTGCATCTTACAGCTAATAACTTGTGTAGTTGTGTTTTTCTATCTGCCCTTTATATGTTATTTTTCTCTACATGACTACAATGATCGGTCTACTCTAGCCATATATATGTGGTAAGCTTATTGGGCTCTTCGACGTTTTCAAGTGGATAGAGCACGTCTCACTGCTTTAGAAGCCGAAACGCAGCGTAGAAAAAATCATACTTCCTCCGTTTATAAATGTTTAACACCGTTAACTTTTTAGCACATGTTTGGCCGTTCGTCTTATTAAAAAAAATTGTGAAATATGTAAAACTATATATATACATGAAAGTATATTTAACAATAAATCAAATGATAGGAAAAAAATTAATAATTACTTTATTTTTTTAATAAAACAAATAAAACGAATGGTCAAACGTGTTTAAAAAAGTCAACGGCGTCAAATATTTAGAAACGGAGGGAATATATTCATATGTCTTGGTCGGATTGAAGCCAACTTTTTTTTAAAAAAAATGCAGCTTCAATAATATCATATCGCATATTTATGGTTTAGTGCCGAATTTTGCTAAATTCAATACTAGCACTACTGAATTTAATAGTAACAAAACTTATCATAGTTTTGGCGCTATTAAATTTTTTTAATAAAAAAATTAGCTACAAACCAAATGGGCATGTAAATCTTTCCAGGCTGTGCTAGCAAGAAAACCATCGGACTGAACTGCTCCCACCATCCTAAAATAACTTAATCTAGATGAGATGTGATCTTTTCTGGTACAATAAATCTGAATAATTATCTGGATTCTATCCAGATTTATTGTATTATATTATCACCTAAATTAAGTTTTTTTTACCGGATGTACTACATACCTCGGCCAGGTTCATGGATGGCGCCTCGGTCACCTCTCCTCCTCAGGTGCCATTGCAGAACTGGAGTCTGGAGTATCCAGCTATAATACCAATCACCTCGCGCACACATGCATGAATGTGCCAGGCTGCCAGTCGCTTCCGATCTTGGAAGCTGTTCTACTTCTGCATCGATCCGATCGATCGATCGAGCTTATTGCGTGCTTCTCTCCGTTCCAATCCGTTCTTAAGCACTGTGTACTTCCTCCGTTATAAAATATAGCTACCTAATATCATGTTTTATTTTCTAACTAGGTGAAATCCCACATATTGCTGCGGGAATTTAGTATGATAACAATAAAAAAATAACGTGTAAGATAGCTAGATAATATCAGATTAAGTAAATTAATATGGTTTATGATAATTTAAATTTAAACAGTATGTAGAATGGTGATTCAAACTAAAAGGTAAGGTGGTATGACTTTATAGAAGAATAAAAGTAGGGAGATAGTTTAGACCGTAGATTAATCATTTAAAGACTAAAAACAATTAATATGATATGACTTAATTAGAAGAAAAAAGGAGAAATATAATTTGGATCATAGATTAATCATTTAAGCACTAACTAAGTGAGAATGAACTATATAACTATATAGGATATCATAAAACATAATAAAGATATATATTGAAATATTACGTGAATTATGTTGGATGATAATTTAACATGTTTGTATTTAAAAAGCTCTTAAATTATAAAAACTATAAGATATAGCATATTTGCATGATGTTTAAATGTGATGATTGTTAGTGGATAATGAAATGGCATCTTGTTAATTAGTGGATGATGATGTGGCATCTTTACATGTTAAGCTTAAGAAGTTAGTGGAGGATAACTTTATAGTAAGATAGGAGACATCTTGGGATGGAGGTAGGTGGTATATTTTTTTAAGACTAAAAAGAAACTAATCCATCCTTATATAATAAAGCCAAGAAACCATATACATGCACTTAATACGGCAGGTTCCTGCTTGAATTTTGATTAGTGATTTAATTTAGCAAATGAAATTAAACTACAAATACGATCATTCTATTTTCAAAAAAAGGAAAAAAATAAAATATGCTTAAGAAATTAAATGGAAGGAGTACATGAGTATATGCATCATGCATGATGCCATCCTTGACCATGAGATTAATCTGTTAAGTGCTATAGCAGCTGCGAGAAGAGACCCTTCGATCGACAAGATTGGGAGGGTATATCATGCAACCATCATGCTGTAAGATTAACGTGTGTTTTAATTCTTATTCTGTGATGAACAATTGGCATTTGTGATTATCGATTTTGATATTTGGAGATTATCGTCGAAGTGGTTTTGGAGATAATCAATTTTCAGGAGATGAACAGGGTTTACTGGTTTGTCCGGACCGGTCAGACCGGGCGGTGGTTGCCGGTCAGACCGGCTTGTGTTGAGCGGTCAGACCGGTCGGCCCGCGATCTAACCGGCCGACGCTGTGTCAGTTTCGGTTTCGGATTATTTCTTTGGATATCCGTGATTGTTTCATGGTTATGGCTTCTAGATGGATACTATACGTATGTGATACTGTTGTTTGCTACTAATGAGTCAAGTTGGTGATAGCTTGGTCTCGGAATATGGTTTCTTCGTTTGTTTCATGTGTAGGTGACTCGATGCCCCGGGAGAGTATTTGCGGTGATGGACCGGGAGTCGGCTTGGTGGTAAGACGATGTCCGTGGTGGTCAGATATCATGCGGGATACTAAGGCTAGAGTTGATGCACGTGGTTGATGGAGATTCCATATGGCATACGATGGAGATATTGTGTGCGTATGAGATGCGGAGTCGAATTTGGAAAGAGTCCAAATTTGGTATGATTGGTTAAGTAGAGCTTGTTTCTTGTACTAGAAGGTTTCCTATGGGGATTAGAACTCTTAGTATGAGTTTGGTTTGTGGTTTTAGGCTGCTTACCTCATGTATAAATAGAGGGGGAGCGTAAGGCTTCCCAGTATCTCTTTGGTGTCGCTTTTCATAGCGTTGTGTTTTAGGGTTTCGAGTTTAGTCGAGATTTTTATAAGGAGTGCTGTTGTTGCACTTTGTAAACACAGAGAGAAGTAATAAATTGTCATCTATTTTGAGAGTTCTTCGATTTGTGTTTCATCGGGTGCGGCGGTCTAACCGGTGACTCAACAGCGGTCCGACCGGCAACAAGCGGCGGTCAGACCGCGGCATACGGGCGGTCAGACCGGTGGTGACGACAGCAAGCGGCAGCTGATCTCAGCGGTCAGACCGAAGATTGAATCTCGGTCAGACCGACGGCAACCAGGCGGTCAGACCGGTGCATCTACTTCGGTCAGACCGCGATCCATCGATTTTGAGGGTAAATTTTATTTTCGCTAAAAGTTTGCAATTTTTGGGTATACCAACCATTCACCCCCTCTGGTTGGCTTAGTTCTTGTGATTCGATCCTACACATGCATCTAGCTAAACTCTAGAAGCGTCCGCTCTTCACATTTCATTTCTCCCTCAGGCCGGAGAAAAACAGAGGCTGGCTAGATTCATAGAATTAGCACTGATCATTACTTAAATTCATTATTTAAATCCAACTAGCGTGTACTGTGCATGGAACAGCCGTGATTCCAGTGGGAGATGTTGGTGACACGCTACATATAGCTCACAAGTTGTGCCCAAAGTTGCCCATTTGCTAGTTGTAAAAACGGAGACGTACCGGCTGCTTTTGTCAACTTAGCAATCACCAACACTCTTGACCCGCTTACCTGTCTGCCGGACCGAAAGAACGAAATTCCAAACCCCAATAAAGGTATATCTGCTAGGTCTAAATTAAGCCCTAGCATAACTTTGTTAGTGGAGTATATTCTATATCTAGCAGTTTGACTGACGTTAGCCTTAGCTTTCATTTCAAAACAACGAGCAGCTTGCTTGCAAGATACTTTGGCTGCCATCGGTTGGATACTCACTATAAGCAGTATGGCTTATTAGGAATAATAATTTATGAGTAAAACTTTTATATATGTTTTTAGTGACTTTTAGAACTTTTAATTTAAACTTTGACGAAAAACATTAAATCAATTTTTAAAATAAAGTTTTAAAATTTAAATTTTGCAACTGCTTATAAGTTGCAGGGAGAAAAAGATTGGAGCGTTATACGACTAGTCGACTAGGGCATATTAACTTAAGTAAGCTGAGGACGTGAGATCAAACTAACAGAAAATAGTCTTAGGATAAGATTTGTTCTACTTTTGTTCTTAGCGAAAATTAAGGCTGAAGAATAAAAAACAATGAAAAGCCCCTCTTCTGAAATTGCGTTCCTACTCACAACTTAAAATTGGATGTTGGCTTGAGCCACACAGGCACAGCTCATAGACTTCCCCACCGTCAAAATGGCCAAATCTCAGCCCAAGTTACTATGGGCTTTCGTTACGAGCTCGTTTCCTTGGGCCTTGGCTCTGGTGACTTTCCTGGATATATGGATCGGGCTGGTGTGGCAGACGCAGACGCGGACGCACGAGGCGTTGCAGGGCAGCACGGCAGAGGGACAGCCACGATTGCACGTAAAGGCAGTGGGGACGAGAAGACGGCAACAGCAGCAGCAGCAGCAGCCAACCCCGCCAGCCGATGCGGCCCGCAAGTCGCGGAGGAAGGACACGGATTTGGCACTGAAAGTACTCTGCTAATGCTTGCAATGTGGCTCGTGAGTTCACCACCAATGTTGTGGTCAAGGACCACATCGCGTGCCGAAGGGGGCCCTGTTTAAGGGAGCTTCGGGGGTCCTAACTGCTCCCAGAATCTCCTCCCTCATGCGGTCTCTCGTCCAAGTTGAAAGCCTCTGAATTTTAAGCCCCTAAATTCCTATAGAGTTTTTTCTACATGTCCCTTTAATTCATAGAAAAAAAATAAAACTTTCCATAGGATTGTATTACTATGCTTCACATTTCATAGGAAAAATAGCAAGAGTTGTGACATCTTTGTGAACTTTCCTTTGTTTTTTTATAGCACTATCAAAGTTTATCCTGTGTTTGCTGATTCCTGTAGGATTTGAGAAACCTACTACTTCAATTCCTATGTTTTCCTGTGTTTTTCCTATCCTGCGAATCAAAGAGGCACTTAAGGTTTGTTGACATAGTTTCAACTCCAATTCTATCTTTTTGGAGATAGAGTATAACCAAACAATATATGTTTCATACACAATGGGTGTTTTCGGTAGTGCTACTAGTTGGCTACCTTGCAGCCAGCAGCTACAGTCCCACCACAAGAAAGATAATGGGGGAAGCAACAGCGCTGTGGCTGTATAGCGGCGGTTCAGCACTACCAAACAGACTCAATAAGAATAGAGTTGGCTGGAGTATTCTCATAAGAGTTGTGCTTAGCATACGTCACAACTTCCTCCAAACTCAGCTCTTGAAGTTAAATATAAGAGTTAGAGCCTTACCAAACAAATTATTAGTAAAGCCAGAGATATGTCTACTAATTTGTAAATGGAGTTGGCTGGAGTGCTCTCATAAGAGCTGTGCTTAGCATATGTCACAAATTCACTTCAAACTCAGCTCTTGAAGTTAAATATAAGAGTTGGAGCCTTACCAAACAGATTATTAGTAAGTAAGATATATGTCTACTAATTTGTATCTTTCCGAGCATACGTTGAAGTCAAATTATGTCTAATAATCTGTATCTTTCCGAAACTCAGCTCTTGAAGTTAAATATAAGAGTTGGAGCCTTACCAAACAGATTATTAGTAAAGTCATACGTACGCGCAGAAACTCTACCCTTATGAGCATATTTGAAGACTGGGTCAGCAAATTCTTGAGAGTGACGAATCCTGGAAAATTCACTCCCATGGGAAGTCGAACTCAGGATCTAAAGTGCTACTGAGGCTTTTGTAACCACTAGGCTACAATCCATTTTGCCAAATATAACTATTTGTAGCATTTAAAACTACACAATATAAATATTTTTAGGCTGTGTTCGCTAGTAAGGGATGGGAACTAATTCCTCCCGCACGGAAAACGAAGCAATTCATTAGCGCGTGATTAATTAAGTATTAGTTATTTTTTAAAAAAATGGATTAATATGATTTTTTAAGCAACTTTTATATAGAATTTTTTTTTCAAAAAATACACCATTTAGCTATTTAAAAAACATGCGCGCGAAAAAAGAGGGATTGGGTTCCCCACTCCTTTTGTCGAACACAGCCTTAGATGTTTGATTTTAATGCATGGGAATTTAAATATTTTCAGCTAATGAGGTGTTTAGGAGAGAAATCAACTGCGTTTCTAAAAAGCAAATTAAAATTTAACCGATGATGCGACGGTGTACTAATCAGAAATTCAGAATCTGCCGTGGCGAAGGCGATTTCCCCGGTGGGGGCCAGTGCTCTCCTGCCCGCTGCTTTTGAGATTGGTACTTACGCTCGCCCTTCTCATCAAAAGGCGTATGCACTGTCGGCGGCACCCAGCAGACATGGTGGCATGGCAAATTGGCAAAGCCGCTTTGCCGGCCCGTCCGCCCAAAAAAAAAGCGTCTGATGTCTGAACTGACGCGAGCTCTTTCAAAACTTGAACAAAAGTGCTCTCTTTTTTTCTTCTTCTTTTTTTTAAAATCTTCGAATACCTTCAGTTTTGGCCTTGGGACACCTCTTTTTAGCAGTGTGTTTTTTCTGTTCATGGGAAAAGTGAGGCAAAAACCTTTTCAGAATTTAAAAGCCAGGGCTATTTGAGAGTCCTTTTTGACATCTGCCATTCGCGTGCCTGAAATGAGGTTACGACTTACGAGGATACTAATTAGAGCAAGTTTAATATTACAGCCAACTACTAGCTCTCTAATTCATCTATAGCCAATCTAATAGTTTATTCATACAATTGTTACATACTACACTATTAATACTTAGTCCTACCTGTCATACGCAAGTTCGTGCTACAGCTGGTAGCCCGCTATTCTTCTCCCTTCTTATTTATCTTCTTAAAATATGTTTACAGCTGACTTGTAGCCTGCTATTGTATCTACTCTTAGGAGTACTCTGTACGGTATGTAGGAGTATTACACATGTACTCTCCGGTCCGATAATTGAGAGAGCTTTGTCAAACCTGTCCTCCGGTCCAAGTTTGACATTTTTCACCGATCGATCATTCGATTTCTTCTTCTTTTCTTCTTTTGCTTATTACTCCCTCCATCTTAAAATATAAAGCACAAATATTTTTCTCTCGTGTCTTATAATATAAGACCTGTATATATGCACACATTAATTAGCATCTCTTATAAATTTGATTTGTTTTAAATCTTATATCATCAAACCTTCCAATCACATTACTTGCATATATCAAGGTGATCCAATCAAGAAAATAATTAAATATTTTTTGTCTTTATATTATGAGTGGTTATATCTTATATTTTAGGATAAAAGAAGATCTACAAACTACCCCTAGTTGTACACAACAGCATGTACGAACGGTGTCGCTGGATGTGTAAGAATAATTAATCCACCGGCGCTTTACGTCATTAAGGACAAGCCACATCGATCGATCTGGGCTTCTCGTTAGTGTTTGGAGCATGTGATAGATAAGATAGTACGAGCAGACAACTTAGCTTTGCAGGTACAACTTAATTCTGCACTAAACGGCGGTTTTTGAACGCTGCAGTGATGGTGCCGGTGTTTATAGTTGACCTTAATTAATACTACTAGTGATGATGCAATTTAACTCGTCATCCTCGCATTGGTACAATTCGAATTGCCTTCTTCTCGTCATCCCGGGTACTTTGTTTTTGGAGTTAAGGCATGGTGGTTTAAACATTTAATCGGTTTTTAACACTTTCCTTGGAAAAAGAAGGGCTTAACCGCGCGCATAATAAAACACCAGTTTAACGACCACGTCCCATACTACTTTGAGAGGAGGGGGGGGGGGGGGGGGGTGGATATTTGAATACCAGTAAACAAGATGAGAACTTTTACGCTTTTTGCATTCTAAAATAGGTAAAATCCAACGCTCCTCGATGACAGATACTATGTAAAAAATATTTGAGTATTGGTATAAATACTTAGGTATCAAGGGTAAAACAATAAAATTCCTAGTAGAGAGAAAATGGCATATTTGTCCTTAAATTTAAATCAGTACAGCGTAGGTACTAGTTAAGTCGTTTTCCTATTAGCGGTCTATAGGTTCTCATTTGCGTGTTTTTCTCTAGATTTACGTTGTGTTCTTCCATGTTCTTGTTTGTGTGCTTTCTTTTATATTTATATTTTGTTCCAAATAACACGTTTACTGGCATAAAAGTACTCGTTCGCATGGTTTTACATGTTTTACCTAGTTTCAAGAAGAGATTTATTAATATGTTTGAAGAACCTAACTGGTTAAAATATCACCAGAGGTTTGAATCTGTTTAAGTTATATATTTTATCGATATATCCTAGAAAACATGAACTATAGACAAATATTCATCATGCTTGCTTCCATTTAAACATGATATATAATAGAATCTGTGAACTGCGTAAATAACTAATCAACTAAGTAAAGGAGATCTTAGCCGATGCGCTTCGCTTAGTTTTGACTGGACAATCTCGTCTCATATTTGCGCTTCTCCCTTTGTTCAATTCTAATGAACTAGATTTAACCCTAGAACAAGAATGGGACGGATGGGGAAGATGGAAAAAAAGGGACCCAACTGACTTTTTTTTTCCGTGAGATCTATTCAATAACTAAATTAACGCCTGATTTACATTGTTCGTACTGAACGGTACCGAATTAATGCAATCAGGTATTCAATCCATTAAAGTGCCCATAATTTACTTAGTAATTACTCCACTGCCATCGATTACAATAATTTTTTTTCATACCTAGCCCCTCTCTTAATCAATGGCTCATATTACTCCACCTCTCAATACTTCTAAGTACCTCGCAAACACCATAAAATCTCTCAAACAAGATTTCCCTCTGAAGTTCTCATGATGTGGTTTAAACTTGCTTTGAAGGGAGTAAGATCTACTTGCTTGAAACTTAAAGCTTCAAGTAACAAACATGATACATTTCCAAATCCAAGGCTAGCATATCTCTTCAGAATATGCCAATGCAAGTCCTCGTCAAAATTTTGGTTTCTACCCCTACTTTAGTACCCATCATAGCCAGAAAAACAAAACAACGACGTCCATGATAAAAAACGAGATGGTCATGAGGATGACGAGAGAGAGAGAGAGAGAGAGTCAGCTTTAACCCAAATACATGGTCTTGCATTCTTCCAACCCTATTCAGCAAAAGGGTTCATAACCACGGAGGCACATAAACTCTGTCTCTTCACAACAACGCAACGATTCCCTGGAAAAGCATTATTAGTATGGTGGTAGAGTCCTCACTAGGGTTTACAATCCCGGTGAAATCTAGAGATCCTGGCATGGATCGATATTTGGTTCCAACGGAAAATTCGAATGATTTCACCAAACTTAAATTTGAATTGAGGAAAATAAAAAAAATCCATAATAAAACCTATAAATACTTCGGTATTTTATAGAACCTAATGGAATAAAAAAATGTCCGAGAGAAGTTAGTATTCCTCTTGTTTTTGAACTGCAGCGTATAAAAGAATAGAAAAGATACTATGTAAAGCATGCACTTTATTATTAAGGCAAATTTTGCTACGAGTCATCATAACTTCGCAGTTTTAGTTATAAGACATGCATGAGGTGATTCTTTTTGGGAAAGACACTCTCATAATGTGAAAATTTGCTACTAGACATCGCACCTGTTAGAAGTTTTTTTTAGAGTGTTTTCTCTCAAAAGTTACTTTTTGTTGTATTGTACCACTAAAACCGTGAAGTCTAAATGTCCTGTAGGCTTGTAGCAAATTTGCCTTATTATTTTGACGATGGACTTTAAAGTTACGGACTGTGTAGTTGAAATGTTGATGGACCTTATATTTATCATATGGTTGGTGATGAATATTGAATTGTGAATGACATGTCTTTTATGCTATTCCCTTCATGAAAATATGAACATATTGTGTTTCTCTAAATGTGACTTTGTGACTTGTGAGGTTATCGAAATTATAGGAAAGGTCATGCCAATTTTTTCATATGTTACTCACATTTCCAAAAATCTCCATGATTTTTCACAGACTATTCCTCACCTCAAACTATTTTTCAAGGTTTCTCACTATTTTCTATTTTCAGCAAAAAAAATGTGAATATTAGAGAATGACCTAATATCAAATAATTAGAAGGGATAAGGCTTCGAACCCAGGTCGTCTAGCCCACCACCTTGTGGAGCTAGCCAGAATACCCCTGGGCATTTCTCTTTCAGCAAACAAAAAATATCGATGGTTTCTCGCTCGCATGGGTCCATTTCCCAATAAGTCCAATTGAAATTTTATTCATTCCAAACCATTAGACTTTGTTGGTTTCTGTTGAATATGGATAGAATTGGTTGAGCGAGAGAGATTGAGAGAGAGAGAGAGAATTTAACACAAGAATGTAGGGAATGAATGAGCGGAATCCTTTATTGATCAGTGCGGTACAATTTATAGATGGGGAAGGGGTGGCAACCGGAGACGCGATGGTTGGGAACCATCGCGTCCGTTGCCAAGGAGCGCCTAGAGAAGAGGCGTGGTTGCCTTCGGTTGCGATCCATCCTTTTATATGGATGAGATCACCATGTTGTTTCATAACACTCCCCCTTAATCGAATCCAGCTTTGATCATTGCTCTTTCATTGTTCCAGATAACTGTAAAGATAATCTTAGAAATAATTATAGTTAAATACATCACGTAAAACTCCTCGAAAACCCAGTGGGAAAAATAAGGAGAGAACCGTGATATATTATTGACTATTTTTAGATCTCTATGAGTAAAGCTCATAGTCTGATCTAAAATAGTATAATGTCTACAGTTATCATTTAGTAAAAACCCCTGTGGGGAAAAGCAAAATGATAGGACATATAACTTATGTTGATATTATCTCGTTAAAAACTTTGGATGAGAAAACCTAAAGGGTAAAACTCATACAAAGGAAAAAGAGTATAATATGACGAAAATAGGTTATTTTCCAGAGAGAGGTACTCCCCCCTGAATCCTGCAAATTTTTAAGTCGTCTCATACCAATTCCTTCGACACATTTAAAGAATGTGGAGTATGGCAGAGATTTTGTGAATAAATCAGCAAGATTATCACTTGACTTAATTTGCAAGATGTTTATCTCTCCATGTTGCTGAAGTTCATGAGGATAAAATAATTTAGGAACAATATGCTTAGTTATGTTGCTCTTAATATAACCAGTTTTCATCTGAACAACACAAACGGCATTATCTTCATAGATAATGGTAGGTGATTCCAATGAACCAATACCACAAGATGTTAATATGTGGTTAACCATTCTGCGAAGTTATACACATTCACGTGATGCCTCATATAATGCAATTATTTCAGAATGATTTGTGGAAGTGGCTACCAGAGTCTGTTTAGAAGACTTCCATGAAATAGCAGTTCCACCTTGTAAAAATATGAATCCTGTTTGTGATCTGGTGTTGTGGGGATCAGATAAATAGCCGGCATCAGTATACCCAATTAAAGTCGAATCCTGGTTCTTTTTAAAGAAAAGTCCAAGATCTCTTGTGCCATTAAGATATCGAAAGACATTCTTAACTCCAGTCCAATGGCGTTTGGCAGGAGCAGCGCTATATCTTGCTAATAGATTTACCGAGAAAGCAATATCTGGCCTCGTACTATTTGCAAGGTACATAAGTGCGCCAATAGCACTAAGATATGGAAAATCAGGTTCACGCACATCCTCACCATCTTCCTTTGGTCTAAATGGATCTTTCTCCACGTCTAGAGATCAAACCACCATAGGAGTTTTAGAAGGATATGACTTGTCCATATTAAATTTCTCCAAAATTTTCTGGGTATATGCACTTTGGTGCACAAGGATTCTAGAAGGTAAATGCTCAAATTGTAGACCTAAGCAAAATTTGGTTTGACCCAAATCCTTCATCTCAAATTCCGTCTTTAAATGATGACGTGCTTCATTAATATCTTGTGTATTGCCAATGATGTTGAGATCATCGACATATACCGAGATAATACAAAATCCTGTGAGGGACTTTTTGATAAAGACGCACGGGCAATCATCATTTTTACTGTATCCCTTTAGTGAAAGGAATTCACTTAATCGGTTGTACCACATCTTGTCTGATTGTTTTAAGCCATAAAGTGACTTCTGCAACTTAACACAATACATGTTACGATTTACCTTCTGATTCGGGATGTCGATTCCGTTAGGAACCTTCATGTAAATATCATAATCAAGTGACCCAAAAGATATGCTGTCACTACGTCCATCAACTGCATAAATAGACGATTTTGTACTGCCAATGATATTAAATATCGGAAAGTTATACCACTCATAACTAGAGAGTAAGTTTCGTTGAAATCAACGCCAGGTTTTTGTGTAAAACCTTGTGCTACAAGCCTTGCTTTATATCTCACAACCTCGTTGTTTTCGTTCCGTTTCCGGACAAAAACCCATTTGTATCCCACAGGAAAGATACCACGAGGAGTAGGCATTACAGCCGAGAATACATCTCTTTTGTAAAGCGAGGTTAATTCTGCGTCAATTGCGTCCTTCCATTTGTTCCAGTCAGAGCGCTTTTGGCACTCTTTTATAGACCTAGGTTCTAGATCAACTTGGAGGCAATCAGCAATTTGTTCAGAAAAATTAATGTCGACAATTGTAGCTCTTCTATCAAAAGATTCTCCAGTTTCAGAGTAGTTGATGGCAATTTCATCAACCCTTATAGACTCATCGTGATCTCCCGAAATAATGTGTCTATGGTCTTCCGAATTCCTAGTCTCAGCATTGTGCACCACCGAGCTAGGTTGCAGACTATCACGATCTGCTTGATATATAGTATCAATTTGGTGTGTACCAACTAAAGGTTGGTTTGCATTTACCGTCTTTCTTTGCTTATTAGCAATTGTTTCTCGCTGAGTGGCCATACTTCTTCCTCTCTTTTTAGTGAGTGGAAGTTGAGTGGTTTTATTTGGTACCTCCACTCTTTCTGGCGCATTCTGAGCGGGAATGAAAGATTTAGTCACACCTTTATAATTGGTAAATGCATTTGGCAGGTTTATTTGCAAGTCTTTGCAAATGTATAATTTTCTGAACTTGAAGTTCAGTTTCAGTAGTACGTGGGTATGAGGCTGGAATACCCTGGGCATCCCAATCAATTTCCTGGCATTCTTTCTGGTACTTGAAGTCTCCCCCTAATGCCGGGAAATATTCCTCATCAAAGATAGAGTCAGCGAACCGGGCAGTAAATAGATCACCTGTTAAGGGTTCTAAATACTTTATAATCGACGGAGATTTGAATCCCACATAGATCCCCACTTTCCTGTGTGGGCCCATAACGGTACGCTGTGGTGGTGAGATCGGTATGTATACAGCACAACAGAACTTACGCAAATGGGAAATACTTGGAGAATTTCCACGTACTAACTGCATTGAGGAAGTTTCATGATATGCAGTTGGTCGTAGTTGGACAAGGTCAGCAGCGTGCAGTACTGCATGACCACAACACGACGAAGGTAATTTGCAATTCATCAATAATGGTCGAGCAATAAGCTTAATTCTTTTGATCAATGATTCAGTAAAACCATTTTGTGTGTGGACATATGGAACAGAGTGCTGAACCAGAATTCCCAATGCCATACAATAATCATCGAAAACATGGGATGTAAATTCGGCAGCATTGTCCATACGGATTGATTGAATCCTATGTTCATGGTAATTTGCCTTCAGCCTTATAATTCGAGACATTAGTTTGGCAAAGGCATGGTTTCGTGTCGATAGAAGACACACATGAGACCATCTAGTAGATGCGTCAATCAAAACCATAAAGTACCTGAACGGTCCAGATCTTGGCATAATAGGGCCACAAATATCTCCTTGAATGCGTTCAAGGAATTTAAGTGGTTCGGCTCTGATTTTGAGATAAGATGGTCTCAAAATCAGTTTCCCAGTAGCACATGCAGTGCATACGAAATCAAAGGATTTGAGAAATTTGTCAGTGATCAAATAATGACCAATAGAGTTACCAATAACTTTTCTTATCATCCCGATACCGGGGTGCCCAAGTCGATCATGCCAAGTGTGGAATGCATCAACATTTTGAAAAATTATGTCACGCCCAGAAATTCACTAGTAATTTCCGAACCAATTTGTGCATAAAATCCTCGTCCAGGAATCAGCCAGGGTACACAAACTGACAATTTAATATACAGATTCATCATAAAAATAACGTTACATACTTACAAAAGAAAAGAAAACAGCAGCGGAATTAACGATCTAGCGATGGCTTCAGCTCCACTCCCACAGACAGCTCAACTGGGGTATAAGCCAAACGTCTTCTCCTTCGCAACTTGTCTTCAACTGAGGTTTGATTGATTATTGCAAGGTGAGCATATGACATACTCAGCAAGCCACGCAGCAAATATGCAAGTGCACAAGGATACCAAAGAATGGCATAATATAGGGCTCATTTGCAAAAGCAGCATTTATCAAACAATTGAGAATTGTAAAACAGTAGAGTAATTAATCATCAATTTTAATCAACACTGAACAGCACACCCATGCTGCCCAGGCCCAACCATCCTGAACAACCATACCCAGCTGTACAGATCTATCTCCAAACCAGGAGCTAAACAAATTATTACCAATTATAGCATCAATAAATATTGTGAGAGGTGTTAGACTAATCACGAAAAACATTGCTCAACTCGCCCATAACCGCGGGCACGGCTATTCGAATAGTTTTACTCTGGCCAGAGGTGTACCACTGTACCCACAAGACACAGCCCCACAACATGTCACCATGCGCCTCGATACCACCACGGTATCTCGGAAAGGAGCTGTGACAGTACCTCTCGCACAACACAATCTAACACAGTGCACCGTTCCCGGATCATAGTCACCCCCTTATAAACAAGGCATGGACTCCCCAGCGACCCCCGTGGGCTTATCTCCGCCACTTCTCAGTCTGGTGCTCTGCAATGAACCATGCTATACGAAAGGTAAAGCCGTTGCCCATGCTGGCTTGTGGTTGGCACGGTTAATGTCTCACAACAGTAGTTCACGAACCGGTCCTTAATTGTCATGAGCACGACCATCAAAACCATGTACTCACAACCCACCATTATCAAGTTTTAGTTGGCAAATTAATTACTAAACCAATCACGATTAACCATCGTGAGCTATTATTAAGCCATCATAAAATAATAGTGAATCATAAGTTATCCCAATAATGTGCTAAAGTTTCTAAGCATGGCTAAGCAATTATATCTAATATCTAGCTGAACCAATATATAAATCCAACTAGTCAAATTTTAACCCACGGTAATCAAGAAATAGGGTAATCAAAGCAAAGTGGTTGTGGACCCCCGTTTTTATAACAGGAATCAATCGTGTAACAGTACCATTTCCCTGGATCAAGTAGTCTGGTACACGCGAATTCATAGCTGAAGTATCCAGTGCACATACACGAGTGTCTAGTACGAATTATTACATCAATAGCCCGCAGGCATAGTCTTAAGTCATCGGACCGAGCGGTCCGGAATACATCCAAAAACAGAATTAGGTAAGGCAGCGGCACGCCATTGCCACAGGCAACGACCGTAACTAAGACCTATTGAGCGGCTTCGTCTTCATCACCCTCCTGGTAATAGGCATAGGGATCCTCCGAAGCTTCATCTCCGTCCTCTGATTAAGTTTATATTTGCAAGGGTGAGTACCAACCGTACTCAACAAGCCACCACAGCAACAATGCATATGATAAAGGGTATTCAAGGAATGGCTATGGTTCTTTTGCACAAAGCAAGTTTTGCAATTCTTTTCACAAGCCTAAGACCTAGCATAGACTGATCAAATTTTAGTACCAGTGTTCATATTAGACAATGACGGTTCTGTCCACCATCCATTGTGATCCCAAGGATAGCTTCCCGCCATCGAGTCGTCATGGTTTTCTGAGGACGTCCACCTTCCCTCCTCTCAGGAAGTGGCTCCATCAGCATAGAAATCATCATGCAACATCCCATCCCACACAAGTTAAGAATTTAGAGTCTAGCCAAGTGTAATACACATCCCGATGCTCAATAACCGCGAGCACGGCTATTCGAATAGATTGGGTTTACTCACACTGCAGTGGATGTACACTTTACCTGCACTCCGCGACTGCCCAACACATGAGCCTCGTCTCAACACATGAGACATGTCACGGCAAAGCTTTTCGATAACCTCGCATTGGCAGTACCCGCTCCATGAACTTTACATCCTCATGCACTCTAGGCGTACACAGTTTCTAGCAGTGAGAGGAGTTCTGGCGCACCCGGAAAGGAAGGACTCACACAAGCATTAAGTTATAATTATGTTTAAATTCTCACATGGCAGTCCTACCGATGGCGACACCACTGTAGACACCCGCCTCGCGGTTCTACCAATGGCTGCCCCACCGTAGAGCCCCTGCCTCACACATCAAAAAACCACTATGCATGGATACTGCCTCTGCTTAGCTATCTATTCCGCTAGGTCTATACCCATACGAGAAGTGCGGTTGTACGGGGGTCGTTTCATGCTCAACTTCATGGCTCGGTCCTTATTTGACCGGGGACGGTACTTGCCTTTTCCCGGATACCACCCAAATCCTCCGTCCGCCCCAGTCGAAAACAGTTGTTTAATTTCATTTATCTTTTCACAAATCATGTCATCAACATCATGGCAATGTGGCGCTCATGTCTCCACATGCTGTATCTCAATTACCTTCCCAAAGGCAATTGCCCAAGCATAGAGCATTTTGATAATTATGAGTATGCATGATTCTAGAATAGCGTTGCTATGCAATTGTCATAGTTGACTAGGGACCCATACGTAAACATGGTTACGAAGGAATATGGGGTAAACAATAATCAAGGCATGGCATAATCATAAGTAGGATGTTTATCATTGCATGCAATTTTATTTGTAAACAAACAATTTCGCAATTGGGATCAACATGTTCAAAGAATAGTGATGACTTGCCTTGCTCAAAGTCTTGCGGGTCTTGACCTTCGCTTGGATCAGCAGCTTCCTTGGGCTCTATAGTTACGTGCGAAAATGGATTTGAATTCGGTTAGAATTCAATAAAAATCCAAGTAAATCCAAATGAAAGTCGACTGCGAAAGTCGATTATATTAACTTTACTATTCGCGAACTACGGCAAACCCATTTTCGGTGTAAATTATTTATGAGTATAATTATTTTGTTGTCCTAAATTTTTAGTTTAATATTCCCGAGTATTATATCCATGTAATAGGTTAGAAATTTCTACCACGAGCTAAATATCGGACAAAATCCTAGAGATATTATACGATTTAACTTAGTCTATGATTAACTGATTAAGTATTCTATATGTCTAAAATTACTAGTGATCAAATCCGAACTTCTACCGTGAATCGATTACTTATAGGGATTATCCAAAGTAATCTTTAATAATTTATAAGATTTCGTTTATTAGTTGTTGATTACATTTAAATTACTACCGCAAATTGATTACTTATAGTGATTACCCAGAATAACCCATAATTTATATTAAAATTTTGCAATCCTACGACGAGAAATTAATCTATAATTTAAATTCTAATTTTTAAATCTTCTAAACTCTCCTAATTTCCCTCTATTTATACTATTACTATCATTTATATTTATTTATTATTATTATTATTATATTATATTTATTATATATATATATATTTTTCTTTTATTTATTTCTCCCTTTTTTTCTCTCTTTTCTCTCTTTCTTTTTCCCTCCTTTCCTCTCTCATTCTTTCTTTTTCTCTCTCTCTCTCTCTCGGCCGACTCTCTCTTTTCCTCTCCCTCTCTCCCTCTCAGCTCTCTCTCTCCCTCACCCGGGTGGCGGCGGCGGCGGACGCGAGGGGAAAGAGGGCGGCTCACCGGCGACGGCAGCGGCGACGACGGTGGCGGCGACGGCGGTGACGGCGACGGCGGCGACGTCGGCGTAAGGCGCGGCGTGGCGCGGCTGCTTCGTGGCGGCGGCTCTATGCGACGACGCGGCGGCGTGGAGGCGGCGGCGCGGCGGCGTGGAGTTGAGGAGAGGAGGTCAGGATGGGGGGAGGAAGAATGGAGAGAGGGGGAGGGGATTTATAGGGGAGAGAGGGGAAGAAGAGGGGGAGAGGGGCGGCGGCAATGGCGATGGCGACGGGCGGCGCGCGGCGCGGCAGGCGGTGACGCGCGGGCGAGCGACGCGGCGCGGGGCGCGAGGCGGCGATGCGACGGGCGAGCGGCTCGGCAGGTGCTGACGGGGCGCGTGGGGCCCGAGGCGGCGACGGGACGCGCGTGCGGCAACGGGACGGGCGGCGACGCGACGGGCGATGGCGCGGGGCGCGAGGCGTGAGGGCGACGGCCGAGCGGCGACGGGACGGCGGCGCGGCGGGCGAGCGGCGCGAGGCGGTGATGGCGACGGCGCGCGGCGGCTCGGGGCGCGAGGCGCGGGACGGCGACGCGACGGCGACGGGACGGCTGCGCGGCGACACGACGGCGACGGGACGGCGGCATGCGAGGGGAGGCGGAGCGGCGCGCGGCAGGGGCGGCACGGTTAGGGCTAGGGGACCCCGTCGAGTACCTTAGGTGCAATGAACAGTGCCCTTCTTATTTTTCCTATTTTATTTTTTTATTTTATTTTTTTTATATTTTTATTTTTTTATTTATATTTTTTTATTATTTATTTATTATATAAATTTGATTCTAAAATTCCTAATATTTGCATATATGATTCTTACCCAATATTTGTGTTATTCCCACTAATAAAATCATCCTAAATTAATATTGCTCACATTTTTATATGATTTATTTAAATCTTTATTTAGTGTTAATTCCATTCCATCGCATTTAAATTTAATTGATACGAGCATGTTTGCGATAATATCGATGTATTGATTGATTTAGTTCTTTATTCGAAATCTCCAAACTCCGAAATCGAAATTCAATGGAACGGCGAATAAAATTGGCGTGATGCAATTTATTTTAAAAAGTTTTTGAAAATCCGAATTTTTAGAGTTTTGATTTGTCGGTCGAATTTTCAGGGTGTTACAGTGGTCATAACAAAGGAATAGGTTCACACCACCATGTGACATTCGAAAATAAATGCACAGTTGAAATAAATAGAGAATTTAAATATAGAATCAACATGCTCAAAGGAATTGTGTTTGGGATCTGTGTGACTTGCCTTGCAATAATCGGTCTTCAATCAATCTTCTTGAACACTTCCGGCGCTCTCACGAACCTTCGAAACGACGGAAACGACAAGCTAACACGCAAAACAAGGAAAACACTAAGAAAATCCAAATAAACAATACATATAAAGTAAACAAACATGTAGATCATAATTTTAGATGAATTATGAGACTTGAACGGCCTCATTCTGACTTCATATGAATTAAATATGAATTTTACAAGATTTATTCTAATTAAAGCCCATTAAAAAGAATTAAATAAATTTAATTCAATTTATGGATAATTTTAATATGTAGATCTTTATTTTATACAACTTTAGAGACTTGAATCAACTAAATCCGAGCTAAGATGAATTAGTTATGAATTTTTAAAGATTAAATCGGATTAAATCATTTATATAAATTTTAATTGAATTATGACGCAATAGTGAATTATTTTTGAAAAGGAAAAAGAGATTATTGCGTCAGCGGGCTCGGCTCACGGTGGACCGGGTGCATGGCGACGGTTCACGAAAACGAACGGCCGAGATTCATCCATCCAAAACGGACGGCCAAGATCCATCGGTCCACGGCCGGGCCACGGGGAACGACGACGATGACGTCAGCGGTGACGTCACCACCAGCGGCGGCTCGTGCGGCGCACGCTCGACGGCGAACGACGGCACGGCGGCGCGAACGGAGGGCACCAACGGGATGCGGGCGGCACGGCGGACTCACCGGTGACCAAAGTAGCGGCGGAGGAGCAACGGACGGCGACGGCGACGAGAAAGAAGCGGCAGAGACGATCGGGTCGACGGCGGCGACGGTGCTCCGGCGGTCTACGGCGACGACGAAGGGTCGGACGAGGACGACGACGAGACGGCGACCACGACGGTGACCTCCCCGAGCGACGACGACGACTGGAGCGACGGCGGCGCACGGCTGGAGCGACGACGGCGACGGCGGTGCTAGGGTTGCACGGGGCTAGGGCGCTACGGGCGACGAGAGATGAAGGCGAAGGCGGCGACGGGTAGAGGGGAGCTCGGGGGTCCTTTTATAGGGGTTGGAAGGCGGCGGCGAAGGCCCACGGCGACCGGCGACGCGATGGAAACCTAGGGTTCGGAGAGAGAGAGAGGAATCTGATCTGAGCTCGAATCCACGGTTTCCAAACCGAATTGGCGATAGCTTCCAAAGGAGAAAAGGTAGAGTGGATCACGGGGTTCCTTTCCCCTCAACCAATTTCACCGGAGAAGGAAAGGGGCGGCCGGATTTGGAAGGAGACGGCAGCGACTTCGCGCGGCTAGGGTTTCGGCGGCGATGGCTGGAGGAAGACGATGGGCCTGACAGGCGGGTCCCACCTGTCAGCGAGCGGGAGAGAGAGAAAAGAGCAGCGGCTACGCGCGCACGGGCCGACTGGGCCGAGGAGGAGAGAGAAAGGGTTTTGGGCCGACTTTCGGCCCAAAGCCCAAAGAGGATTTTTAAAAACCTTTTTCAATTTAAATTATTCATTAAATGCAATTCCATTTATTAAAAATACTTCCTTAGCTCAAATAAATCCCAGAAAAATCTAAGAATTATAGAATTAAGCAAAGTATTTAATAAAATTTTATCTGGCCCAATTTTATATTGGAATTTATTATTTAAAATTAGATCTTTTCTTCTAGACTTTTAAAATCATTTCTAATAATTCCTTTTAAACAACAATTTATAATTTAAGGATTTTTAAACAATAAAAGCACTTAACACTTATAATTAGATCATTAATGATGAAATAATTACTGAACTGTTCTTTGTATCATTTAAAAATTGAGCTCTGAAAAATCCGAGAAAATTTCAGAGAGTATAATTAATCATGGAGAATTTAAAAAAATAAATCCAACCATGCTTTATATTTAGGAAATTTTATTTCCCACATTTAACTTCACTCAAAAATTAAAGAACATGTAATACAAATTCTATTAATAATTTATTAGATAATTTATAAATCCTAAAACGGAAATCAGGCTGTGACAAATTACTTTGTACGCAACATGTGCAATGGGCTTAATGTATGTATAGTACAATCCCGATGTGAGAGATGGAATTTTCTCGCAAATGCGTTTGCCATATCCGTTTTGTTTGGTTAAGAGAAGAAATTCTTCTCGATTATCCATATGGGTTTCAGTGTGAAACCCATTTTGACGGATATCTCTATAACTTAGTAGGGTACGGGTTGAATCAGGATACAATAAAGCATTCTCGATTGTAATTTGTGTACCCATTGGGAGTGTAATAATTGCTCGTCCTGAGCCAACTATCACAGTATCGCGCCCAGCGATAGTCAAAACTTTGCCTTCTCTCTTTTTGAGAGTTTGAAAATATTTGATCTCCCTAAGTATAGAGTTTGTGGTACCACTGTCCACAAAGACATAATTCCTCTCCAATCGGAGCGATATCCTTAGACATCTATAATGAAAGAAGAATTGCTTGATTAAAAATTATTTATCCAATATATATACATACATACAATAATTAAAACATCAAATACATAAATACATAGTATGACGTTTACATATGTTAAAAGTACATACTCTAATGACTAGCAAGCCATACAACCTTACAATATAAGGGAGTTCGTACTTATCTACTTATTACAACCAATATTGTTTGGCAAACTTATAGGATATCAATATACTGTTTCAAGCACACTGAGATAAGAGCAGCTTCATCTCCAAGTATTCGATGAACATATCGTCCATCGCAGAGAGTGGAGCGACATCTTCTGGGAGAACATTGAGGTTGCTCTCTGGTTCAACGGGAGCCTGGTGAGAACTTGCAACCTTAGGGCGCTCTTCATGTGTAAGATTGAAATAGGCTTCAAATCTTGGGTTCTCAGAAGACTTTTTGTCCTTGAGGGATTTTTGGTACAAGAGAACAAGATGTTTCGGGATGCGGCAGTCTTTAGCGACATGAGTGTCAGATCCACACCTGTTGCAATGCTTGTTTCCATTGCTACGAGGTTGTGGTGCCTTACCCTTCCCTTTTCCTTTCTTTCGACCCTTGAATTTGCGCCTGTTGTTGTTGCGTTTGCGCTTTCCAGTCAAATTCTTAGGATTATTCGAAGAATTTCTCTTGAATCCTTTCTTATTCTCAGCATTATTCTGTACATTGAAGTGCACCTCAGGTAGTGGAGCAGAGCCCGGTGGGCGCTTGTTGGGCATTCTTTAAAGAAAGCTCATGGTGTCTTTCTGCCTGAGTCAATGTATGTATAAGCAGAGAATGTTTCTGGAAATTGTTAGCGCGATACTGTTGAGTCAGTATCCTGTCCTCCGGAAGCACAGTTGATAGAGTTTTCTCTATCTTCTCTGCCTCCGTTGGCTCTTGTTCGCAAAACTTCAACCTGGAACAAATGTTATGAACATCATGGTTGTATTCTGCCACAGTTTTAAAGTCCTGTAGGCGTAAATGAACCCACTCATAATTAGCCTCAGGCCAAATAAGTTCCTTTTGCTGATCATAACGCTCTTTTAGAGCTTTCCAAAGGTTGAGAGGGCTCGTCTCTAACATGTATTCATGTTTGAGATCCTTGTGAATGTAGAGTCTTAAAAGAAAAAGGGTTGTATTGAGCTTCCTGGGCTCAATTTGCGGGTACCCATCATTGGGTTCCTCAATTGTATTTAAAATCCCCCGAGAGGCAAAATTGATTTTGATATCGGAAGCCCAGATGGGATAGTTAGTCCCATCGAGGGCGAGTTCGTCAAACTCATTTGTTGCCATGTCCCTACAATCATGGTTAACATTATCAATTTACAGAGGTAAATTAATAAAAACATGATATTAAGGTTGTAATCTCAATGCGTAATGTAAAACTTCATATTTTGTAATGTTTCGAAAAAAATGCAGGTAATAGACCTGCCAATTTTGAGTTAGAATTCGAAATTAGGTGGCACAATGTGGATAATCTCCAAGTAATTAAACAGTGGAGTAGATCTCTTAATAGTGGGCAAGTTATACTTGCTGCCTAAAACACGGTCTCCAGGCAAATATATTCTGGTGAATATACCGCAGCCAATGTTTAGAACTCCACTACCTTGTGCTCAACCAAATTTCAAATAATCTCATTTTTCAAAACATATTCTCGGAAAATAACACATGTGGGTAATCATCGTGAGATGTAGACCTCTGTGAGATGGGCGAGTTGTTCGCTGCCTAGGTTATGACCAATGCGGCCAATTTGTAGGACTCCATCGGGTAATCATCTCAAAATGTAGACCACTTGATGATGGGCGAGATACTCGCTGCCTAAGTTATGGTCGATATGACCAAAGTATAGGACTCCATCGACATGTGATTAATTTCCAAGTCAAAGTGTGAAGTGGAACATGCATTAAATCCTCCATTAATTATGTAGTACATAATTAAGAGAATTTGCTAAATCAAAATACAAAATTTATAGAATTTTGTAAATTAATAAAGCAAGAAAGTAGAGCGTGTCTTGAAATAATATGCAAAAGGCATGTTATTAAGACAACAAATAAATTTAGTGAAGCAGGGTATTTAATAAACACATATGTCACATGACATACAACATCATGAGTCTAAAGGACTATTACATAATTGTCATTATAACTGATGTACTGCTTTAACTAAATTATCAAAGATATAGGGACTAATAAGAAAATGCTGCTAAATTAGAAATTAAAAACTAAAATAGATGGTAAATTGGGTGGTGGGCCGAAATCAAAGGATTCTATAAATTAGAAATAAATTGTAAATTGGGTGGTGCGGCATTAGGCTGGCAAGCAAGGGGCAGCGGGGGCGCTAGGGCGTGGCCCATTAGGCCCGACAGCAAAGAGGCACGGGGGGCATCGGGGGGGGGGGGGGGGGAGTTAGGGTTAGAACCCTAACTGCCCCACGTGGGATTTCCGCCGCCGCTGCCGTGCATTTCACCACCACCGTCGCCGTTCCGTTGCCGATGCCGCCGTGGGGCACGCCGCCGACGCCGCCGTTGGGGGCGTGGCCGACACCGCCGAGGTACGCCACCGATGCCGCCGTTGGGGGCGTCGCCGATTCCATCGCCATTCCGCCGTCGCACCACCGTCGCCATCCACCATCCACCGCCATCGCCATCCGCCATCCGCCATCCGCCATCCACCATCCACTGCCGCCCCTCCGTCCGCCGGCGGTTTGCCAGCCGGATTAGGCCGACGGCTCCCGATCCTCGTCTGAGTCGGAGGCCGGCCGAGCCCTGACGCCATTCCCCGGCACCCCGTTAGGGAGTGTACGGCTAGGAGAGCCATGGGGAATGGCGATGAAGGTGTGGCGGAGGCCAGGACGGCGAGCAGCGGCTTCACCGGCGTGACGACGAGACGAGGACGGATTGAAGAAGGGCGGCTCCCCCATGTGCGCATTCAGCGTACCGGTCCGGCCATACCCCGGTGGCACGAGAGTGGGGGAACGGCGTCGGCGTCGGCTTGGTGTCGGTGGAGGTGGTGAAGGAGCGGTTGATGGTGGCGGCAGCGACTCCATCTTCGGGGGAAGAGCACATGGCTTGCCGGGCAGTGTCACCACTGCCGTCCATCCGTGGTGGGCGCAGTACTGCACCCCCTGCACAAGGATCCGGCGAGGTGCTTCGGCAACCGGAGGCGGAGGAGGAGGCGCAACAGGGACGGGCGGGGGAATCACAACCGGAGTTGCAGTCACACGGCGACGAGGGTAGTGGCGGCGGCCACCAACCCTAGCCCTGCCTCCGCAGGATCCCCGGCGTGTGCTCCTCATCGGTCGGTGAAGAAGATGGCGGAGCCGGCGTGCGAACTGATGACGAGGGAGGCCGAGAACGGCATCCATGATCCAATGAAAAGTAGGCATCGTACCTTCTCTGATGATTCTTCTATTCGCTTTTCTGTTAGATCAAAATTGATGTTTCTTCCTTCTTTCACTTCGTGATCTCCTTCGCGAGAGCGATCGTGCTGATAACGTGTTGAATGTGGATAGAATTGATTGAGCGAGAGAGATTGAGAGAGAGAGAATTTAACACAAGAATGTAGGGAATGAATGAGCGGAATCCTTTATTGATCAGTGCGGTACAATTTATAGATGGGGAAGGGATGGCAACCAGAGACGCGCCGTTGCCAAGGAGCGCCTAGAGAAGAGGCGCGGTTGCCTTCGGTTGCGATCCATCCTTTTATATGGATGAGATCACCATGTTGTTTCATAACAGTTTCGATTGAAAAATCGACAAAACCAATCGGTACTCAAACTAAGCATTTTAAATTCAACTTTTGGTTTTCTAGATTTGTTCAGTCTTTATCAAATTTTGTTGGATTTTGTGAAATGTGGTGATCCTGCTAGATACTTCCTCCGTTTCACAATATAAGTTATTCTAGCATTTCCAATATCCATATTGATGTTAATGAATCTAGACATATCTATCTAGATTCATTAACATCAATATGAATATGGATATGTCTAGATTCATTAACATCAATATGAATGTGGAAAATATTAGAATAACTTATATTGTGAAACGGAGGAAGTACTAGATTTTGTAAACTCTAGTTGTGACTTCAAGACTTCATCCACTAAGAATTATACATTATACAACCATGTAATCTTAATTGATGAGGTTGAAAGTTGTACTCTCTTTATTATTGTCATCGAAAACAAGGATGCCCTGGCAATTTCCCCTTCCCTCCCTGTGCAAGTCCATGGCCCTCTAGCCGTCTAGCGTCGCCCGCGTATGGTGTCGTGTCATTTCGGTTACGCCGTCCACTAGCTCGCATGGGTGCATTGGTTCGGCGTTGCTGATCAGTGCACACCTCCCGTTCTCAACGACAACAAAGTGGTCAAAACTCATCAACATGATTAATTAAATAAAAAATTAAAAATAGATTTATTGGTTTTTTATAGTAATTTCTATGTACAAGATTTTCGCATGAAACACACGTTTAGTAGTTTAAAAACTTGCTAATAAAAATTTTAAAAAATATGTATCTTGTTAGAACTTAGAACGGGACTATTACATTGCTGAACAGTAGAATAATCTTACCGACCGTAGAAACTTCTTCTGTTTACCGTTGTTCTCCGCGAGCGTGAGGTGTCGTCATCATCTCTCAAGTCAAGTCTTCGGCTTTGGATTTCACGAGAGAATCTCCGCACGCTTAAGAAAAATTCAGGAACAAACTCTACTCGTAATATCGGTGAATAATGCACCACCATACACTAGTAGATGTAATAAATGGAGGTAAATGTATGCGGTGCGACGGCACGTGGGTTGGAGCCGACGGGTAAAAAGTAAAATAACAGATTAACAGGTTCGTGCAGATTCCTTTCGTGTGCCGCCTAATCCCCTCTCCCTGCTTAAAGAAATTGCCATTTGGCTTAAAACAAAACTGAATCCTTTCTTCTTTCTTCTGTTCTTCGTCTGCCTCCAAAATTTAAAAATCCCTTCAATTTGTTCTCTTCGGAGACACGCCGAAATATTATTACTTCGGCTTCTGTCACATGCGCCGTCTGCAGGCAGTTAGATTATGAAATTATCATCTGGCTTGTCATTGCCCGATTAAATAAACACACGCTTACTAGCGGTCGATCGGCTCAGGTCGAAATGGCAACCCCCGGACTCGACAGCCTTTGTTACTCAGACAGCGACTCCCCGTCATTTCCGTTTGGTGTTGTTGGTCACCCGAGTTGCAAGAAACCAACGAAACAGTGTTCCATGGAGTCAAATCTTGTTGCTGCTCGCAGATAGATACTACTCCATCCGTCCCAAAATCTAATCATTTTTCGAATAGTACCAAGTCAAACTTTTTAAATTTGGACTATTAATAGCGATAAATGAAGAAATATTAATAAATTTGATATTATTATATTTATTATTAAATGAACTATCATAATGTGCAACTCTTTTTATTTAAAATATTTTATTTTTTAAGATATTATTGGTCAAAAATAGCATCTTGAAAACCGTGTCAAGACCTAAAAATGCTTATATTTTGAGACGGTGGAAGTAGATTAGATAAATAAAGTTTGTGAATTGTAGCTAAGGATATGGACGAACAAACTGGAATGAGAGCGGCAGCTGAGAATGAGAAAGGGGGAGGGAGCAGTGGAACAGATAAACACACTGCTACCGGTACTACTCTCGTACTGTGGCGTGGCTATCTACTACTACCACACTACCTGTCGAGTGGGGACCAGATGAGCGAACAGGCGTGGCCCCCACTGGCACCAGCGAAACCTTTGCCCTTCCGGCGACGAGTGCGAGACCATCCACCCGACCACGGCGGCGACCACATGCCAGCGGAGCGAGCCACGGCTGGTTGATTTGGTTGATTGCCTCCTTCGTCCACGCTCAATTATCATCTAATCACCAGATTTCGCCACTCGCCGTCTCCAAAAGAGAAAGGGAAAACGGGAAAAGGCTTTCTTCGTGTCGACGACCCACCCTGCCTAAAATCTGAATCTCCCACGATTTTTTACGAGCACGGAATTGTCCCACCTCGCTTACCGACGCATCGCGGCGCCGCTTCAAAACCCCAAAAATTCACAATTCACCACCGCCGCGACGGGCCCCGCTCTCTCCGAAGCCGGCCGCGCCGAGACGCCCAAAGCACAGTCTCTCTCTCGCTGTCTCTCTCTCTCTCCCCTTCCATTTCATTTCTACACGCACCAAACGCCCCCAAAACCACCAGAAACACACGCGCAGACGCTTGCCCCCCGGCCCCGCCCCCAACTCTCTCTCGGATCCCCTTTCCTCTCTTCCTTCGCCGCGGGCGCGCCACGGCGGCGACGGGTCGGGTCTCCGCTGTCGCCACCGCCGCCGCCGCTGCTGCTCTGCCCAAATGGGGTACCTCTCCTGCCGCGCGGACTCGTCGGTGGCGACGTGCCGGTCCATCACCGCTATCTCGCCGCTGCCACTGTCGCGGCGGTCGGGGGTCGGCGGCAGGCGGCGCGCGCTGCCGGCGGCGGTGAGGGAGGGGGATGGGGAGGCGTCGTCCGCCGCCGCCACCATCGAGCGGTTCGCGTACGACGAGCTGGAGGCGGCGACCTCACACTTCGCGGACGCGGCGCTGCTCGGGAGGGGCAGCCACGGGGCGGTGTACAAGGCGGTGCTCGCCTCCGGCCGCGCCGTCGCCGTCAAGCGCCCCTCCCCGCGCCGCCCCGAGGTGGACAACGAGATCCGCATCCTCTCCTCCGTCCGCGGCCCGCGCCTCGTCAACCTCCTCGGCTTCTCCGACTCCGGCGCCGGCGCCGACCAGCAGCAGCACCGCCCGCGCCTGCTCGTCGTCGAGTACATGCCCAACGGCACGCTCTACGAGCTGCTCCACTCCAACCCGCGCCCGCCCGGGTGGCCGCGCCGCATCCGCCTCGCGCTCCAGACGGCGCGGGCGCTCCGCGCGCTCCACGACGCCGATCCCCCCGTCATCCACCGCGACGTCAAGTCCGCCAACGTCCTGCTCGACGCCAACCTCGACGCGCGCCTCGGCGACTTCGGCCTCGCCCTCCGCGTGCCCAAGCGGCTGCCCGGCGACGCCGCCGCCAATGCCGCCGCCACGCCGGCGCCGGCGGGCACGCTCGGGTACCTTGACCCGGCCTACGTCACGCCGGAGAGCCTCAGCACCAAGACTGACGTTTTCAGCTTCGGGATCCTGCTGCTCGAGATCATGAGCGGCCGCAAGGCCATCGACGTCCAGCATTCGCCGCCGTCGGTGGTGGAGTGGGCGGTGCCCCTGCTGCGGAAGGGGAAGGTGGCCTCGCTGTTCGACCCACGGGTGGCGCCGCCGCGTGACCCGGTCACTCGGAGAGACCTAGCCGCTCTGGCGGCGAGCTGCGTGCGGTCGTGCAGGGAGCGGCGGCCGTCGATGGCCGACATAGTTGATCGGCTTGTGGTTCTCAGCAAGGCCGTGTCGGGCAAAATGTGGAACGGGCTCGCCGTGGTTGGGAACCCCTGCGCTGTCGTGGATGTCCAGAAGACCATAGCGAAGCGAGCTGCTGCTGCTGCTGCAGGCGATAGAGCTGCGTCGCAGCGGGAGCTGACTTCAGCATTGGCATTTGATGATGATGAGAAGAAAGAGGAGGATGATGCGGCGAATGCAGGTGCGTTAGAGGAGGATGAGGTGCCATTGGTGGGTGCAAAGAAAGCACCCCGGCCATTGAAGAATGGGAAGGTGTTCTCTGAGCCAGGGGCAAGGGAAAGGAGAAATCTCTTGGAGCTCATGGCTCGGATTGATGGTGTCGCTGGCCAAAGATTTGGCATAACTCGGGCAAGAACAGTGCGTTCCGCTAGTGAACCAATCGAAAAAGATGCGGCGGTGTTGCTCCTGAGGAGAAATCAAACTGTGAAAGTACTTGGATCGCAGGCGCTTTCTAAATCTGATATCTTTTCAAGTTTGGATGCAAAAATCAAGCATGAATTGGGGAAAGAGCAGCAAGAGGAGGCAGGAAAAATCAAGCATGAATTGGTGAAAGAGCAGCAAGAGAAGGCAGGAAATATCAAGCAGGAATCAGGGGAAGAGCAAGAGAAGGCAGGGAAAACCAAGCATGATGCAGGGACAGGGAAAGGGCATGTTGAGAAGGCGGCGGGAATCAATCGTGAAGCAGGGAAGGAGCAGGAGAAAGTAGAGAAAAACCAAGAGAAAGAAATGAAAATCCAAGAAAAACTTGGGGAAATCTTTGATAAAGCAATGAAATCTGAAGAAAAGACAGGGCAAAATCCTGGCGTAGAAAAGAAAATCCAAGACACGGCAGAGAAGAAACAAGAGCATGATGCTAGGGTAGTCCAAGACAAAGTGGAGAAGATCCAAGACGAAGCCAAGAAAATCCAATGAGTGTAAAGAGTTAAAATAATGCAACTGTTCTTAATCAATTATTGCTTGGCAGTTGATCTGAGGACAAGGCCCATCATGTATGGATCTCATTGCTTCGATGTCATGATGAGATTTCTAGTTCTAGAGATAAGATCCTGGAAATCACTTACCAGCAACCTGGCCATCCATTTCGGAAATCGGTACTGTGCTGGTAATGTCATCAAGGCTTAAGTCCTAAGGTCTCCGGTGATAACCAATGCAACACAAACTGTGGTTAATCCTCTGTAAGATTGACTGGATCAGGAAGGCTGGAAGGCTGGAAGTCTGAGCAGCAAGGCACGGTTGATCAACAATACCTATTGTTGAGCATTTGAGATTTGTTAATGAAATTCATTCTCCATGTAAGCAACCGGTAATCGAGCAGCAACGCACGGTTGATCAACAATACCTATTGTTGAGCATTTGAGATTTGTTAATGAAATTCATTCTCCATGTAAGCACCCGGTAATCATTTTGCTGCTTCAGTTCAAGTTTGGAGCTTTAAAATGATCACTAGTTGGAAGTAGATTGTTGTAGTTTTTGCCCAACTTCTTTGATTCATTCTTTTTCCCTATCTGCATAGAAGAATCACCAACTGTTCTGTTGATTGTATGTAGATAGGAAGCAGAAGTGCAATGTTAAGGAAAAAAAGTATTTTATCATTTTTCATCTTGAGGTACATAAAGAAAATTTCATTCTATGCCCTTTTCTTCTACTCCTATGTTGCTAGTCATCTAGCCCTCCTGGGTGTGATGCATTTGGGTCTTGTCATTTTTCACTTGTTGAAACATCACAACTGCCTAAGAATTATTGTCATAATCAGGATCAGGTTTTTGGCCATCAATAGGTTGGCGAGAGAATGACCATTTTGATAGGGTCCCTCCAATTAGCACATCGTCCTTATCTAAATTTGAAAAGCGCATTCATTGCCAATATATTCATCACATGAACTGTATGGAGGAACTGCATATTGCCGTTCCATCTGATTGTTTAAACCCAACTGTCTCCATGAATTTAATGGATTCTTCAATATGATATGGGACATCTGCATGATTTAAATACTGAGAAATGAGAACGGATGGAAATGCCCAAAATGTTAAATGTTAACTCACTTGTTTGAGTATCATAGGAACAGTACTAACTTGTAAGGGCGTAAAACTAAGTTCTGCCAACTAGAAGGGGATACTGGCAAGTGGCATGATCATCTCAAGAGCTTGAGAGTATGAGCATCGCATTCCATCAGCATGATTTGTCATTACAAGATCTGCATCACATTGCTGTCCAATCTGAAATGTGTTTCTTTAAGAGAGAGAGTGCATTAGGAATCAAGGTTAGGAATTTGGTACGGTAGTTGGTAAAGCTGAACATGGGGAGTAGGAAGGAACTCAAGGCATGAGATGCTTCTGTTACCATAAATCTGTAGACATGGTACATTGATACATACAGGGTGTCATGCAGTCATGGAACGAAATTCAACCCACTTGTATGCGATGTAACAATGTCATAACTATTTGTTTTTTTAAGAAAAAAAAAGAAGTGTGACATTGCTACCAAGAGATAGGATCGGCTAAGAACTTCTAGATGATCAGGCTGATTAAACACTGGTCATGATTGATTGCCTCGAGCCTCCAGATAATTATATGGAGGTCATGCATGAACTGGTCCACTAATACAATCACATTGCAGGACAGGCACTTAATAAATGATAAGTTGATGGTTGCACTTCAATAGCAGTATACAAAAACTAGATCATAAGATACCATGAAAAATAAGTTGTTTTCCTTTGAGGCTTTTTTAGCCTGTTTCTTTGAGACTTGATGAGAAGACGACTGGGCACCTAGTTAGTGATGATATTGTATCCACCACGGCAAACTTAATCTTCTGCTGAAAATAGTAGGCAACACTCTTGATGATATTGTCACCTGTCACAAACTCAGCTGTGTCATCTATAAAGATGATAGAGGCACTGGTCCGACAGTGTTCATAATGGAAGAATGATGGCTATTATGCAACAGGTGCTTGAAAAAGAATGCGCAGCTGCCGTTCCAAAAGCTTCGTCGACAATTAGTCGTATCACATTCTTTTGGGGCCTCAGTTCTAAAATATTTCGTTCTGTTGCCACAATACACATTTTTTTTTCACTTTTCAAACCAAAGTACAGAAAATCCCTTTTTTTGGTATATCATATTTGACCGCAAACAATAGAGAAAGATCGACCATACAAAATTACAAATTTACTTTCTTACCTTCTGGATATTATTAGCTCTAGTACCAGACAGACATGTAAGTCTGAAATTACCTCTCTCTCTTGTGAATATTTTGTAATCCCTAACTCACATGTGTGTTGTTTCCTGGAGCAGATAGCACTACTGGCAAGAGCATCGGTTTCATGATCTGCACTGTCGGCTTGCCGCTGGTTCTTTCCGTGCTCAGCTGCTGCTCTCTAGTAGTGATACAGTCATGAACTGACAAGAGTTAAATCTCATTAAACTACACTTGGTCGCTGCATAAACTATCGCAAAACTACACTATTAGGGTCGTTTGGAACGCATGAATTTCGATAGGATCTTGACAAGAGTTCTATAGGAAACTCCCAGAAAATATTTTTATTTCCGCATTCCAAACAGGAACTTATTAACTTTGCTAATTTGGATCGAAGGCATCTTTGAGTGCCTGTGCTAGGTGACATTCAGAGATGCTCTAAAAACTTAGTCAAGCGATGAATGATGAGAGAGGAAAAAAAACGATAGCTTCCTTCCAGACGTTTGCCGAATAGGATTCTTTCTCCTGGGCACGTCAGAGTATCGTATTGTTGCAGTTGGTTCTATATGCAAGCCGTGAGTCACCCAGTTGCATTGGAGAAAGCACCATTTTGGAAGGCATGGACCAGGCCGTGTGTGCATTGTGAAACATGAATGATTGATCTTTTTTTTTTCTTTTACATGTATGATTGATAGTGTTGGTACACTTGTTGCCTACTTGTCTGGGAGATTTAATTTTATACTATTATAATGTGTGATGATTCATGAGCTTTGTCATTCTTTGTCAGTTTTGTTACTCTGAAAGTTGGTGCTGATTGCCAACCTGACAGGATAAAGATAGGGTTATCCCGTTGGGATAACGCGAGATCAATGTTTTCCCCCTCATATGAGATATCTATTGTTGCCCTGTTTCTAGTACTCCCTCCATCCCAGAAAAACTCAACCTAAGAGGGGATGTAACCACTCCTAGTAGAACGAATCTGGACAAATGATTATTAAATTCATTGTACTAGGAGAGACCGTATCAAGAACAGTTGACACAAGTGTATGTCACTCACATTTATACACTTGGAATTCATAGACACTAGATTCAGCCCATAAGGTTATTCGGCCTCCCTGAGAGTGAGAGATCGTGGATAGACAATTGGGGGAATAAGTTTAATTTAGTTCTCTTAATTTACCGCCGAGTCTGAAATTTATATCTAAACAGTAATATCATATATGAGTATATGACACATCTTTCAACTCCCAAGATCGGTGTAAATAAGATCTCAATTCTCAAGATGGTTCGAAGGGTGGTTTCGGCTGAGGTTGGGTTTAAATAGTATCTTTAATCAATATCAGATATGACGCGTCAATCGACTTTTAAAACCAATATAAACAATATCTTACGGTTTGGAGAACGATGACTTGTTATCGTCCCACGCTTACTTTCTGTTGCTGCGTTCTTGCACTGTTCATTGCGAGATGTTAGAAACACGAGGGAGGCGCACGCACGGACGCACGGCATCATATGGGCTTGGTGGCGTTGCAACCGGAAAACCCCGAGCGATTGGCTCTCTTTTCTTGCGCGACGAAAAACCGAGACATTGGGCTGTCTTGATCGTGAGGAAAGGAAAGCAAAACGCCGCACACAGGGCGGCAAACTCATGCTTTGACTCACACGCAACAATCGTAAGACGAGCATTACGGTTCCCATGGTGCTGTGCCGCCCCATGCATGCTCAAGCATTCTTCATCCCAGAAAAATCCGACCTCTTATAGACCTACAAAAACATGGATCGAGAGGCAAGAACAGTGCACATTTGCGTTTTGCAAGGAAAGAATATGGGCCAGCCAATCGTGTTTGTTTCCCAGAATGGATTAGCAGGAACAATTTCATTCAGACAAAAACAGTGCAATCTGTATGCATTGCAGTAACATGGTGGCCTGACGATATGCCGCTCAAGCGTGAGCTGTAGCGCTGTACCCGGTAAGGTGTCAATACTGTAGTGAAGAACAACATCCATCATCACATCACATTATAACAAGATTGGTCATTGCGCTGGGAGTTTTCAGTTGCCTTCCTGCAAATATTGACAAGAACATGTCAATGACTCGATTGACATCATATTAACGCTAATTCACCGCATTACGCATGATGAGTAATAGGCTTATTGCCAAAAATAAATAAAGAAGATTTGTTGCTAAGCAAAAGGTAATATTCAGGAAATTCATAAAGGATGTAGTGAGTGATTAATATGCCTGTGTGACGTTTTTTCTATTCATCAGATTCAACCATTTTAGAAGTTGCAAGCGTACAAGGTAGCAGTAAACTATGCAATACTGAACATGCTGCATACCTCTAATATGGACTTTGCTTCAGATTCAAATGCCTTGCATAAAATCTCATAGTTTTTTTCAAGTCCAATCTGTGGAAACTGGAAGGATCAGGATATGAACATCTTAATCAATAAAAACTATAGTTTATAGGCAAAATGATACCAGTGGATCTACTCGCGATGGCGAAGTACTGGATATTACATATCTGCAGGAGGAGTTACATTGAAATGTTTCAACCATCGGTCAACGCAATATTAACAACCAACAATAAGTTACAAATTCACCATAAATAAGCTGTGGAGGAAAAATACTTCACCTCAACTTCTTGTAGAAAGCCATAGCAAGGTTATTAGCTTTCTGAACTGTTAACATTACTGCTCCCATTTGGCTCTGCATGTACACGCTATCAAAATCAGATGATCCTCCATGCTGAGATTTCAGGATAGCAATCGAGCTAAAAAATGTACTACATGATCAGACAGATAAAGGAACAGAGGTGTCATAGCAGAATATATGTGCACATAATATTTCTAGAAATATGTGCACATAAAATTGAGCAGACCATTATAGTATACCATCAGAAACTTCTAAACAAGTCACATTACCTTAAAAGCTATAAGTTCGACCAACTCCATTAGAAATTTCCCCAGCCCCTTCCCCTGGGCAGAAGACTCCATCTGTAACTCATAGACATAAACAACAGGAACATCTTCTTCCAAAACAAATCTGTAGTGTACAAAACCAATCAAGGGATCTTCATTACATGCTTCATGTGTAAATTCTAGCCTTGAATCTTGCTTCATAATATTTTGGGTGGTAATGGCATTTGAAGATTGCCGGACAAAGATATATCGTGCTTCTGGGGCAACCATTTCCCGGCGCTTAACTTTCTCTTCTGAAGGCCATTCTGGCCCATATTGTCCCTCCATATTAACCTAAATTATTGCTTTCTAGCATTACATTTATGGGGAAACTGTAAAAGGAAGATATGCAAAATATCCAGCAGCACTAAGAGCAAAATGAAAGGGGAATATATATGTGACCTTGAGAAGATTTTGGATATACTTCCTTGTTGGTAATGGAAGTTGATTTCCATATCCAGACTCCAAGTAAACCAAAAGACCTAAGTATAAGAAAAGGTGAGATTGATATAGCGCCCACAACACACATAAAAAAAATTTGCACTGTACTGAATAGGAGTTGTTAGGGCCTAGTGTCGGAATTTATAGAGGTAAATTTGGCATTAGAAGTTTTTTCCTTTCGCTGGGAATATTAGTAGTTTCTACATCATGATGGAACATTACTAGTCCTAAGGTAGTGAATTTTGTTCACCAAACAGAGAATGTAGGCTACCATTGCTCTGATACTTGTGAAAATCAGGAAATTGCGCTAGATGATCCTTCATGGCTACAGCTTTCCTTATAAGTTCTTCGACAGCCTTCTTTCTCCCCAATATCTAGGCAAAGGCAGAAGATTATCTGAATGAGACCCTCATATTAGATACATCTCCACTATTACTCCTCAAATGCTACCTCAGTGACAGGAGTAACAAACCACCGACCAAATAAGTAATAATAAAAGAAAAAAAAACTTTTGACAAAAATCTAGATGTTGCAGCATACATGTACAACAGAAGAAAACAAGGGTCTAATAAAGTTGACACTGCAGCTTTGCGGTTTATGAAAATAAAGGAAATTGACACACTTGTAGGGTTTGAAGCGCGCGCTAACTGAACTCTGACATAACCAAGTGCAAACATCATCTACCAAAAAATAAACAAAATCTTGACAGCTATTCGGTTTCGCGGAATATAAAACAAATCGTATCAGCCATGAGTAATCGACTATGGGTAGGGCGAAACGAATGAGCTATCGATACTGGCTCCATCAACAAGAGAGGAGAGAAATATAAAGACCTCCTTCCTGCTCGGCCTCTTCCCCACGCCGCCGTTGCTGCTGCTGCTCCGAGGCCTCTTTTTCTCCGCCGTCGCCATTATCGCAGCGCTTGCTGGCCCCGTCTCGGAATCTTGATCGGGTCTCTCTCTCCTCTCTCCTCTCTCACCCTACAAAAATATATGTTTGGCTTCTCACTATTACATAAAATATATGTTTGGCTTCTCACTATTACATAAAAAAAACAAGAAGTTTGACATGATCAGTAAGCGATTACAACAAATAAAAACCTGATATTTGACATGAGAAATATGCAACAAATAAAAACTCTCATTTTCTACTCGTCAGCTTCAAACCAAGAACATCAAACTAAGCATCAGTATTGCAGCTAAGAACAGTTTTATTCATTCATTTGATTTCAAGGGAATGGGTTTTGACTAACCTGATAATAAAAAGAAGTTTTCACAGATGCTTGTGGAGTTGGAGGTGGATCAGAGCAGCTGCCAAGCATCTGGACGAGTAATACCGGTGGCGGTGGAAGTGTATGGTGATGGCGGCACCGGTGGATGTGGCCGAGCGACGGTAGCGGTGGCGGAAGCCGATGGCGATGGCCGCGGAGGTGGGTTGATGTGGCGGAGCAATGGCTCCGGTAGCAGAAGCGGATACGAGTAATATCGGCGGTGGTGGAAGTGGATGGTGATGGCGGCGCCGGTGGATGTGACCGAGCGACGGCAGCGGTGGCGGAAGCGGATGGCGATGGCGGCGGTGGCAGAAGCGGATAGCGATGGCG
This sequence comes from Oryza meridionalis, assembly GCA_000338895.3. NCBI lineage: Eukaryota > Viridiplantae > Streptophyta > Magnoliopsida > Poales > Poaceae > Oryza > Oryza meridionalis. Next base: position 20,261,814 of record CM002526.2, read on the forward strand.
ACGGCAGTGGATACGGCGGAGCGATGGTGACGGAGATGTGCTTTTGAGGGCGATGGAGATGGACCCGCGCCGCCGAGCTCTGAGGGTGCCGGCCAGGGGAGGAGGGCCGCCGGTCGGGGAGAAGATGAGGAGCGCCGGCCGTGGGAGGAGACGGGGTCGCCGGCCGCACCGCCCCTCGATCCGTGTCGGTCGGAGCTCGCCGACCACGCCGCACGGAGCTCGCCGGCCGCCTGCCTCTCGCCGACCACGCTCGGACCAGCGTCGACGTCGGCGGAGAGAGGAGGGGATGGGAAGAGGGGCGCCGCCGGCGGGGTAGCCGACGGAGGATGCCGGACTGCCGGTGTAGGGAGTTTTTTTTTTAATTACAGATTTTAGGGTGTTTAGTGTAAATTTTGGACCACCACGCAAATTACGAAAAATATTATAACTGAAACAAAAATTTAAAAATATAAAAATTAAAACCACTCCTAAAAGCCACTTGCACTGTGAAGAATTAAGAGTTTAGACCGATGACATTAGCCTATGTGGTACTCTCCAAGAGACACAGTCTCTTGATTATTCTAGAGATGCCAAGAGGCATCTCTTCAGCTTCTCAAATAGGCATATAAATTTTTTTCTACACATTGATATGTGCACGAGACATACCAAACTTATACTAGATTGACACTTGGCAAAATTTTAGAGATGGTTAGCTATTTTTCTAGGCTGCCACGTAGGAAAATGCTGGGGATCGGAAGCCCGATTTGGTGGGAAAAAATCGGGCGCCCCTTCCCCCACGCGTGCCTCCGCCTACCTCCCACGTGTCCCCACCACTTGCGCCCCGTTACAACAAATCCCCCACATATTACGAAAACGTCCTATTAAAGGAATCCGTTTCATTTTTTTGTCTCACCAACCATGTTTCAGCTAGTGTACTCATAATGTTTCACTATGTATGGATGAAATGCTGTAATAAATTGAAATATTATTTTACAACAAATTACCCACATATTATGAAAACGCTCTATTAAGAGAATCCGTTTCAATTTTTGTTCCACCAATAATGTTTTCCTCGTAATGTTTCACTATATATAGATCAAATCTTGCAGTGAATAGAAATATCCTTTCGCTATTTGCTGAAACATTGTTTTATATATGGTGAAACAACACCCGATTTTTTTGGAAAACGTTTGTTTTATACGTTGTAGCAAAATGTTCCATGAGGTGATTTGGTTGTGTTTTAGCTTTTTTAAATGATTGAAACATTTTCGATTACTTAGTGAAACAATTCCAATCTACTTGGTAGAACAGCGCGTCTAATTTGTAGGCGCCTCGTGCCATGTGGCCCAATAATATGCTAGCATCAAGACCTTGCAATCGGTATAAGAGATTTCTATACTCTGTTCATAGCAGAAGTAGCTGAGTATGGTGCTATGGGGTCTTGTTCGATGTCATGGAAAGTTGATGAAAATTCAACCATGTCATGGAAAGTTGATGAAAATTCAACCATGTAGTTGTGAACATATCCAAGATAGAGTAAAATGCACTAGTGGTTCTTAAACTTGTCATGAGATTTCACTTAGGTCCACGAACTTGCAAAGCGTACATCGAGATATTTAAACTTGGTTTATTGTATCATCTCGGTCCAAAACATCGTTTGACCGTGGTCTTATCTACGTGGCACAACACGTGGACAATGACATGGTGTTTTTTTTTCATGTCACATTTTCTTTTTCCTTCTATTATTTTATCTTCTTCCTCCAATAGAGCCACCTCGAGCTCCCCCGCGTTGAAGAGGACGAAGAAGAGGGAAATGAGAGAGGAAGAAGTGAGAAAAAAAGAAATAATAATAATATTGTGCCATGTCGTCGTCTACATGTCATGCCACGTAGGCAAGACCACGGTCAAATGAGACTTTGGACCGGGATGATACAATAAACCAAGTTTAGAGATCTCAATACACACTTTACAAGTTTGTGGACCTAGATAAAACTTGCTTACAAGTTTAAGTACTGCTAGTGCAATTTACTCTCCAAGATACTACCATATAGAACAAACTGGTGTAGAATAGTTGAGAAAATAGCCTGCTTTCAACCTCTAATGGAATGGAAGTGTTAGTGTGTTACATCTTACGGGTTGACAACTCACAACTGCTAAGGTGGTGTTTGGATACAGGGACTAAATTTTAGTCCCTGTCACATCAGATGTTTGAACACTAATTAGAAATATTAAATGTAGACTAATAATAAAACTAATTGCATAAATAAGAGCTAATTCGCGAGACAAATTTTTTAAGCCTAATTAGTCCATAATTAGCACATGTTATTGTAGCATCACATAGGCTAATCATGGATTAATTAGGCTCAATAGATTCATCTCGCGAATTAGTCCAGGGTTATGGAATAGGTTTTGTCATTAGTCTATGTTTAATACTTCTAATTAGTCTTCTCGCGAATTAGTCCAGGGTTATGGAATAGGTTTTGTCATTAGTCTATATTTAATACTTCTAATTAGTCTTCAAACATCCGATATGACAGGAACTAAAATTTAATCCCTAGATCCAAATAATTCCTAAAATGCTGGTATCAATCCAGAAAAGAGTATTTTCACTGTCCCAAGAAGAACATACTCCCTCCGTCCCAAAACCCCTCCTAGTACAACGAATTTGGACAACCCTCCGTCCAGATTCGTTATACTAGGAAGAGTCACATCCTCTCCTAGGTTGCCTTTTTTTTTTTTTTTTGAAGGAGGGAGTAATCCATTTTCTTTTTTGACTAACAACGAAACTTGGTTTATACTACTCCCCGGTTCAATAATTCGGACAATGCCTCTGCTGTCAATTTGATCATTGCAAGTGTGATTTACTCAACAAGCAAAACTGTGTAAACATTGTGTTAACAATTGCTTGGACAACATCATTTTAACTCTGGACTTGGTTCATAAATCTCATTGGACAACAAAATAGCTTCATGAATCGGGATAGATAGCTCCTGTTGAGTCATCCAGGCAAGCGAGAGAAGAATTCAGGAAGGATAGTTTCATTTATCACCACACCATGTTTGCTGGAGTAGACATCATCAGCCATACTTTCCAGGTCCTTCACATCATCCATAGACATCGTAATGTACTCATTCAAATTATTGATGGTTCCATCTGAAACAGTTAAGGAAACAAGTATAAAAGAACGAGCTGCGTGCTGCACAATGAATTTCAAATTATTATACAAAAAAAAAACTGTGGATTAAAGTGATTCCTTCTAAATCCAACATACCACCAAAGATGGTGTTTATTTCCAGTGACCCTGTTACTAATTATCACAAACCTATCCAGCCGTGAAATTTTCTACGTGCGATTTCAGGTTTTCAACTTATCATTTTGGCAGTAGCTTCATAGCTAGGAGCCTGACTAAGGCAGCACAATGAAAATCACAAGAAATGGTTTGGCCATATGATCTGATACCTTCTGCAACAATTGATTCATACTTTGGGGGCAACTGAATCCAATTCCCTAAATGATCCTTCATGTGGCTTCTATCAGATGCAAATGATCGAAGAAATACAGGAGCATGAATCACACGGAAAAGCCTGTAAACATAGATGGAAAATTGCTAGACCTTTGAGAACTCTTCTGCAAAAGAAGGAAAAGAAAATGAAAGCTTAATATGCATCAGTGCATTGCCTCATATACTTCCACACACAAATGCCCCAAAGATGAAAAAGAAAGCAACACTAACCTAGTATGTACATCAAGAGTTAGAGGTCGCTTACACTTCATCTAAACAAAGTTGATGCAGTTGTATTGCATGGACGGGGGGTCCTGCCTGGCGCATGCGCGCTGCTGGCGCAGATTTTTTGGGGACTAAGGAGTAGTTAGACTAATCTATTAGTATTAGATAGTTAGGATTTTCTTTTTTTCTACGAGATTTTTTTAACTAACAAATTGAAAAGAAATCTATATCTGAAGTCAAAATTTCAAACCCAGATTTGAAAACTTTCAACTCGAAAATTGAATTTTTTTAAGTCAAATTTTGAAAACTTTCAACCCAGATTTAAAAACTTTTGACTCGAGATTCTAAAACTTTCAACTCAGATTTGAAAACTTTCAAATCAGATTTGGAAACTTTCAACTCGAGATTTGAAAGCTTTCAACTCGAGATTTGAAAACTTTCAAATCGAGATTTGAAAACTTTCAAGTTCAGATTTGAAAATTTTCAACTCAAAAACATGCTAAAGATTAAAAAAATAATCAGAAAAAAGTGGAAAAAAACGAAAAAAATGGGTAAAAAAAAAACGAAAAAAAAGGCCATTGGAGGAGGCGCGCGCGCGCGAGTTAGCTTTCGCGTGCATGGACTGACATTGTTACAATTCTAAACCTGGGTACATCTCAACGCCCCTTTACACATGCAAAAAGATGCACGCTGACTCCTACATACTATAGATAGGAGCATATTATAAACTTTGTAACATCTAGATATGACATATAAGTGTACCATAAACAAGTTTTGTGAAAGAATTGAACCAGTAAGAACAGAATAAACAGAGTGTTTACCTCCTGTAGGTAGAGTTGCCAAATGATAGTGGTCGTATGGCATCAGAAACGTACTGGATGAACGAACATGGGAAAGGAAGGCTGGAGTCCAAATCCCAAACGAGATCAAGTACTTCTCCATTTTTTCGCCTAGACTTTCATATACAAATCAAGAAGTAGATGACACTAAATGCTTGCCTCATGATATAAATGTTCTATTTTATGTTGGTAGTGCATAATAACACCGAACTAGATAACTTTGGCACAATAACGAATTTAGCATTTACCTGGATACAAATTACATGATAATCCCACAGGACAAATCCATCACCACTATGACTTGCTTTCTGATACCAGAGAGGAACCTGGCAATGGAAGGGAAATATCATCACCATAAAAATATATACAGATATTGAGATAAATGCAATCCTAACTAAGAAGATCAAAAACAGAAAAGAGGCAATACATACAGCAAAAGATTAGAAGGCAAATACAAAAGATATGATAAGACCACCTTCTTTTCCTCATTTGATATGAAAACAACATATAAGTCGGTGCCAGCAGGATCAGAAATTCCACTTCTAATGAGTTCCTTACATAGCAAGTGAACATTTTCTTCACTACATGTGGGAAATGAAATCCAATCATTACTTGATGAGTAAAAATAGAAATATTTCCAATTTTGATAGCATTATTTACAGCTAGAGGAAAATAATTTAACAATATCGGCACAAGCTGGTAAACAGCAAAAAATGAGCACAGATGAAAAATATAAACAGAAAGTCACATGTTACTCTATAAACGATGCAGGTGCCCTAAGCAATATAAGATACTAATTTTGGTTTAAAAAGGAATCCTCACAAGATATGTATGTGATTATTCAAAAGCATAGTGTTAGAATGTTCAAATGTTAAAACAATCTTGCATTGATGCAAAATAATGAATCTATACTACTTAAAATGTTAGCAGTGGTAGTGTCTATTTTCACACCACCCCTACCACTAACATCTAGGTCCACAATCTATAATATTACACCATCTTTCAACAGGTACTCCTCCATTTCACTATTGGCTCCCCCAAATTTCAAAATCACCTACTTGTCCAATAAGAAAAATCATAGTATTACTTAGACTAAATAAGTACTTATCAATTGATTTAATAAGCTAGAAACTCAATTTGTTTTCTGTTGCAACGCACAGGCTCTAAGGTAGTTGAACTAAAAATATCCACTGAATTTCGTTCAAAAAAAAGTCCACTCGATGACGTAGATCTTTGCCAAAGAAGGTTAATCAATGTAACTATAAGATAAAGAACGAGATCATTGAAATTCATACATAGCTTGATGATGATAATCATCTGAAGCTTAATATGTTGTATATACTACTATACTAGTAACTAGTAGTAATATTGGGATATATTCAATCTCAAGAATGGGATTGAAACCATCAGTTGCTTTCCTCTCTATCAGACTATCACTAACCAAAACCTATTCGAAGTCTCAAACATTCATAAATTACAATTATGTCGCCTAACTTGATGTCTAGATTGTACCGTTACCAACTGAAATTCTGTGCATCTCTATCCCCATCAACGAAACAATAAACCCTGCATCTCCGTCCCCGTCCAGGGAGCAGAAACAACCAGATCCCAATTCCCAACCTCATCACCTTGCCAGAGGCAATCTACCCAGCACTGGGTGAAGAATTCACGGCGAGAGTCATTCATGCCTCGCTGCCTGCATCTAAGTAGCCAAGCACGGAACAAAGAATCGGGCGGGCAGAGAGAGTGGCTTACCAGTAGTACGGGGTGTGCGTGAACGCGGAGGCGTCGAGAGGAAGAGGAGGGGGAGGAGGAGGTGGCGGCGGGGTTGCGCCGCCGGCTACTCGGTCGTCGGCCATGGAGGACAGCGGCGGCGGCTGGGGCTGGCCGAGGGCCTGCCGGACTCGATATTAAGGCCAGGACGGCCTCCAGGGTTCATCGTACGGCCTAGTGGGCCTCAATGGGCAACGGCCCACAGGTGCACCGGCCCGTCAATCTGAGGACGCATCCAACCACAAACTTTACAGCAATTTTGAGCATTATTTTCTACTAATAAAGTAGCAATAAAGCCTTCAATCGGTATCAAAACCGGGCTCTCCTCGGCACTGCAAAAAGTGTTGTAAAATTAAATAGCTCTAAATGTATAGAATAGTACTCCGTCCATCTACTTTTGATATTTATATTTCATCTTGGCACAACGACAAATGATAATTAATTCTACTTATCATCCATTTAAACATGCTACTAGTTATTCCTAGTAAACAAGCGATTCATTAATATTTACATTTCTCAATGCTCATGTAGCCAATCTTGTGTGGAATAATGGAGAGTCACACATTAAATCCGAGAAAGTCATTAAGAGGATAAGTGGTTGGATTGAAATATGCCTATCAAAAGTAAATTTTTCAGATTTGAAAATATGTCTATCAAAAGTAGATGATGGAGGGAGTAGTACGGTAGTACTTTTGATTAAAAATATGAAAATATCACTTTTATTAAGAAGCATGGCATATACGTGGTGCTCATGCACACACAGCGCATGTATCTCTACTACTTAAAAAATCCAGATTGGTGATGGTGAAGCCAAAGCAGATATGCGATCCAACATAGAAACGTACGTAGACACGTTTGGAGCGACAAAAATAAAAAATGGTACATGCGATCCAGAACAAAAAAAGCGTAAAAAGCGTCGACGCCCCGCGACCCGCGCCTCGTCCCGCGAGTCCCGTGTCCCACGCGTCCCTCGACCGCGCCGCCTCCTCGCCGCCATCGCCCCTTCCTCCGCACACTCTCCATCGCCGCCGCCTCATCGCCGCCCCGCGCCCCCTCCTCGCCCCCTCCTCGCTGCCCTCGACCGCTGACGCCCCGCGCGCCCTCCACCGCCCTCGACCGTCGCCGCCTCCTCGACGCCCCGCGCCGCCTCCTCGCCATCCTCGACTGCCGCCGCCTCCTCGCCGCCCCGCGCTGCCCTCGACCTGCGTCGCCTCCTCGCCGCGGTCGAACGCCGACGCCCCTCGATGCCCTCGACCGCCGCTGCCTCCTCGCCGCCCTCGACCGACGAGGCCCTGCGCCGCCAGGCCGCAGTCACCTCCGCCGGTCACGATCGCCGTCATCTGAAGGTGGTCACAATCGCCTTCATCTGAAGGTATGTATCCCCTCCTGCTCCACCATGATGCCCGATGATATGGCCACCACATGTTCGATGAAATGTCCAGTAAGAAGCACCACGCCACAACCCACCGCTCGGCGCTCGCGGCATCCACGCCACACCTCCCTGATCGTCACCACCGTTGCTCCATTGATCTGGTCGGTAACAATGGAGGAGGCGGCCTTGAGTGGGCAGCGGTGTGGTTTTACCATCTTAGTATGGTCGCTAGAGCACTGTGACACACTGGCACGTGGAGGTCCATGCACCACTGCGGCGGCTGGAAAGGACCCTAGGGTTTGCACACGTGGCTAGATTGAAAGGCTGCAATGTGTCCTGGCAATCAGGCAAATCATCCATCTCCAAGTCCAACCACTGACGCTCGATCTGAATCCTTTGCCTGAAAATGGGCTATTGGCCGGTGTGTCGTTCCTTGCCATCTTCTTCTCCACAGTTCGGTACTCCCTCCGTTTCACAATGTAAGACTTTCTAGCATTACCCACACGTACATATAGGTGTCAATGAATCTAAACACACACACACACACACATATATATATATATATATATATGTCTAAATTCATTAACATCTAAATGAATGTGGACAATGCTAGAAAGTCTTACATTGTGAAACGGATGAAGTATCTTTTATGCTTAATAGACTTCTCTTTGTTGATTCCTCTTCTTTTGTTTAGGTAAATTAGGCAGTTCTAGAGTATAGAGCAGGAAGAGAGTCAGCACCATGACTGTGAGTCCATCTTATTAGTCATTGCTGCTGTGTTCGATGGTGTTCTACACTTCTACTGCTCCAAAATTTTCTTGCGTTGTTGTCACCCCTACCTTCTTTTTCTACATCTGCTACATATGAAATAAACAATGGGAAGCAACTTATAGGCTGCAGATTATCTATCCTATATATTGTTCATCAAGTTATGTTCATGCTGCACGTATTTCAGATTGAATTGATAACTGATGCATTGGAGTGACAGTAGAGCAGCAAAGATTTGCTTGCAAACCGGTTGGCTGATTTTCTTTAAGTCAATGGCTTGGAAATATTTTGCTTCTGCATGTTTGCCTGTATCACTGCATGTTATAGGGGATAAGTTTGGATATTTACCTAAACATCTAAGACATACGTGTGTAATACTGATATCTTAGAGCAATTTTGCTAATAGCATATGGTTTGGTAAAATGTTTCTTTGGTTTATTTTCATGTTAAAATTTGAGTAAGTTTATTTGCCACCAATTTATCTCTTTCTGACTTTTCCTAATGGCCTAATCCCTTCTTCACATGAACAAACAAGGTAAGAGTATAGTGGCTTTGTTTTCCTGCAGCGTTTTATTGCTTGATTTCGCTACCTCTTTGAAGGCAAAAATGAGGTGTTAGCTGAGTGATCTCCTTTTTTTTCTCTTTGATTGTTTTAGAGCTCTGTATATCAGTATATCATTATCTCAGATTAAATCTTTTGTTACTATTTTGAAAAGTAAGATATCGTACCAGCATATCTATATTACTACCAAAGGATTTCTGCTTACAACACTGAAAATGTTTGTTCTTATTAGTCATCCAACTGAATATTTTAGTCCCTTTTGCTAGAATGCTAGATGTAACCCAGGGAAAATGTCTTTAATACATTATGTATTTACATAAATATTGGCTTCCTTAAAGTTGAGACTTGGGAGTGATTACAATCTGTTCGTTGCATGCTTTCCCCAAGTGCTAGGGCTAGAATCTTTACTTTAATTTGTTGAGAACTGGCGATGTTATTTGTACATGATTCAAACAAATATGTTATCTGGTAAACAATTATTTGAGTCCTTTTCTAGAGTACTCAATTTTAACACCGATACATCCAGTGTTTGTATATCTTAACAATGGATGTATTATTGTAGATTTTAACAGTGTTCCTCTGTATTATGTTTGCAGCGCAAAGATTTTCATATCATGATGGTACACAGGTAAGTACCTTTTTGACTGCAATATTAAGCTTTGTTCTAATAATTTCTTGCTGCGCATCTAGAATAAAGACCCTTGTATGAGTGAGTTGTCTAGCAGTTATACAAAACATTGAGAAGCCCATAGTTGGTCGATACCATTCTAAAGGTTTCTTCATTGACAAGCTCAAGTGCCGTAGCCGATCTAGATCAGCTTGGCGCCGTCGTCTTATGCGCAGTAATTCGAAGCACTCGCAAAAAGAAGCACTCTACCTGAGTTACTGCTGTTATCAGTTAAAGCAAAGGTTCGTGTGGGCATTTCAGCCTTTTGTAGAGTATTTTAAAGATATAAATGGTGACTATTCATTATACTGCATAGCATGAATAACTGATTGGTGTTTGAACTATCTTAAGAACTTCCAATCATATTTTTTTTTTTACAAATTATTGTGTATTCAAAATTTCAAATTAGACACGGCCGCCACCCACCACCTCCTCCCTCTCCCGCCTAGATGGGTTGACTATTGATTTATTGGTAAGTAAATATGCGGACACCTAAGATGGTGTGAATTGTTCAAATCACCAGCAGCAATGTAATGAATGAAGTCAAATAGCAGGTATTTTTTTATTTCGGTTATTTTATTTTTTATGCAGATACGAAGGCTATGAATTAATGCATTACTATAGACTGAATATTTGACCACTTGTTAGTAGATTTGTTGTAGACAGTATAGACAGTTTTCTAGAAATTTCCAATTCGCTGATTTTGGCAGACATTTTTACTTTTCTGCAGGTTGCGCTTGTTTGAGAAAACAATCGGTGATGGTGTTTGTATATTAATTTCTGTTACGTCACCTATGGGTTGTTGATTTATTAGACTGATCCAAGTCACTCTTTTAAAAATGATTGGAGTGTGTTTTAAAGCATCCTACTTGAATTTGTTGTTTACTTCACAAATAGCTTGCAATGGTGGATGAATGGTGAGGATATGCATGGAACATAACCCTCTTGCTTTGCCTTTCAACAAGTGTAGTCAAGTTATGTTGAGGATGGGGAGCACCTGCAGAAGGCACAAACCTGTTACCCTTGGGGCAAACAAACCCAAGTGCCTTGCCGAGGTGGAGGAAGAGGAGGCAAAGACAGAGGAAGCCCATAAGGAGAACACCATGGTAGCAGGTTGCTATCGGTGACCTGTGATGGTTATCAGCAGAGGGAAGCAGCAGTGCAGAAAAAAAAAAAACACTTCCTTCCAGTAAGGGAAACCTGCTAGCTTATATGCTATCCCCTTGTGCTATTTTGGACAGAGGTTCTTAGGTTGCGAGGAGCTTTAAATTTTCAATGGTTTCAGATGGTTGATAGTTCTTAAAAAGTTTTTTGATCGATATAATGCAAGGGTAATATGAAAGGTACATATTATTTTTGTCATTTATGGCTAGATGATCCAATTTGGTAATGTATACATTTCTTATTAATTTAGCAACGGTACCGAAACATGAATTTTGTAGGTTAACGTATGGAGATTGAGTGGTCTCTTTGAATGTGGGGCTATATTAAGGTTTTGTTATAATTTACACTTAATGATTACTTAACATTATTTTAATATTATTTTACTCGGTGTAACTTAAATGGATATATACTTTTGTCCCGTAGCAAGGCACGGGCACTCAACTAGTCAACACAATTAATATATTTGTTAATTTCTTAGACATACTATACTATGTAGCGGTATAGTTAAAACACATTCAATGTTAGTAAATATTTACTGAAATAGAAATCATCGAGAAATACCCTTATTTAATCTATTAGTAAAATTTTTACGATTAAGTATTTGTGGACAATGTAATTCACAATAAAAAGTTTACTATATGAATAGTGTGTTTTAGTTATTGTACGTTTTACCGCATCCGTGGACAATAATAGAAATATATTCAGCGTGAAAGGTTTACATAACAAATCTAGTGATGTTGTTTTGAAATATCAAATCTTAAAATTGTTTTGTATATATGAGAATGGAGGTGGTACTCTAAAACGTATGATCCATTTGAAGATAGTATATTACTTTCGCTGATATTTGAAAAATAAAATTTAAACTTTAAATGATCGTTTACATCGTATTTTCTCCATGAAAATTAATTAGCCTCATGCATGTCATATAAATTATCACTTTCTCATGTATGAGATGAGCGCATTGTCTGTACAGCCGGTTTGGTGTATTTTGCTATGTAGAATAAAAAAGGGCGGGGACAATCTAGACCCTGTAGCAAAAAAGATATGCACGTACTACTGATTTAGACATCGCACTATAGTTCCACGGTATATGGATTTCCTTTTCATGAATAGACCACTCTTTGCAGCTCCATTATGTAGTGGATCCAGTGGTGTTGGTAGCCAAACTGACTGCAACCTTTTATGTTGGTATATTTCGTATATATGGTTCTGTTCTTGCCATGTCAACGGTATCTTTGATATTTTTAATTCAACTGGTACTATTCATTTACATCTTTCCTTTTCATTTCTCGTAAGACTACATCAGCTTAATTATTTGCAGCTTTTATATGATTGGCCAAAAATATAAATTAAATAAAACATATAAAGTCAAACAGCCTAGGTACAAAGTAAATCTATCATAAGCCTTATTCGTACTAATGTGGACTTTTCTGCAACGACGCACATGGCTTTTATTTGTTAAGCTGACTTGGTTTTTGTTTGGCACAGCTCCTAATCTTTAATTTATTGGATTGGGTATTACTAGCTCTAGAAATTTATGGATCTTAATCTTCATTATTGATAATATTTAGATAAATTATTTTGTTTTTATTTTAGAGAAAATATGAAATTTTAAACCACCGTAATTTAATTTATAAACTTCAAACACAAAGAGAATATGAGATATGAAGCCGTACAAACATGACCTTATAAAACCAAAATACGGTACGCGTGTAGTGTACGTGTGTGGTGGTTCATATGTATTTATGTCTTTCATATAATTGGATAAAATAATGATGCTTTTCATTGTGTTTTCAGTGATAAGCTATGTAATCTCGACGGCGAAGTGTTTGTGGTGACTTCATCAATCTTCAGGATTTACCGCCCTAGTCTTCGTAGATACTCATAGGGATAGGGTTTGCGTGCGCATGTTTATAGAGGTGAGTGTGAGTGTATTTTGAGTGTCTGTGTTGTACTGTGTAATTCTTGAAAAAAAATAATGATGTTTTCTACCCACATGTATTTAGTCGATGATAACACGCCTCCTCCGTTTCAAACTACTTCCCATTCTAACATTCTAAATAATTCTTTTTAGAGATGTCTTGTTGTAAATAAATTGAAACGGAGGGAGTAAAAACGTAATTTCAAACAACAAATTTTACATGAACTCTATATATATACCGTGGAAGCTAAAAGGCCCAGCCTGCCCATCAGTTTCTCGCGTCCATCCATCCATCCATTGCGGGCCTCCGATCCATCCCCAACCGCGCCACCCATCCTCGCCGACGCTCGCGCAGCCGCACCCGCACGGCGCCGCCGATCGACCCCGTCGCGGATCCGCGCGCCTCGCCGCCGGCGAACCTCCGCCCCGCCCCGCCGCAGTGCCCGCGCACGCACTGCCCCCCTCGTGCCGCAGCCCGCAGTCGGCGACGGTCCCTCCTCCGGTGGCGGTGATCTCGTCGCAGCTGGACGTACGGTGCTTCGCTCGACCAGCCACGACAGCGCGGGCCCCGCGTGGCCGCGTCGAGGGTCCCTCCCTCCTCCTCCTCCTCCTCCTCCACTTCCAGGCTCCCCGTCGCGGCCCGAGGCTATGGATGGCCGGCGCTTGGTTGGTACCTCTGCTTTTGCTTTGCCTAATTACTGCTTGGAGTGGAAGGGAGATTTTTGGGTCGGTGTAGATCACATCATCACTTCCAAATCCCAAATGAGCAAATGAAAGTAGTGTTGTTGTTGGAGGTGGTACACTTAAAAAATGCAGTTAAACGTGCCTGCAAAGTTCTCCCGAAATTCTGTTTTACCTATAGCATCCATAGTTACGAGTAGTGATAAAGGATTTGTCACTGAACCCACATGTCATAGACACATGAGGGCCCACATGTCATAGACAGCGAATGGTAAATAATTAATTGCCACATCTTAAAGTGGCAAAAAGTTAAATGTCCCAAAAAGTAAAAGTAAAATCAAAACATAAGATTTCAAATTAATATATGCTTTCCTTGCCAGATTTCCTGTTTTCTTAATGGTGTTTTGTATATTTTAGGATTGTGATGGGAGAATAAACCTTAGTGTGGCTACCTCAGATCAGACCTTAGATAGTTCAATGGAATCAGAGAGGGCAGCTTATGCATTTCTTCCCCAAACTCCAATCAAGTCAACCGATGCACACCTAGTTGAGTTCTCGGAGGCTATGAGAGGTGATAATACAAACACTTAGGTCTCATTTGAAGATTTTCACTCTATTGTTTAATACTTGTGCGTGCATGTACCATACTGATGGGCACAACATGACTTACAATTTGCATGTGGAAGCTGTTGCAAAAACATTGCGACAAGTTGCAGAAGGGAAAGCTGCTGCTCAAGCAGAGGCAGCTGAGTGGAAGCGCAAGTATGAATTAGAAAAGGCAGTCAAGGCACACAGGCATAATAGTGTAACCAAAGGTCTGATTTACACATTGAAGCTTCAGTTTTACTATTTCTTCATTGCTGTTACCAGACATAAATATGCTAAGAAAGTGGTTGACACTTAGTTTGATATCATCTTGCTCGAAAAGCTGTCAACAAATAAGAGCACGATCTCCATTTCATTTTCCTAAGATTATAAATTGCTGATCCCTATCCTGTAATATACTGGTATGCATCTGAGTTTGATGGGCATACATCTAGTTTACATGGGAAGAAATAAATTACTGTGGAATCATGTCTACATGAGTATTGTGCACTTTACAATTTTGAAATGTTAGATGAAGAGCGGCATGCAACATTTATGCTTCTGAATGCTCCATCACATATATCCTTCAACACAATTTTTAAGATATTAGAATTTGTGTTGATGATGGTGGTGGTTGTCTTCCCACCTCCCCTGAAAAAAGTTGTTGTAATAATCTTTTGTGACAAAGTTTATGCATATGCTGTGGATGAATGAATCATCCACGCGTGTGGCTTGTGCTAAGATCCTGTTTAACATAGAAACCATGAATCACTCATGCAGTTTTCATATTTAGAGAATTTCTACCGCACATTCGTTTTCTGAGTATGCAACTTGTGATATAGTAGTTTGTTCATCCGAGATCAATTTCAGTGCACGGGTTATCGGCAGTACTATTTAATATTCAAAATTTGATTCATCATGATCATCATTTTCAGAAAACGAACCAATTCATTATGTGCCTTCCTAGTTCCTATTCTATTACTATGAATTTGTGAGCAAAATGCTCTAGAAACTTGCAAATAGGCCAGTCATGCAATTCTGCGAGCAAGACAATAAATATTAAATATCTCATCTTGGTTCTTGTTCTGTTATTGCCATTAGCACTGAAGTTCTCGCTGAAACCTATCTGAATCTCAAAATGACCTCTACATTAACTGATTACCACCCAATAAAAGGTATTGGCCACCCTACATTCATTTTGCATCTGTGATCATGGAAATAGTCAACCATAATTTGTTGCTCAGGCAAGGAGTATATATCTATATGTCCTTGCGTTTGTTACATGGTTTTATAATTATATAAGTTGAATTTTAATTCCTTCTAATCTTGTATCTTCAAATAAGAAGTCACAAGTGAAGAACTCAGCGGTAATTAACTCCATATAAAATTCTAAACATAGTAAACATATTACATGAGCAACCTTACAAATTACATCAAAGATGTGGGTGGATATACAGTAGTAATATTCTCCAGCTAATTAGCAAATTGATCTCTCTCTTACCATGCACATGGATTTCTACAATAAATATGAAGTGTAATATGTGCAGGCTGCAGTAACTGTGACAAGGAAAAGTTAGAGCAGTTGGCTAGTCAGCTGACATTGGAGACCACGTCGGTTGATCCAACAAGTTGCTGCGGAAATCATGAGATCTGTTCACGTCAAATTCTCCAGGACGAATGCCCTGGAACTAATAAAATTTCGCATGACAAGATTGCTGCAAGAAAGGTATCCTTTAGGCAAGAATATCAAATACATTTTTTCTGCAATGGATAGTTACAACCCTGCTAGATGCTTTTTTTATATAACATGATGTGCTGCTGAAACCAACTCACATCCAGGCTTCCATCCTTCTGTTAATGCCTAGAATAATGAAAGGGAACTGGTAAAAATGTATTGAAGGATGAAATAAGTCAAATAGCTGGGAAAAAAAATCTGGTCTTGTTCTGTCCATAGGTTGGTCGTTGTTTTGCTGTAACATATCTGTTTCAGTATGTCTGCCTACTCTGTTATCTTGATCTCCTTATTTCCTGAACTGAGTATTGGCAGCTCAACTAATATCAAAAGACAATTGCTTGTATAGCGCGATTCACATATTCAAGACTCAACTAATATGGACGTGGTGAGTGCCATCCTTGTTGAGGACTGAGGTTGGTACTTACACTGTAATGGAACCATGTTTGGATGGCCTTTTGTCTCTTTGTATATTATATATTTAGTCCATGAATAATCTGTGGGTCTTTTTTTGAACATTTACGATGCAATGTTGAATTTGCAAAATTAGATATTTTTATATCATTTGCTTGACTTCATATTCTATATGCACTCAATATCTTCAAGTTTGTCATCATATTGGAGAGAAATTTCTTCATGAGAACAAGCAGTCTATTATGGCGTTTTATTTTATTTTGTTACACCGGAAAGAGGAATATCTTCCAATCATAGCCAATTTATTAAGAAACACCTTTTTTTTTGCAGGCACCATTTAAACTTTCATGGGGATGCAATGGGGATAATAATGGTCAGCACAAGCATGATTTTGTATCCTTCGAAAAAGGGGATATAACAACAGCTGAACGCAGCAATAAGCAGGTAGCTATTTGAGTTATATGATCCATTTTAAACAAATTGTCTTGACTAGTTGGAAATGATTGTTGGATAATTCCATTGCTGCCGTATTTTTTTAATGAAAAAAAATACCGTGCCTCAGATTTTGCTAAAGTGGGAATCCCCTCCACAAACTGTCCTTTTCGTGACTAAACCTAATTCCAACTCCGTGCACGCTCTCTGTGCTGAAATGGTTAGGTATGTTTTCTTTCTGCTCTGTGTGCCAACATGGTCAGGTATGTCAAAGGTTTTATATTTTATCAATCATCTGAGTTCGGCATTAAAAATAGCT
The DNA here is from genome assembly GCA_000338895.3 of Oryza meridionalis. Classification (NCBI taxonomy): domain Eukaryota; kingdom Viridiplantae; phylum Streptophyta; class Magnoliopsida; order Poales; family Poaceae; genus Oryza; species Oryza meridionalis. Next base: position 20,278,749 of record CM002526.2, read on the forward strand.
TTTTTTTTTTCTGGAACTTGTCCTCTCCTAATTTACTTATGTTAAGCAGATTTTGTTGATAAATAATGTTGCATGGAATTGTATATTTTTCATTCAATATCATTGTTTCACTTGTGCTAATGTCTGCCGTTCTCCACAGATGGCTTAAAGAGCACAATAATATAAACATCTTTGTAGAGCCACGAGTTAGCAAGGAACTAGTGACTGAAGATTCATACTTCAACTTTACCCAAACATGGGATAATGGTAATTGTTTTTGCCTATATTAGAATCATTAGACTTTGTATCTTGGAACGTCAGGGTGTGTGAAGAATATCTTGTCACAACCTAGATAACCTGATATCTGATTTATTTTTTTAAATATCAATAATCTGGCACTGAAATAAATGGTTATGGTCACTGTTTATGAGAATGAAAAGCAGTATGCTGTGATAATTTCATAATTTAGGGACTACATTGGTTCATTTAACTCATGGACAACCAAGAGACATGCCCCTCTACTTTTAAGTAACCTGCTAAATTTCTTCTCATTGGCCCTTGCAATGAAGTTCTTCTTTCATACCTAATGACATGCTGCTGGTGGTGGCTGTGTGTCTGTTAATGTGATAAATTCATAACTGTGGTCTAATATCTACTACGAGAAATGTATCCTTTCCTTTAGCATTATGCATCAAGTTGGTTGATGTTAAAGGTGTTTCCTTTACCGATAAAATACTAAAAACAAAACAGTCTAGTGTCTCAACTCTCAACAGCTGCTTGAGTTTCTATTAGTACTTGAATGGATCATCTATCATTAAATAGCTCCTTTTCTGTTGATGAGTTCTGTCAAATAGAGTTCCCTTGCGCTGTCTTTCTCTGTGGTTTAAAATATCCCCATTCCATAATATGTTTTGTTAACCTATGCCCTTAGAAATATGCCCCTTTGTTTTTGGTGTCCAACTTACTGGAAATCTTTGACAGATGAGGAAATGAAGACATTACACACGAAGGTTGATCTCATTGTAACTCTTGGAGGTGATGGAACAGTTTTATGGGTATGTGGTCCAAACTACATGACAATTTACTGAATCTGAATACTGTGTGGTTAATTTTGAAATTTAAGCTATAAATATGAGTTTGGAAATAACTAACACTCTTATGGTATACAAAGAGATGAAATGCCATCCAAGAAATGCTGATGGGCTAATGCATTTTGTCGATGCAAAGTTGAAACTAGTGTCTCACCTACTTGTGGATCCAAGTTTACCACAGTTCATTCACTAGGTTAGGAATTGTTAAAGGTGTTTTTTTGTGATATATATATGTCAAACAATTTGTAACTTTTTTAAAAAGTTTCCTAAAAATGTAGTTTTCTGATAATTCTGGAAAGTTTGTGCAGTTTCAAGAAATTTACTCATTTTCCGGGGCCTATTAGTATAACACCCAAAATTGGAACCAGTAGCATATAAAATGCTGGAAGCTGATTAATTGTCAGATATACGTACAGATAAACAGGCTATATGTGTGCAAAGTGATAGACCTAGAATATAGATTATGGAATGGAGTTGATTGGTTGAATAGTGTTATGCACAAGAAGTGTACCACACTAATAAATATTGCTTGGCTGAAAGAAGATTAGTAGCTCCACTTCAAAGTTCAAATTGACAACAGGGATTGGGTATCTCTCTTTTTTTGAACGTAATACTTTGCAGCTTTTTTGGGACAGTTAGCAAAGTATAGTTCTGCTGTCAGTAGCATCAAGTTCTTGGAAACGTCTTTTGAGTAAACAGATATTTGAAATGTCCTTTCTAAGATTAATGCATGGACAAACTTCCGTTGCAGTGATCACATAGACCTAGTACCTAGTTATTATGGTTGTTTATAACAATTTATAGTTCTGCTGTCAGTAGCATCAAGTTCTTGGAAACGTCTTTTGAGTAAACAGATATTTGAAATGTCCTTTCTAAGATTAATGCATGGACAAACTTTCGTTGCATTGATCACATAGACCTAGTACCTACTCCCTCCGTTTCACAATGTCTAGATTCATTAACATCAATATGAATGTGGGAAATGCTAGAATGACTTACATTGTGAAACGGAGAAAGTAGTTATTATGGTTGTTTATAACAATTAATATCCTGTTTTTCTTCATGTGATATTTAAATAACTGCTATCCTTGTTTTGTTGCTCTCTGTGTATCATATTTATGGCTTGTCTCTTTTGTAATGTTCTTGAGCTAGACAATGCGTTAATTATCTCTCAACAGGCAGCATCATTGTTCAAAGGACCAGTTCCCCCTGTTGTTGCGTTCTCTCTTGGATCATTGGGATTCATGACCCCCTTCTGTATCCTTAATCGTTGGTGTTGGAATCTTGGTAATCATGTTGCTAAACTATATGGCAGTTTCACATGTTACTTATTACACTTACCCAGTCCACAAATGTGTGCCATCTGTCTTTTCACAGTCGCCACTACAACACATTGGATATGACTTCTTTGAAAGAAAATATTACACTAACCAAAATAATATAACTTATGTATTTTGAAAGTATTTTGCACGAAAAATCCAATGGCATAACTTAATGCACTTGATTAATATACTAGACATTAGAGATTCAAGTTTGAAAAGTGCCCGAGTGCCACACTTCTCTCTCGTCAATGTGGCATAGGATATGCATGACATATTTGATCAATCTGCAACTGGTCTTAGCTGGGTGGCCGTGTTTGGTATCAAATGTTCAAAATAATTAAAACTCTCTTAATAGCAAGATCATTTACCTATTTCATGCTGGAGCACATTGTCGAGTAACAATATATTTTTGTCCATGGAGCCATGTTGATGCCCTTGACTTAAGCTAAGCAAGTGAGCTGTATCGTGAGTGTTTGGACCATGTGCTGAAAAGGCCATTTGGCATCACACTAAGGAGTCGTCTGCAGTGTCATGTAATCTACGATTCAGCTAAAAATGAAGTTGATACGGAGGAGCCAATTCTAGTGCTGAATGAGGTTACAATTGACCGTGGGATGTCATCGTACCTTACCTACTTAGAATGCTATTGTGACAGTTCTTTTGTCACACGTGTTCAAGGAGATGGGTTAATAATATCAACAACATCTGGAAGCACAGCTTATTCATTGGCAGCTGGGGGATCGATGGTTCATCCACAGGTACATCTCCACTCTACACCAGGTCTCTTGTCTATGGAACTAAAATATTTCGTTTTTAGTTACTCCAAAGGTTTTGAAATGAAATTATTCATGTCATGTTCTGTACTATGTGTAAACTGACCTACTTCCTCCATCCACAAACATAAGGGACTTTGACCTCTCCATTTGTCCACAAATATAAGTGACTTTGAGTACCACTTGGCCCCCTCTACTGAGGGCAACATGCGTGAACAGATGATCAAAACTGTTGCAAAGCTCATCATATCTGATGAAATGTAGTTAACATGAATAAATATCCAGAATTGGCTTAATTTTTTGAAAGAAAATAAGAAAGGTTTTTTGATGTGCACCTTTTGTTACTTCCTGGTCAATGATCTGATCATATTTTCATCCCCCTGAGGTGTATTTAAGCAAGGATTATTTCTTCCGATTGTTTCTCATTTAAGTTGTCTATGTTGTATTTTTGATGCTACGTTTTTCTACCATGCTCAGGTCCCAGGGATCCTTTTCACGCCAATCTGTCCCCATTCATTATCATTCAGGCCTTTGATACTACCTGAATATGTGACATTGCGTGTGCAAGTGCCAATCAATAGCAGAGGGCAGGCATGGGCATCCTTCGACGGCAAGGGCAGGAAGCAACTAGGGCCAGGTGATGCACTTATCTGCAGCATTTCTCCATGGCCTGTGCCCACTGCCTGCCTGGTGGACTCAACAACTGACTTCCTGCGAAGCATCCATGAGGGCCTCCACTGGAACCTGAGGAAGAGCCAGTCCTTTGATGGCCCTGTTGCATGATCAATGAACTTCTGGTCTGAAAAATTCGATGCGACTGTTGAATTGGTAGATGTGGAATTTCAAAGCATCTCCTCAACAGTCCAAGAGAGAGAAAAAAAATAACCCTAATCAGATGTATGTACCTACGTCAGTTATGCCGTTAATTGTCTAACAGATCATCTCCTTTACCATTCTCTGTACACAAGATTTGTACCTGTTTCTAGTATATTTTGGGCTTTATAGGCTTGTGCAGAGTCCAAAGACATGTTCACCATGTCTATATAAAGTGCTTTTACGTGATGAAGAGTCTTTGTACAAGAAGCAATTGAGCAGACTTCTTCACTGCTATTTTCTTCTTCATAAAAATATATGAATAAATAAATTGATTCTGCTCCATAGATTAATGCACACATGCAGTAACCATTTCTATAATTCTGTGGTGCTGAACTGTTGATGCCTAATGATCAGGAATACCTGTGTAGTGACGTCCCTTCTGCCATGCAAAATTTCTCAAGAAGCACGCATCACACGCTGTCTAAATCGTAAATCGCCAGACCTGATCGCGGCTGCCTAACGCTAGTAAACAAAACGTTCACGATTACCACGATGCCTACCACGTGCGAATGCGATGCTGAACTGAACTGAACGCCTCTCGAGCTGGAGAGCGGTGCTACTACCAACTGCTCTGCATCACACGAAAATGGTGAAACCGAGAACTGACACCGTCTACAAACTCCACAATAAAAAAAGAAACGACCACGGATAAGGTCCGCTCCAAAACCACAATTTCTTCCCCTTGAAACGGAGAGATATATGACTGTGAATCTGTCTGTCACGCTCTCACTAGACACTAGTCACTCCTGGCGTTGAAAAAACCAAACGAGTAAGTACAGTACCTGCCAAGGTACAGAACATTCGTAAAGGAGAGTTCCAGAAGGAGCAACGCATGATTGCTATCACATGGCTCTCAGCTGCAGCCACACCGTCTCCACGTCTCACCCTCCACACACTTGTCCGGCACTCCGGCTTCCCCGCGCCCCTCGGCGCGGTGCTTTGCCCAGCCAAACCAGCCGTTCTTTCCTTCCTTCAATCCTGCCGCAAGTCGGCTCTCCTTCAGAACCCTGGAATTGCATAAGATTCAGTCCAGTTTCTTCCAATATTCTTTCTAAAGGAGATCTTGTAAAATTTGCATTTAACAAAAAAAATAAAGAGAGCTACTCCTTCTAGCATTTCTCACATTCGTCTAGATTTATTAATATCAATATAAATGTGAGAACGGAGGAAGAACTATTGTACATAATACTATACCATTAAAATGGAATTGCTTTTATATGCTGACGTCAGCACAATATCGTAGGTATCAGATTTTGAACCTGTGGTACAGATAGGTACCGGATTTAACACTACTTGAGTTTGGTCGGGCATAAAATTTTTCTAACTCCGCCATATATTGTTTCGTAGTATTTCTAGGAGGTAAATAGCGCTACACTATCGATGGTTCTTTTGGACCGGACCCGGTAACGGAGAAATCGTGAGCTTTTGGGCCCAATCCGACGCCGCGGCGCCGCGCGCACCCGAGCCATCCCTCATCCATTCCCTCCCTCGGTCCCTCGACTCCCTCCCAACCGTCTCCCCCGCGCGCGGGCGCACACACACGGCTAAAGCCAAATCGCACGCGACGCCCGAGCGAGAGAGCCCTATCCGCTGCGCGCTTCGCCCGCTCGCCTCGCCCTCGCCTCACCGGCTATTATAACACTCTCGCGCTGCCACTTCGCCTTTTCCTCCCCTTTCTATCCTCCACCTCGGCTTATCTCCTCCCCCCTCCCCACCACCACCACCACCACCACCACCATGGCCACAGCCGCTTCCCTCTCCGCCACCGCCTCCTCCCTCCTCGCCCCCGCCCCCGCCACCGGCGCCGCGGCGGCGCAGTGCTGCTCCTCTTCCACCGCCGCGCTGTTCCCCACCTCCGTCCCGTCGCTGCGCGCCTACTACCCGCGCCTGCTCCTCGCGTTCCGCCGCCCCGCCGTCGCCGCCGTCGCCGACCCGCAGGGCGCCGTGCTCGAGGAGGAGCAGGGGGAGCAGCAGGAGGGGCAGGAGCAGTACGACGACGACGACTACGACGACGGGTACGAGGGCGGACGCGGCCCCGCGTTCACGCCCCCCACACGCCCGCGCACCGGCAAGGCCGCCCTCCCGCTCAAGCGCGACCGCGTATGCCCCCCCCGAATCCAGCCTCCCCCCGCGTGTTCATCCATTCGTGTTGATTTTTGGATTGACGCTGACGCCGCGTTCGCCTTTTTTTTTTTATGGGTTTGCAGACGAGGTCGAAGCGATTCCTGGAGATACAGAAGCTGAGGGAGAGCAAGAAGGAGCACGACGTGCCCACGGCCATCTCGCTGGTGAAGCAGATGGCCAGCGCTCGATTCGTCGAGTCCGCCGAGGCGCACTTCCGCATGAACCTCGACCCCAAGTACAACGACCAGCAGCTCCGCGCCACGGTTATTGCTCTTTCTCTCTGCTGTTGCCATTGTTACGTACGTTCTGTTCTGGCTTGTGTTTTATCAATCTTTTTTTATGACATTGGATCGGTTTTGGTGATGATTGTGCAGGTTAATTTGCCCAAGGGGACGGGCCAGTCGGTGAAGATTGCGGTCCTCACACAAGGTGGGTTGCAATTACATTTTGGAGATTGTTATCGCAGCACCAATGCCAATTGCAATCTTTGGTGCATGGATTGATTAGGTCACTGCTAGTTGTGTCTTTTAGGTGTGGTTTGTCTGCTTGATCATGTGGTTCTTTACGGTTCATTAAATTGGAAGCACGATGTTATATAGTGAATTGAAATGGAAGTATATGAATGCGCGCTAGTCACTAAAGTGGTGCACTAATCACTAGCACTATGTAATGGTTATTGTCAAATATCCTTGCAGGTGAGAAGATAGATCAAGCAAGAGCTGCAGGAGCTGATATTGTCGGTGGAGATGACCTGATTGACCAAATAAAAGGAGGATTTATGGAATTTGACAAGTTGATTGCATCACCTGATATGATGCCTAAGGTATGGCATTAGCTGCATAACTCATGTCTAAAACAATTCCAAGCATTATGAAGACTTGTCTTTTTGCATGTCTCCGACATAATGTATCCCACATCCAAATGAACATGTTATGTTTCAGTGTTATTAGGAACCACAAAACCAGGAAACATTTAGTTGTATTGGTCAGATATTGTTTTTTTTAATCATTACCTGCCATATCTGATCCATCCCTTCGTATTACAAGTGTCTAGCATTTACGATTATGATTGGAGCCATGATGGAGATATGCAAATTTGGTTCACTCAAAGAAAATAGATTGGATAAGCAAATAAAGTTCTACTGTTTTGAATTGGTACATTCTTCGGAAGTTTGGATGCAGTTCTGCAATAAGTGTTGAGCTCCATGCAAGACCTGCATGGAAGTTTTAAAGGTGTGCTACTAGCTCGGCATATTATGATGTTGATTTTGGTCTTTTGCTTCACAGGTCGCCGGATTGGGAAAGATTCTAGGACCGAGAGGACTTATGCCTAACCCCAAAGCTGGGACTGTTTCTCCAAACATAACTCAGGTACAATGGAAATTCTACAGATTACTATATGTATCGACACTGTTGCTTGTGGTTTTCTCTCCAATTTGCTTGGTTATTGAGACCCTGAGTGAAAGGTGGGTAACTGTCCATTTACCTTCTTTGATCCTTGGTGAACTTCTGTTTTATCCTCGTTCAATGCAATAGGCAGAACTCCTGCCCTTTTGTTCAAAGAAGTTGTCCATTTACCTCATCTCAGTACTTACCTCATAGATGCACTTCTGGGAGAAAAGCTACTGATATATTGCTACCTTGTTTAGTAGTCTTCATTGTGTGTGCAATATATTTCAGTAGTTCGGTTTTCAGACATGTTGATAGGCACATGATTTTTTTAACCTTGGTATTCGTAGATAGAAGGTTTGAAATTTTGTTTGTGCCAACTGAATTTGAGGATGTGCATGGATGCATAGCTCCATCGTTCGTTTGTTGGCTTATCAACGGTAGCCAAAATCTGGATTTTGAAACTTAATTTAGAATTGATTTTGAGGGTTTCTTTTATTGTGCTTTATTCTCCAGTGCTGGCTTTTGAATCGCTAAGAACATAGATATAGAAGTTTTACTCATAAATTATTTTTGGTTGTTTCGTCATTTTTCCACGGCTTATCAGCCATAGAGCAAATGATTGTGTAATGACTGATGATGATGGTAATCTGCTACTTAGCCTGCATATTGCCTCCGTAACGGTTATGTAAAGCATCACAACAAATCTGCAACATAGAGAAAACAGGTAAAGTAGGCTACTTGACTGTTAGGAACAACCATCATTTATAACGGTTAACTGAAGGACAGGAGTGGGAGCATTTGTGAAAAATCTAGCCCTTTAGGTAATGAACTGGGCTATATTGTGCTCATATATCTATGAAAAGGGCCCAATTTCTCTAATTTAATACTTCAGTAGATAGATTCAAGGCTGCAATATACAAATGTAACCTTAGCATCAGCCATGACTACAATAATTGATTAATGCTAATACAGCTATTTTCAAATGAACATGGGAACCTCTAAATCTTGTCAATCCTCGTTGTCTCTATAAATTGTTCTTCAGATCAAGTCTGCCTAATGCCAACAATGGTTGAAGTTGTGTACCAGTCATCTTGTGCTATTCATGTTTCTACATGCAGAGAAATTCTAACTTTTGCCATTGACACACATGTAAAAGGATGTCATTGTTTATAATGTCATTTGTGATTGTTGTACCAGTACAAAACTGAAGTATTTGAACATTTTGCTTGAAGTATTAAGTTGTAAATGGAGATTGATTATGTTAATTATGCTAACTGTGGAAATGGTTTCAGGCTATCGAAGAGTTCAAGAAAGGTAAAGTTGAATACAGAGTTGACAAGACAGGGATTGTTCACATTCCCTTTGGGAAGGTTGATTTTCCTGAAGAAGACCTTATTGCAAACTTCATGGCTGTTGTTGTAAGATATCTGCTCCTATAAGCATCTTTATTGATGTAACTTAAAACCTATGCTGATCTGCCTTCTGCTATATCTTTACAGCGCTCTGTCGAAAGGAACAAACCATCTGGTGCAAAGGGGATATACTGGAAAACGGCATACTTATGCTCATCAATGGGGCCTTCAATCAAGTTAAATATCAAAGAAATGCTTGACTATGGCTCAGAATCATCAGACTAAATGCCGCGAAAAGCACCAGTTAAGAAATCTGGTGTTTGCTACCACCTTCACAAAATTAACCATCCACCCTTAGCGATAAATGAACCGGGAAACATGGTGGGGGAAGGCAAGGGAGGTGCTTAGGTACAGTTTTTTTTTCAGTCTCACCTGCATCCATCCAGCAGTTACACGATGCCCAAGTCGATGAAGGGGTGATCTTGTTGGTCATTTGTACTTACGAGCAAATTATTTACGGACTTATAGATGTGTTTTCGGAAATGTTTGTTGTAATGATCAATATTTTGTCCATAGTCATCCTTGAGCTTACGACAGCAGTTTATTCTCACCAGTACTTGCGGTTCCTGAATCGTTGCAAGTTTGCATTGTGCCATTTTTGAATGATAGCAGCAGCGGTTCGATTTATGCGAGAATAGTAATACAAGTACTCTCTGAAGCTCTATGAATATTTTCTGAAAGCAAGCTATGTATCACTCGAGCACATTCGGGACTAGAATCTACTACTACCTTCGTTTTAGGTTATAAGACTTTCTATCATTGTCCACATTCATATAAATGTTAACGAATCTAGACACTGAAACAGAGGAGGAAGTACTATCTTACCATAGCAATAAGAATATCGATATCTATATAAATGGTACGATAAAATGTTTTATGTAGTATTAACTTGCTATATTTTAAAAAAGAATAAAATATGTTTCATTTAGTATTAACTTGCTACATTTTAAACGGAGGTAGCCGTATAGCGGAAACTACGATATGATGCTAATGATTTCGATATGGAGTACTCTGTATTTTCTTAGTTTCAAAATGTTACTGTCTCCCATCTAGTACTAATAGTCTAACATTACTATAGTCTACTCCATTTGGTTGGGATGTAAAAAAAAAACCAACCTAGTTGAGAACGAGACATAATCTAATACGATTAATATAGATAGTGGCTAATCTAATTGGGATGGGATACAATCTAGTATAATAAATCTGGACACGTATGCGTATAGATTTGTTGCCAACTAGATTCAACGTCCATGTTTACATTCATTAAAAATTTATATCAGAGTGATTGTTATTAGTGGGAATATAGAACTACGATGATAAATATCCCGTTTGGTTTAGATTATTGGACGAATTATTGATTTAATTATAGTGATAAATTTAATATGTGCAAATAAACTTAACAATTGAGATAAGTAGTCTAATCTAAACAATACTGTAGAAATAAGTTTTTTTTTAAAAAAAGAAACATGTATTTCAAAGCGTGGAATAAATATTTTAATAGTCCGATGAATAAGTTAAGAACAACTTGGCCTTTGGTTACCAATGAACAGTAAATTGATGCTTACATCAACAAAAGTACAAAACAGAAAGTCAACCGGTAGCATACTGATAGGAAAGAACCACTTGACCAAGCTTTAACGACCACATGTACAAAAGCGGAGAATCACTGGAACAGTTAAGTATCTTACAACAACGACTTTAATAGGAGTTATACTAGCTATAAGCCACGTACAACAAATTAGTTATAAGGTTGTTTTTACCTATATTTCTCCCACTTATATATTTATTAAAATATTTATCTTGTATCATGTATAGAGTTAATCTTATTTGATCGATGGTTGCACGTAACCATGTGCTGCGGGACACACCGTTACACCAGGTTAAGGGATGAGCAATAAGCAACCCGTAAAAACTCATTAAGTTAACGAAAGCGGGAGTTACTCTAAATTCACTAAATTTGTTATGATATAATATATGGTTTAAAATCTATACGCATCTTGGCTTACAAGATTATGTTACAACATATAATTATGGGGTTACATTCTTTAATAAGTCTAAAAAGTATAGATAATAGACTTAAATTTTAATGCATCGTGAGCTAAATGAGCTTTAGGCTGAGTTCTCTCCCCAACTTTTATAACTTATCTCACTCATTTTTCACGCGCACGCTTTTCAAACTGTTAAACAGTGTTTTTTTTGCAAGAAATTTTTATACGAAAGTTGCTTTAAAAATCATGTTAGTCTATTTTTCAAACAAAAATTAGTAAATGCTTAATTAATCATAAGAAAATGCGTCGCTTCGTTTTGCGTACGTGGGAGGTGAGTTTCCAACGAAATTTTTTTGAGATTATACTGTTTATCGATTAATTGTGCAAAAATATACCAGATAGCAAAGGATTTGCGGAAATAAACTATCGGCATCGCTCTTTGGAAGAGCGATATCGATTTTCGCACCTGGAAAGTGCGATAACGTGGCGAAATCGCTATCTGAAAGAGCGAAAGCGAAGTTGAGTTGGCGCTCTCGTGCAAGCGAAATGCGAGACCGCAGCGGTATCGCTTTTCCATAGCGCGAGAGCGCCATGTGGGGAAATCCCCGCGACTACCTCGGGCGGAGCCATCGCTCTCGCACTTCCGTTGCGCGAGACCGAGGTCCGTATCGTAATCCGAAATCGCGAGACCGGTTACGACGCGACTGGGGAAACGTGGGCACGCGGTATCATGCTTTGCACGCGCGAGACTGGTGACGTGGCATGCGCGAGAGAGAAGGCGTGGGGAGTGCAGTGGGCCCGCGGTGTCGCGCTTTGAGAGCGCGAGACCGATTGCAGTGTCGTTGTACGCGTGCGCGAGAGCGAGGGAGGTTGGGGAGCGCAGTGGGGACGCGTTGTCGCGCTTTGCACGAGCGAGACCGGGGGCAGTCTTGCTCTACGCGTACGCGAGAGTGAGGGTATCGGGGGAGCGGCAGTGGGCCCTCGGCAAAGCGCGAGAGCGCCTCGGTCTCGCGGTCCGCATGTGTGACACCGTTCTCGGTATCGCACTCCGCATGCGCGAGAGCGACGCACGCAAAGCGCCAACCGTACACACCGACGCCACCGACACCTTTATTTCCCATCTATCTATTTCTTTTTGCTTTTTGCATGGGTTCTAGCCATCTACCTTAGCTTTTTAGGAAGGGGTGGAAGAGCTCTGTGCACTCTCTTATCAGTTTACTGTTGTAGTCACATTATGCCGGCCATTTCTAACCGCTGTAGCGTTCGAATCCAATGCACTCACAGGGTTAAATTGAGAGGAGAGGAGATGGTCCTCACAGAGGAAGACAGAAGGGAGTGAACTGAGGAGGAGAGGAAGAGCAAGAGAAGAGAGGAGGCAGTGGAGGCAGTGGAGAGAAGGAAAAAAAAGACACGTAAGTTGATTAGTTTTCTATTAGCACAAATTTGTACGATGAGGATTTAGAAAATATTAGTTCACATAGTTTATATTAGTGTTAGTTAATACTAGTCTATACCCCGCGCGTTGCCGCGGGCACCAAATATTAGAAGAATTAGATGGAAAGTTCACAACAATCATGGGATTAAATCGTATCCTACATGTTTTTTTAACATTGGGCATGGCATTAGGTTTATACAAATCTCAGCCTACTCATATGAGAATACACAAACCACTAAGAACAAAACATACATGAAGAAGCTCTGTAAATCAGTAGGATCAATTAGCAGAACTGCAGAAGAGATAACCAAGTTGCACACGTCTGGGTAGGCATCATTTGTGGCAAAACAGAGTAGTTCTGACAATATGTGAGCACGTCTCCTGCCGTACCTACTTGGTAATCCTGAAATAGTAGGCGCTGTTGAACATCAACGTCTAATGGAAATTTCATCACCATGTAAAGAAGCTACAAAAATAAACACTAAAATGAAGCCAAAGCGCATAGAGTATTCAGTTTAGTTCTGATAGGAACATAGCTTAACTCTTGAGCTTATAAAGTGGAAATTTTATTCATTTCATTGTCATATGTCATACCTTGTTAAACGATAGAAATGCCCTCATATAATATTAAGTAACATTCTTCTTTATATGTCATTCTTAATCTGCAACAAGTAAAATGAACTCAGATCAAGTATATAAATATACTTGTCAATCATTACCTGATAGTATGAGACCTGAATTTGAGGTCTCTATCTCTAAGAAATGAGACATTTCCTATTACCATTCAATAGGAAGTTGAGGGGAGAATATCTTTTAACAATGGGCTGTCCAAACAGGATTAAAATTTAGCAGTACAATGTAACAAAATGGTTACTCATGTTAACATATGAGCAGAGGAGCATTAGAACTGTGCTTATCTATATCAACAATGAGTAATGATAAGAACTTACCACTATATATCCATGTGGATTATAGAAGTATGTAAGTTGATATTACTTATCTAATTTGTATGTTTAGCTATAAATGTAGGATGGTTGGATATGCAGAAAGATAGAAATCAGATATATCAACTTGGGACAAAAGAAAAATGAAATCTGAGGTGGTGGGAACCATATTTAAGAATGCTAAATTTATATTGAAATGGGGCAATCTGGTTAGGCAAAGTGATGTGCATACATGACTTAAAGCACATAATTTACATGTGAACAGGAAGTAAGCTACTGTCACGCCCGGAATTTCTATCCAAAATTCCAAACGCTTACATGTGTGTAAACCCTCGTCCAGGAATCAGCCGAGGCACACAATAACAAATTGATAATAGAGTACAATTATTACTCTAATTAATAAGCGAATAAATTGTCATTACAGAGGTGGATAGTTCCTCTCAATCATTAAAGATCTAAGCAGCGGAAAAATAAAGATAAACAGCGTAGACGACACCACTCCACAGGCAGCTTGACAAGGACTACGCCAAATCCTCACCACCATCAGCTTCACTGTAGAACTCCTCCTCTGATGAATGATTGCAAGGTGAGTATATGACATACTCAGCAAGTCACGCAGCAAATATGCAAGTGCACAGGATAACCAAGGATGGCATAATATAGGCTTCTTTGCATAAACAACATTTAATAAATATTTCAGAATTTAATAAAACAGTAGAAAATTAATTAAACAGTATTAATCCAACACCATACAACATACCCTGTTGTATAGGCCCAACCATTCTGAACAACCAACCCCGGCTGCACAGTTCTAATCTCCAAACCAAGAATATACCATTCCAAACCAGGAGCTAATCAAATATAACCAGTTACAGCATCTTTCATTATGGTGTGAAGGGTGAGACTAATCACGAAAGACATTGTTAGACCCGCCCATAACCGCGGGCACGGCTATTCGAATAGTTTTACTCTGATCAGAGGTGTACCACTGTACCCACAAGACACAGCCCCACATCATGTCACCATGTGCCTCAGTACCACCACGATACCTCGGAAAGGAGCTGTGACATTACCCCTCACACAACACAATTCACTACAGTGCACCATTCCCGGATCATAGTCACCCCCTTATAAACAAGGCATGGACTCCCCAGCGACCCCCGTGGGCTTATCTCCGCCACTTCTCAGTCTAGTGCTCCGCAATGAACTATGCTATGTAAAAGATAAAGCCGTTGCCCACGCTGGCTTGTGGTTGGCACGGTTAATGTTTCACAACCGAAGTTCGTGAACCGGTCCTTAATTGTCATGAGCACGACCATCAAAACCATGTACTCACAACCCACCATTATCAGGTTTTATTTGTCAACTTAATTAATTAACCAATCACGATTGACCATCGTGAACTATCATTAAGCCATCCTTAAATAATAGTGAACCATAAGTTATCCCATTAGTGTGCTAATGTTTCTAAGCATGGCTAAGCAATTATATCTAATATCTAATTGAGCCAGTATATAAAGCTCAACTAGTCAAGTTATAATAACCCAAGGTATCAAGGAATAAGATAATCAAGAACAAAAGGGCTATAACAAACAATAGGTTAATTCCACCCAATGACATTCGAAAATAAATGCAGTAGTTGAATAGAAACAATAGCTTTAAACGGGATCAACATGCTCAAAGGATTGATTAGGATCTGTGTGACTTGCCTTGCTGGCCTTGGAACTCTTCTAAATCTTCTCCTGCAAAAGCGGACTCTCCGGAAACGTCGGATTCTAAACAGAGAAGAGAAAAAACACCAAAACAGCACATAAGCAAGCATGAACAGTACATGTGGATATTTTTAACATGTAGATCTCAATTTTAGAAAAATTTAGAGACTTGAACCAACTAAATCCGAGCTAAGATGAATTAGTTATGAATTTTTCAAGATTTAATCGGTTTAAATCATTTATATAAATTTTAATTGAATTATGACGCAATAATGAATTATTTTTGAAAAGAAAAAGGAACTTTATTGCGTCAGCGGGCTCGGGGTCTACGGTGGACCGGGTCCACGGCTTCGGTCTACGGGAACGGACGGCCGAGATCTAATCTGACCGAACGGACGGTCAAGATCCAAAGGCGCACGGTCGGCTCACGGAAGGCGGCGATGATGACGTCAGCACTGGCGTCATCCTCTCCCGACGGCGGCGACGGCGGCTCGGACTCACGTGCTCGCCGGCGAACGACGGCGCGGCGGCGCGAACGGAAGGCAGCAACGTGGAGCGGAGGGCACGGCGAACTCACCGGCGACCAATCTAGCGGCGGAGGAGCAACGGACGCCGCCGGCGGCGAGGTTGAAGCGGCGGTGGTCTTCGGCTTGTCGACGGCGACGGTCCTCCGGCGAAGAACAGCGGCGGCGAAGGGTCGGACGAGGACGGCGACGCGACGGCGACCACGATGGCGAGCTCCCCGAGCGACGGCGATGACCGGAGCGACGGCGGCGCACGACTGGAGCGGCGGCGGCGACGGCGGCGCACGGGTGCACGGCGCTAGCGCGGCTCGGGCGACGAGAGGCGAAGGCGAGGGCGGCGGAGGGTAGAGGAGACACCGGGGGTCCTTTTAAAGGGGTCGGCAGGCGGCGGCGAAGCCCACAACGGCCTGGCGACGGCGATGGAAACCTCGGGTTTGGCCGAATCTGATCCGAGCTCGAATCCTCCCTTTCCAAACCGAGATAGCCGACGATTCCATAAGAGAAAAGGTAGAGGAGATCACGGGATGTATTTCCCCTCAACCAATTTCACCGGAGAAGGAAAGGGGCGGCCGAATCGGAAGGGCGGCGGCGGCTAGGGTTTCGGGCGCGGCCGGCGCGACGAAGACGACGACTCCGACAGGCGGGCCCCACCTATCAGCGAGCGGGAGAGAGGGAGCGGCTGCGCGCGCGCGGCTCGGCTTGGTGGGCCGACTTGGGCCGGACTGGGCCGAAGAGAGAGAAGAGAGGGGGTTTTGGGCCGACTTTCGGCCCAAAGCCAAAAGAAGACTTTTTAAAACCTTTTTCAATTTAAATAATTCATGAAATGCTCTTTCATTTATTAAAAATACTTCCTTAGCTCAAATAAATTCCAGAAAAATCTAGGAATTATAGAATTAAGCAAAGTATTTAATAAAATTTTATCTGGCCCAATTTTATATTGGAATTTATTATTTACAATTAAATCTTTTCTTCCAGACTTTTAAAAATCATTTCTAAAATTCCATTTACATAATAATTTATATTATTGAGATTTTTAGGGTGTGACAAACCTACCCCCCTTAAACAGAATCTCGTCCTCGAGATTCGGAAGAACTGGCGAAAAGATGCGGATGATCGGACTTCAATTCATCTTCTCGTTCCCAAGTAGCTTCTTTTTTTGAGTGATTACTCCACTGAACCTTACAGAAACGGATAACTCGATTCCTGGTTCTTCTCTCATTTGTCTCCAAAATACGGATTGGTTTCTCAACATATGTCAGATCCTCTTGAATTTCTATCTGTTCAAGATTAGCTTCCTCAGTAGGTACCCTTAAACACTTCTTCAATTGTGACACATGGAACACATCATGAACTCCTGTCAACGATGGAGGTAATTCCAACTGATAAGCAACCTCACCTCTTTGACTGACAATCTTATAAGGTCCCACAAAACGCGGAGCCAATTTTCCTTTGGTCTGAAAACGATGAACCCCTCGGAAAGGAGTGACACGAAGGTACACATGATCTCCTTCTTCAAAACTCAAGTCTCTGCGGCGATTGTCGGCATAACTCTTATGACGAGACTGAGCTACACGCAATCTTTCTTGAATAACCTTTACCTTTTCTTCTGCTTCCCTTAGGATATCAGTTCCGAAAACCTGACGTTCTCCCGTTTGATCCCACAGAAGCGGAGTACGACACTTACGACCATACAGTGCTTCATAAGGAGCCATCTGAAGACTAGCTTGATAACTGTTGTTGTACGAAAATTCTGCGTAAGGCAAATTCTTATCCCAACTTCCACCGAAGTCTAAAGCACAAGCTCTCAACATATCTTCCAAAATCTGATTCACCCTTTCGGTTTGTCCGTCTGTCTGCGGATGATAAGCAGTACTGAAGTTCAGCTTAGAACCCATCTCTTCCTGAAGTTTCTTCCAAAACTTTGAAGTAAACTGACTACCTCGGTCAGATACTATTTTCTTCGGGACACCATGCAAACACACAATCCTGGCCATATACAATTCCGCCAAACGACTTCCGGAATATGTTGTCTTGACGGGAATGAAATGAGCCACTTTGGTGAGTCTATCGACTATCACCCAAATAGAGTCGTGGCCTGATGACGTTCTGGGTAAACCCGTGATAAAATCCATACCGATCTCTTCCCACTTCCATTCTGGTATCTTCAAAGGTTGCAACCAAACCTGCGGGTTTCTGATGTTCTGCCTTAACTCGCTGACAAACATCACACATAGCTACAAACTCTGCTATCTCTCGCTTCATGCTTGTCCACCAAAATCTTTCTTTGAGATCTTGATACATCTTGGTACTACCAGGGTGAATGGAGTACAGAGTATCATGAGCTTCTTTCAGAATTGTATCTTTCAACTCTTTATTCTCTGGAACACAAATTCTTTCGCCCAACAATACGGTCCCTTGCTCATCTTCCAGGAAACCGATAGCTTTTCCTCTTCTCATATTCTTCTTGATCTCATGAATATCAGGATCATTAATCTGGGCTTCTCTAACCTGATCAATGAGAGTAGGCTTTGCTTCCAAAGTTGCAACAAAACCTCTAGTGACAATTCCCAAATTTAATCTCTCAAATTCCTTGCATAACTCCAATGGCAACTGTCGTCCTTCCGTAGCATTGCAATAGCCTTTCCTGCTAAGAGCATCTGCTACAACATTAGCCTTTCCCGGGTGATAATGAATTCCCAAATCATAATCCTTGATTAATTCCAACCATCTCCGTTGTCTCATGTTCAGATCCGGTTGAGTAAAGATGTACTTTAAACTCTTGTGATCGGTGTACACCTCTGTACGAGTTCCGAAAAGATAGTGACACCAAATCTTCAATGCATGAACTACTGAAGCTAACTCGAGATCATGAGTAGGGTAGTTCTTCTCATGCGGACGTAACTGACGAGACGCATAGGCAACTACCTTCCCATCTTGCATCAAAACACATCCTAACCCAAGCTTAGATGCATCGCAATACACTTGGAAACCCTTCTTTGGATCAGGCAAAATCAAAATGGGCACTGATATTAAGCGACTCTTCAACTCTTGAAAACTCCGCTCACATTCTTCTGACCACTTGTACTTCACATCTTTCTGAAGCAATCGTGTCATGGGCTTAGCAATCTTAGAGAAATTCTCTATAAATCTCCGGTAATATCCTGCAAGACCCAAGAAACTGCGAATCTCTGAAACTGTCTTGGGTTGTTTCCAGCTGGTTACTGATTCCACATTACTAGGATCCACGGCAACTCCTCTGGCTGAGATGACGTGACCAAGGAACTTCACTTCAGACAACCAGAATTCACACTTGCTAAACTTGGCATACAACTGATGTTCCTGTAGTTTCTCTAATGCAAGGCGAAGATGTTCTTCATGCTCTTCTTTGGTTCGAGAGTAGATAAGAATGTCATCAATAAAGACGACCACGAACTGGTCTAAGTATTCCATAAACACCTTATTCATCAAGTTCATGAAGAAAGCGGGGGCATTGGTAAGTCCGAAAGACATAACAGTACACTCAAACAACCCATACCGAGTAGTGAAAGCTGTCTTAGGTATGTCTTCCTCTTTAATCCTTAACTGGTGATATCCTGATCGAAGATCGATTTTGGAGAAAACAGTGGCACCCTTAAGCTGATCAAACAGATCATCAATTCTGGGTAGCGGATACTTATTCTTGATAGTCACATCGTTTAAGGCACGATAGTCCACACACATCCTCTGGGTATGATCTTTCTTTTCCACAAAATAACTGGAGCACCCCATGGAGACGAACTTGGTCTAATGTATCCTTTCTGA
This sequence comes from Oryza meridionalis, assembly GCA_000338895.3. Lineage (NCBI taxonomy): Eukaryota > Viridiplantae > Streptophyta > Magnoliopsida > Poales > Poaceae > Oryza > Oryza meridionalis. The sequence continues at coordinate 20,298,121 of CM002526.2, forward strand.
AGCAAATCATCTACTTGCCTCTTGACTTCTGCTAACTCATTGGCTGCCATTCTATAAGGTCTCTTATGGATTGGAGCTGTACCAGGTACCAAATCGATTCTGAACTCTATATCTCTTTTAGGCGGCATACCAGGTAAATCATCCGGGAACACATCTGGGTATTCTCGTACTGTAGGAATCTCTTCCAAAGTTATTTGGTTCAGACTTGACCTTAAGAGCTCTGAAGGCAATGCGTGAACAGTCACAATTTGGCCATCAGTACTGGTGAGAGTTACTTTTCTATTAGCACAGTCTATCACACCTTTATATCTGGCTAACCAGTCCATCCCTAGGATGACATCAAGGTCTTTGGATTCTAACAGAATAAGATTGGCCAGAAATGGCACTCCTTGAATCTCTATTCTGACAGAGGGACTACGTTGCACCGAGAGTGCTTGATTACTCGGGGTACTAACCATCAAAGGACGTCTAAGATTTTTTACTTCCATCCCATGATTTCCCGCAAAACTCATAGATAAAAATGAATGCGTAGCACCAGAGTCGAAAAGTACTGTTGCAGGTACTGAGTTAACAGGGAACGTACCCAAAATCACATCTGGAGCATCTTGAGCTTCTGCAGCAGCAACGTGGTTGACACGAGCCTTTGTCGCTGGTGCGGTGGAGTTGTTCTGTGCAGGGACAACCTTCACGCGTCGGGGCTTCGGACACTTGTCAGAATAATGGCCTGGGTCACCACAGTTGAAACATACTCCGGGCTTGTTTCCTTGTTCCTTCCTGACAGGCTGATGCGGTGTCGGAGCTGTCACCGGACGTGGAACTTGGTTGCGGTTGTTGTTGCCAGCATTGTTGTTGAAGAACTGACGCTGCGGACGAACAACAGACGAAGAACCTCCCTGAGGCATTGACGGAGATCCCAAAACAAGACGTGGCCTCTGATTATTCCCTTGCTGAGCTTTGAAGTGAGCAATCCTGCGCTTCTTCTGCTCCATGCGGTTGTACTTATCCTCCTGGCGAATAGCCTTATCCACCAATTTCTGGAAATCAGGATAATCTCCAGTCATCAATGGGTAAGAAAGCTCATCATTCAGTCCTTCCAGGAACTTCTCTTGACGTTCTTCATCAGTGCGTACTTCCTCCGGAGCATAACGAGCTAGGCGATTAAACTCATGCAAGTATTCTGTAACAGAGCAAGACCCCTGAGTGAGCGCTCTGAATTCCCTTTTCTTAAGAGACACCACTCCTGATGGTATGTGCGTCTTGCGAAAGGCAGCAGTGAATTCTAGCCAAGTGATGGGTTCCGCCGTAGTCCTGTTGAGACGGAAATGATCCCACCACTCAGAAGCAGGGCCATGCAACTGATGTGATGCAAAAGAAACCTTCTCCTGATCAGTGCACTGAAGCAAGTCCAACTTCTTTTCTATGGCGTGCAGCCAATCACCAGCCTCTACTGGATTAGTAGTGCTAGAAAACGTGGGTGGCCTCACACGAAGAAATTCTGATAACTTGTTCTGTTGAGGTGCTTGGTTATTCCCTTGGTTCTGCTGGTTCTGGAGTTGCTGCATCATCATATGCATAAGCTGTGTCTGTTGAGCCAAAACTTGGGCAAGAGTGGGATTCTCTCCATTGTTGTTGTTGCTGTTGTTGCTGTTGCTGTTGTTGGGGCCATTTCCAACACTGCGAGTGAGCACCATCTTGCTGGACAGGAGCACAAGAAGAGAAGCCGGGGAAAACTACTTAGGACAGGGAATTTTTTTAACTTAACTTTTATTGATCTTAACTGAGTTTCATTATTACAAAGACTTGAAGACTCTCACACCACTAAACTCACCAACTACTAAACACTCGAAAGCAAACAAACGCATGCACTTACATCTCACCACTGATGTAAATCACATGCAAGACCCACACACACTACCAAACTTAAACAAGCAAACTAACACAACGATCTAAGGCAACGGCTTAGCAAGGCGTTCTAGGTCTTCCGAGCATCGGAGTTGATTGAAGGCTCGTCCGGCTCGTCTTTAACATCATCTTGAGTTGCTCCCCACTCGACTTTGGAATGGGTGCTCTTCGATTCTTCTTCTTCATCATCACTTATGTTGACGACCGGGGGCTTTGCTGGGGGTGACTTCTTTTTCCACCACACGAACCTTTGGCGCCAACTGATAGCGAGGAACATAAAGGGTTCTCTTTCTTGCAGTAAGACGAACTCTGGCTTTCTGGGGTGGTGCTTCTCCCTTTAGTGCGGCCAACTCCTTCTCCAAACTCTCCACCTTGTACTCCAGCTTGCAAATCTTCATACGGTTCCAGTTCTCACGATCATGGGCTGCTATCACGATCTCAGCACGGGTCTCATCCATAGCCCATAGCATCTCAACCAAATGTCTTGTGGTGGCATCATTCTCGATTCCTGCAGGTTCAAGGTAGATGCCACGGTCACTCCCATGAGGTTGCCGAGGATGGTAGCGATACTCCGTATTGGCCAACTGCTTGCTGTAGCGGTCACGGAGCTCTCCGATGGCGATTCTTGCCCCCTCCTGGCATGCATGCATATAGCTTCTCCCTCCAGCTTCGAACATCACTGACGGGATATCTTCACGATTACTGATCAAGGTGACTTTGACACGGCACTCCTCTTCATCGCGATCATGAGAAATCTGGGCATACAAAGGAGCAGTCCCAAATCCTATGGCAAAGGACATCGTACGCAATTCCAGGACAAACCCTTCAGTACCAAACAAGTACTCAGGCTTGACACGCGTCATCTAAGGACAAGTGAAAGGAGGGAGTTAAGACATTTATCCAATTAATAGCACAAGTTTTCCGGTTACTTTGAATAAAATTTAAAATTCAAAATAAGAGGTAAAAGAATAAAATAAACCAATCTTGCAAAATAAGTTGAAACGGTTAAAAACAGGATCACTGGTTTTGCACTTTTGAATAACAGGTTTCAAAAGAAATAAATTAAAAGAGAGTTATAAAATCAACATGCTAAGTTTATTGTAGCAAGATTAAATAAAACAATGTTGTAAAAACTCTTGCTAATAAATGGGCCATTAGTACAGTAATAGATGTACAGTACTAACAACACATAAAAACAAAAAGTAAATTTTAGAGGGACAATTTAAAAGGCTATAAATTGCATGCGCCATTAGCTTGGTTTAACTAAAAGAGAACGGGAGGAGAATAGTTCTAATTTTCCAATATTTTAGAGGGCTCTTATAGGTAACTGTTTGGCATAACCTATGGTCAAGGAGGCTCTGATACCAACTTGTCACGCCCGGAATTTCTATCCAAAATTCCAAACGCTTACATGTGTGTAAACCCTCGTCCAGGAATCAGCCGAGGCACACAATAACAAATTGATAATAGAGTACAATTATTACTCTAATTAATAAGCGAATAAATTGTCATTACAGAGGTGGATAGTTCCTCTCAATCATTAAAGATCTAAGCAGCGGAAAAATAAAGATAAACAGCGTAGACGACACCACTCCACAGGCAGCTTGACAAGGACTACGCCAAATCCTCACCACCATCAGCTTCACTGTAGAACTCCTCCTCTGATGAATGATTGCAAGGTGAGTATATGACATACTCAGCAAGTCATGCAGCAAATATGCAAGTGCACAGGATAACCAAGGATGGCATAATATAGGCTTCTTTGCATAAACAGCATTTAATAAATATTTCAGAATTTAATAAACAGTAGAAAATTAATTAAACAGTATTAATCCAACACCATACAACATACCCTATTATATAGGCCCAACCATTCTGAACAACCAACCCCGGCTGCACAGTTCTAATCTCCAAACCAAGAATATACCATTCCAAACCAGGAGCTAATCAAATATAACCAGTTACAGCATCTTTCATTATGGTGTGAAGGGTGAGACTAATCACGAAAGACATTGTTAGACCCGCCCATAACCGCGGGCACGGCTATTCGAATAGTTTTACTCTGATCAGAGGTGTACCACTGCACCCACAAGACACAGCCCCACATCATGTCACCATGTGCCTCAGTACCACCACGATACCTCGGAAAGGAGCTGTGACATTACCCCTCACACAACACAATTCACTACAGTGCACCATTCCCGGATCATAGTCACCCCCTTATAAACAAGGCATGGACTCCCCAGCGACCCCCCGTGGGCTTATCTCCGCCACTTCTCAGTCTAGTGCTCCGCAATGAACTATGCTATGTAAAAGATAAAGCCGTTGCCCACGCTGGCTTGTGGTTGGCACGGTTAATGTTTCACAACCGAAGTTCGTGAACCGGTCCTTAATTGTCATGAGCACGACCATCAAAACCATGTACTCACAACCCACCATTATCAGGTTTTATTTGTCAACTTAATTAATTAACCAATCACGATTGACCATCGTGAACTATCATTAAGCCATCCTTAAATAATAGTGAACCATAAGTTATCCCATTAGTGTGCTAATGTTTCTAAGCATGGCTAAGCAATTATATCTAATATCTAATTGAGCCAGTATATAAAGCTCAACTAGTCAAGTTATAATAACCCAAGGTATCAAGGAATAAGATAATCAAGAACAAAAGGGCTATAACAAACAATAGGTTAATTCCACCCAATGACATTCGAAAATAAATGCAGTAGTTGAATAGAAACAATAGCTTTAAACGGGATCAACATGCTCAAAGGATTGATTAGGATCTGTGTGACTTGCCTTGCTGGCCTTGGAACTCTTCTAAATCTTCTCCTGCAAAAGCGGACTCTCCGGAAACGTCGGATTCTAAACAGAGAAGAGCAAAAACACCAAAACAGCACATAAGCAAGCATGAACAGTACATGTGGATATTTTTAACATGTAGATCTCAATTTTAGAAAAATTTAGAGACTTGAACCAACTAAATCCGAGCTAAGATGAATTAGTTATGAATTTTTAAAGATTTAATCGGTTTAAATCATTTATATAAATTTTAATTGAATTATGACGCAATAATGAATTATTTTTGAAAAGAAAAAGGAACTTTATTGCGTCAGCGGGCTCGGGGTCTACGGTGGACCGGGTCCACGGCTTCGGTCTACGGGAACGGACGGCCGAGATCTAATCCGACCGAACGGACGGTCAAGATCCAAAGGCGCACGGCCGGCTCACGGAAGGCGGCGATGATGACGTCAGCACTGGCGTCATCCTCTCCCGACGGCGGCGACGGCGGCTCGGACTCACGTGCTCGCCGGCGAACGACGGCGCGGCGGCGCGAACGGAAGGCAGCAACGTGGAGCGGAGGGCACGGCGAACTCACCGGCGACCAATCTAGCGGCGGAGGAGCAACGGACGACGCCGGCGGCGAGGTTGAAGCGGCGGCGGTCTTCGGCTTGTCGACGGCGACGGTCCTCCGGCGAAGAACAGCGGCGGCGAAGGGTCCTCCGGCAAAAAATCTAGGAATTATAGAATTAAGCAAAGTATTTAATAAAATTTTATCTGGCCCAATTTTATATTGGAATTTATTATTTACAATTAAATCTTTTCTTCCAGACTTTTAAAAATCATTTCTAAAATTCCATTTACACAATAATTTATATTATTGAGATTTTTAGGGTGTGACAGCTACTTTGAAAACATAGCTGAACAACATAAGCACTACAGTTTCTTTAGCTTGAAATAAATTCATCAGTTGTTATTATGTATTGTTGTTAAGTCACACCTTTCAAAAGAAACATAGAACTGCAGGAGGACTGCATTACTAATATATATATATATATATATATATATATATATATATATATTTATATATATATATGAAGATGGTTCTGTGTTGTGCACTCTGTTGATGACAGATAAACTTTAATAAATCTAAGAGCACTGAGAAACGCATTAGCAAGTGTAGGTTGTCTACTGGATGTAATATGGCAAATTCAGGAATAAAAAAGATTATACTAAACAGATTACCAGAGCACAAATTGTAAAACATAAATACCTTGTAAGAAAGCTAATCTATTGGACATGGGTATCTGGGGAGAACTGAGAGCATTGGCTTGATATATCATGGAAAATGTCAGTATACACAACATTATGTGTCTTGCTTTCATACTCAGTAGAGTTATTTTCAATGAGGATTCGTAATCCTTTTGGAGATGTTACGCGGGAGAAGGCAACATAAAGCCGCCCATGAGAGAACACGTGACTTGACAAGTAAACACCAACCTTGCTAAGTGTCTGTCCCTGGCTCTTGTTTATCATCATCGCATATGAAACACGCACTGAAAATTGACGACGTCTCATCTTGAAAGGCCATTTCGGGTCTATCGAAACAGAAACAATTCTAGGGATATAAGCTTTAGAACCTTTAGCGCTTCCTGTTATTATTTGGGCTTCAATTACACGATGAGTGAGCTGCGTCACAATAAGTCTAGTTCCATTGCATAAGCCCTTGGATGGACTCAAATTTCTAAGTAACATTATTGGGACACCAATCTTCAGTTGTAAATGGTGATCTGGAAGGCCACTCATGCGAACCGTGTTGAGAAACTCTGGAGGATACAGGTCTTGAAGAGTGCAATAATTAGCTGTGGTATCATCAATTGTATCAAAGCTATAATATGACATTTCCTCATTAGCTATCTGGCCAATAATCTGAGCATTTATAGCAGCAGCCACCTCATTTGTTGGGGCCAAAATTGCTCGCTGACACAAATAGGCTGGTAATTCTGAGGCATCTGGTGTTGACTCATAGACAAAAGAAATTAAACCTGCAAGGTTTCTTTCCTGAGCAGGTAACAAAAGATACTCTGGAATTTGGATCCATGTTGTGTCAGGTCGATCTGTTGGCATGCTATCAGGTAGGGTGCCATCACTAATAGAAAGAAGCCAGTGAGAAAACTGTTCTAATTCAATCCTATCAACCTAAGAAAGTGATGGGCATCTAAGTCTCATGTTTTCAGCTAAATGGAGAACCACACAATTCTGCCACAAATGGGATCGTGTGATTGAAGCATTGAGGATCTGTTGCTTATTTGCATTTGGGATGACAGGCAATGTTTGCCTAAAATCACCACCTAGAACAACCGTGACACCACCAAATTGCTTGTTTGGTAGATAACAATTGTTCGATGGCATGATATCTCTAAGAGTTCGATCAAGTGCTTCAAAACAGTATTTATGGTTTACAGGTGCCTCATCCCATATGATTAGTGATGTTCTTTGTATGAGCTCAGCGAGATGCATATTTTTCTTAATAGCACACATGGAATACTCTTGAATATCTATAGGAATTCTAAACCGTGAGTGTGGTGTTCGACCACCTGGCAACAACAAAGCTGCTATACTAGAAGATGCAACTGCTAAGGCTATCTTTCCATGACTTCTTATATTATTGAGAAGTGCATTCCACAGAAATGTTTTGCCGGTACCACCATATCCATATACAAAGAAAGTGTGACCTGAACCATTCAGAACTGAGTGTTCTATGGCATCATAAATAGATCTCTGACTTGAGTTTAATTTGTTAAGTTGCTCATTTGCTTCTACTAAAGTAGCATCAAGGTCATAAGAGAGCTCATCCACTACCAACCTGTTGTTCAAAACATTGTAATCATGGTGTTCTGGCTCTGGCAAGTTAAAGTGACCTAGGCTATATCCAGAATCTTTGAGTAATTTGTCTAATTCATCCAAGACATATGACCTAATGTGTTGCCGCACTAATGGTTGAGAGATACCTTGTGTGGGCCGAATAGTACGATATGCTAAATCTTCTCCCATTGGCTTGATATAATCTCCAAGCAATTTTAATTGGGTCGGTGACTTCACAAAAAAGAAGTAATGTGACAAATAGCTGGCGAAGTTGGTATGGTAATGCCCATTGTGCTGCATCAGCCATAGCATTGGACCACTCACAATCATCACCAAGTAAACCTAATGCTTGACATGCAGCACGAAATGTTGGGTATAGTTGGCTAGCCACGGTGCGAAGATCAGAAAAGTCTTGTGCCCCTTTTATAATATGCAATAGCATACGCAGATAAAATCTTTCTTCTTGGTTAGGACTAACATTGGCTATACGGCCAACCTTTCTACGAGCATTACGACGTGGTTTCCAAAATTTTCCATCACCATGCCATGTCCAATGTTCAAGGAACTCTACAAATGTGTGTTGTCGAGCCTCTGGATATGTCTTGTTTGCCTCAAGCCATGCAGTCAATTTTGTTATGAGATTGCATGGGTTATCAATCACCTGGTGAAGATGGTCATCCTCAGTAAATACAACACCATTTTCTAGTGGGAGATGCACAGGAAGACGTTCCACGGCTGGATCAGTGTGATGGATATCAAATTGCAAAAGCCGCCAAGCTGCATCATGTGGTGTAACACATCTACATTCAAGGTATTCCTTTATTTCATTTATTTCCTTTGTAGAAGAACCGGGGGGTATCTCTTTTTCTTTTAGTTCCATCTTTAGCAAAATCAGGGCCCTTGTTTGTATACTTAAAAAGGTATTTCTCCATACCATCGCGATTAACACTTTCCACATTTATGTGTGCCTGATACTTAACTAATAAGTCTACATTATGTGGAACCACAAATTGATTATCAATCTCAGCGCCACGTTTCTTTGTGGTGATTCCATTATTTGGTCGAGCATACCTAACATGGCCATTAGGTAGCACAACTGTTTTGTCAGAAATTTTCTTGGGATAGAATTTAGTGCATTTACCATCAGCCATGCAAGGAGAAGAGGAACCTGGAATATTGCAAGGACCATGAATCATGAATTGTGAGACACCCTCATAACCAATAGGGTCAACAGATGGGTCTGGTAACTGCGCTAATATGAAAGTGTCTATCTGATCAGCATCAAGGGGTCTATGCTTTTTAAGCCACACTATCAAGTGGACATGCGGAAGACCACGTTTCTGAAATTCAATCGTGTAGACAACTGAAAAAAAATATTGAGGTAAACAAAACTGAAACAATAGTACAACATAAGAATTAAAACATAGTAATTAAAAGAGCTTTACCTCCGAGTATGAGACCAAAGAACTCATATTTTTTATATCATCAACAAACAGCTTGAGCTTCATTTCAAAAACTCGATCAACAATATCAGGCCGATCAGAAGGTTGTTGTCCTGGTATAAATGCTAAAGCTTCTGTTATCTCTGGCCAAGCAGCATTGCACGTGTAAGTGATGAAAAGATCCGCGCATCCAAATCTACGACAGAGAGCCACACAATCTTGGTAATTTTGGTAGTAATAGCGTGGACTTCCAGTGAATGAACCTAGCAAAATAATCCTCTGGCCTACCGATGAAGCATCAATAATGCCGCTACTGACTGTATCAAGTAAAGCTTTATAGGGGCTACTCCTATACTTCAGCTGAAAAGTTTTTTTTCCTATAATGGTTCAAGCGGCTATCCTCAACACAACAAAAACCGTCAACCTCATATGACTGTGTGAGCCTCTTGCAACGCAATGGGGTGTTGAAGTCATCATCTCTATCATGCAATCTATATGCAAAGTATTCTACCAAAGTAACTTTCTTCCGTTTGATCATTCCCGAGCGGTGACATTGTCTATACTTGAGATTTTCATGAAAACCGTCCTCTCCATAAGGAAACAATAGCGGGTATTCCATTGCCATAAATTTGCAATGAGTTTCATTTACCCTTTGAAGCTGCAATGAGTGATCCTCTACTATTAAGTCACGACCTTTCTCGGTAGTGCCTAGATCATTAATCACCAAACCAACCACCTCTGATGCAACTGGGGCTGAGTAGATATTACCATGTTGATTGGGGGTGGCAAATAACTTCACTGAGTAATGATCCTCTAACTGATCATGCAGCCTATCACGAGCAGTTTGAAAGAGCTGAACAACTGGGTTGTGTGCATTAAGCATGGTCATCAAAGATGCAACAATATCCTCATTTGGTTCAAAACTCATCTCTCTATGTGAAGCAACAGCCACTCTATTTCTTATTTCATTCTCAGTGTCAAAGATGTATAATTGACAATATTCTGGTCTTGCACCATGCTTTGGAATAAGCGATCCATTCGGTGGCATAGCTGCCCACTAATCTTGAAAATGTAAGGGCCATGACCATCATTAATTGAGTTGATGATATTTACAACCCATGCATAGATGTCATAGCAAACATAGAATTGTAGCGTATGATGTTTTCAAAGAAGGGTTGGACAAAACACGATCTCGTCCAGTTAAAAGAGAGAGCAAAGGTTCTGGTGGTGGTCTATATGGAGGCAAATAAATGCTCCCTCCTCTGCAGCATTTGTTGTAAATTGGCAAAGCTGTTCGTCCACACCCACGCACGCGTTCCTCATACCAAATCGAGCACCACAATGTTGGCAAGTATGGGTAGGGCCTCCTAAATTGAGAGGTGTGAAAATAGTACCTAATAGAAAGGAATAAGCGAAAAATTAGAATGGAAAATCTTGTAAAAGGATGATATAGTATAAATAAGAACATGGTTAAGTGGTTTCACCATAGAAAAGAGATCATTGGGTGGAGTATTATTATCGAGAAGCTTTACGATCATTGAGATAGAACATTAGTGTTGAGCAGCAAAAATGACTTCAGAACATGAACTGTGGAGGTTGAGCCTGAATATCGAGCAGCATCACGATCAGCTGGTAATAATAAGGGAACACCCCTATAAGTCTTGAGCATGCAGATGTAATGTATAAATTTAGTGCATCAAAGCATGTGCAAGAAAAGAACTTACGGCGATGTCGACTGGCAAGAAGGGGTACAAAATTTCCTAGAAAGCAGAAAACGCCAAATGTAATCACATATTCCCAAATAGGTAAAAATAAAGAAAAATCATAGCAAACTAAATAAGGTACCATCAGCTCTGGACCGCCCTACATAGCTTCGTTGACATGTATTCACCCCATGCAAGGAGGTGTCATTTTGGGCAATGCGAGATGAAGGAGAAGCGCCAATAGTAGTACTCATCCCATTATTCCTGGCTATCCGCACATCACAATGCCTGGCATTAACTTGTGGGGAAATACAATCGTCGAACACATCGATATGAAGATGAGGAATCATCAGGTCCAGATCCTAATGTAACAATCACAAATTGAGGAGCTATAGATTGGTCGAATGAGTACTTGCTGAACGAAATCAAATAGAAATGTAGGAACCAATGGAAGCAACAAATAAGCCAGTTAGTTGAAGGAGAAAATATTGGATATGGGTAACTTACGTCCTCTCCTTAAAACCATTGTGGCTTTACGCTTCATGCGTGCTTCCATAGCAATAGATGGATCTGGTCGAGGCAGTCTCAAACCAATATTATCCAAAGGACCTATGTCAATGTGAGAAGCATCCAAATTTATATGAGCAGACACAAAGGAACAAATATGTACAACTATAGCACAAGTACCTGAACTGGCATTTATGAATCTAAAATGGTACAATGGTAGTATAGCAAGCTTGAGCACAATCAAATAGAGAGTAATTCTTAATAGAGGGGCTTACCTTTACCGCGCACTGCATGAAAGGACTGAACACCTGGCACTGTTGGGGCCATCTGATGAGGAGACAAAATGTTGATCTATTGGAGTAGCAGGATTGACAGGGTTAAATGCAAGCCTCCTGTTAACGGGTCATTGAAATGGATGACGAAACACTAACATGGAGATTCCTATTTCAGGAGTTGAGATAAAAGATATGGTATGATTAGAGCTTTCACTGCTAGGAGCACCTAGAACACAAAAAAATAAATCATCAATAGGTTTCCGCTCAACATAAGAAAAATGTAGTTGAGAATTGAGAAAAAGCAAAGAAAGTTGAATATGCCGAATAATGCGTAGGAGTAGCACCTGGCCTGTTCTTTGTCTCATTTGTCCCTAAGTTACTTAGCTGAGAAAATGGTGCTGGTGTTAGAGTGTCAGGCACCACATCCATCCCAATCACCAAACCACTCCTAGATATTTATACAAAATGGCAAAACAAAATCATAAAGCAAGCTGATGAGTACATAATGGAGTATTATGGAAAGCTAAGCATGAACCTAAATATGGACACCTTTAATATGCGTATGTTGTGGACTTGGGGGCAGTAGGCAACTATCCCATAACCACTGTAGCAGGCCAAATTCAATTAGAAAATGCTTAATCAGTAGGGATTATTAAATCACATGCTTGATAATAAGTAACTTGCACCATTAAAAATACAGGTTAAGGGAATCTGTCACAGTGGTACATAATAAATCAAAGAACGACATTTCTAAAGGCCTAAGGGTTTCTTCTATACAACAATGGGGATAGATGGATTTCTTGCCTGGACGGCCGTGGGAAAAAGAGGGCATTGCTCCTGCACGCGATGGCGATGGGCATCGGAGAACCAATCGGTCAAGCATAAGGTCGTCGGTGGTGGCGCAACTGAGTGGACTATCACTGGGAGAGGAGAGGCTGCTGCTGCTCGCGGACGGCGACGGCCGCGGACGGATGGAATGGAGATGGTGGAGACGAAGCCACCGAGCAGAAGACCGCGGCCGTCCACAGCTAAGCCAAAGAAGGCGCAAGAACACACTGGGTAAGGGAGGCGGTGATGCCGCCGGCGGCGCTGGATGGATCGACGGAGGAAGCGTGTGGACTGCGTGCAGATAGAGAAGCTGAGGATAAATCATCCGGTTGGGAAAAAAGCGCCCCCCTTGGAGAGCAGCCGAGGCTCCCTGGGAAGACACGCTCAAGGGCAGAGATGCTTGCAGCCACAATCGAACGGTGTGGACAACATGGCAATGACTGTAGTTTCTACAGCAGCAAGGCACACTAGAACGGATACCCTCATCTCAATCGGGCGGTAAGCCCCATCTCAATCGGGCACAGCGTCCGTCACAGGCTAGAAGTCACTGATGTGAAGAGTTATCTCAATCGGGCAAACGGCCGTCACGAATGAATATATCTCAATCGGGCCCTAAGTAAAGCCCGTCACCGATAGCTTTGACCCAGACGACCAGTCAAACTATAGCCCGTCACAGATGACCTATCTCTATCGGGCCACAACTAGTGCCCGTCACAGATGACTACTAACCTTTATCGGGCCTAAAGTAGAGCCCGTCACAGATGATACTCATCTCAATCGGGCCTAAACTATAGCCCGTCACAGATGTCTGATGGCCTCAATCGGGCCTAAAATAGAGCCCGTCACAGATAACTGCTGACCTCAATCGGACCTAAACTAGAGCCCGTCACAGATGACTAGTGACGTCAATCGGGCCTAAGCTAGAGCCCGTCACAGATGATCTCATCTCAATCGGGCATTTATTTATGGCCCGTCACAGATGACTATAATCCACAAAAAAAATAAATTTTGTTTTTTGGCTAGCCTCAGGCCTTTGCTAGCCATGCCCGCTGCAAAAATGACAGAAACAAACACAGATATCCAATATCCCCAGCTCCCCAGCATCACCCATTCATACATATGCATTCACATACACAGACATCAACATATTTCACACAACCACATATTCACAGCCATCTCATATTTCACATCCATTCAATATTTATTATAGTTCACCTGCAAAACCGAGTTAATTGGATCAAATATTTATTTAGCAAGTCTTAACATAACATATGAAATATATACATAAATATAAACATCACAGTTACATCATCACAGATGCATAATAAGTGTTCATCATTGCCTAAACATAAAAGTTCAACATTGTTCATCATTTTAGTTTAAGCCTAAACATTCCTTTGGGGTTAATTATTTCGCGGAGGATGAAGCTGCTATCTCCTCACGAACCTCCTCAAAGCTGGTAGGCAGAGACTTGGTTATTGTGGCCCTACATTGTCATAATTCTAGATTAGTTGATCGATCATATATAAGTACTAAAATGTAGTTAGTCTATCACAATTGAGACCAACCGACCTCAAACTCAGACAAAGTCTTCACCTTTTCTCTATACAGAAGGCGCATGTTGTGGCACACATGGAATCCGCACTGGTCACCTATTTGTTGCTTCACCGGGAAGTCTTTTTTGTGGATGAGGGTGTCATGTCCTGTCTTCCTGAGGACTCTTTGCACGTATTGGGCCCACGCTTCATCTATCGCTAGTTGAATTGGGGTCCAATCATATGCGTTCTTATCAAATCTGGAGTTCAGGTAGTGACATGTACTCCATTTAGGTGTTATGACCAGAAGGATCCAATGGGCACTGCGGCATTAATATAGTGTAAGTTAATTAAGTACTCAAGGAATGTGTCATGCTGTTGTGTATATTTAGTTAACACACTTACTATTGATTATAGGCACACATAATGTACTCCTTGTCTCGGCGGGACCACAAGGTGTCGTAGATGTAGTTGACCATTCCTTGACGGTCATTCTGGAGATTTGTGACAGTGACCACTTGTGGATCAACGAAGGCAACTTCCGGTGCATTCTTCTGACACCATTGCCAACTTAACCTACACACAGGATCAACGATCTTGTAAGCAAGTTAAACCGATCGTTATTATCAGAATGAGTTGGGCGACAGTACTTACAAGGAGTAGCACTTAAGGAGGCTTGTGTCCACCGCTCGGAGCCTGTAGAGGTCAAAAAGATCCTTGAAGACGACCACGATATAATTTGTTGGACCAAGGAATGGCTTTCCATCGTGCTCTCCAAGGATATCGGTAGCTTTACTTGGCTTCCTGGCGTTAGATTTCTCCATGTAGTATAAGTGAAGGTCCTTGCAAGCGGTGCCCATTGCGGCAAGCACGTCATCTCCAACCAATGGCATGCCTAGTTGGAACTCCTGTGGAGCGACGTATTTCTTCTTGACCTCTTTGCCCTTAGTCTCTTCCTGGCCCTTGCCCAGATCTAGCTTTCTTGGAGCTAGAAGCGAGGCCTGCACCTTTCCTCCCCTTCCTCTCCCCTTTGCTTCGGGTTTATCGAGAGTAATTCTCTGAGGGGAAGAGTGTGCCTTCCTGCTCTTCTTCATCGGTGGGGGTTCATGAATCGCCTTGCTGTCGGCCTCCGTTCGGTCCTCCCCAAAATCCGTGTCGTACTGCAACTGCACATCGTAAGATTGTGCATGACGATCTTGAGCAGGAGGGGCTGAAGGAGCAGAGGCGGGTCTCTTTGGTGGACAACCGCCTGGTGCAGTGGTTGGCCTTGCTGTAACCCTGATCTCAATGAGGTCCTTGGGCCATTGGATGAAGGTACCACGGGCATTTCCTAGTGAGAGGACCTCGTCGTTCGGTGGATACTTCAGAGGGAACAGCTCATATTCGGGCTTCACCGAGTCGACTTGAACTTTTGCACAGTCGGCCCTGAGTTGCGCTCCATGCACTCTTGTCTCTGGGGTCGGCTTGTACGCAAGTCCTCGGCTGCTGGAACAGTGAAGGTCGGCATCACCCTAACTGTGAGGGTGCAGCTCGTTGGTTCCTGCGATAGATTAATCAATTTTCTTAGAATATTATATATCATATGGATTCGTTACGTCTTTCATGTATTGAGTAAGTTCACGGTTAACGTTATGTGGTCGACGGCGCTGTCGACCGATGTTGGATTTTCCGCCAACTCAGTTGATGCGCAACTGCTGCGTTTTTCGGTGGGACTTCCTAACTCTCTGTGCGCAGCAGCAGCGGCGGCCTGGGGATCTGTTGCTCTTCTCGGATCTCTTGCCTAATCTTGGCCCTCATTGACTCGAGCTTTTTCGTCGAATTCAGATGTCAGCGCAGCTCGTATCGACGCCCGGATCTTGGCTTCAAGGCGTGCATCTTTCTCCGCCTTGTTGGAAGTCCGCTTCTTGTACTGCCACGCGTAGTCTGGAAATCCATACTTCCAGGGAACAGAAGACCAACGCCCCGTGTCCGTCCACGGTGTTCCTTGTTGCCCAACGCTTTCGTGAGGAGGTCGTCCTCGCATCTTTGAGAGCAGGCCTCTTGCGAGGCTTGTTTGCTCGGCAACCAACTCCTTCTGCATTACAATTTAGTGGGGTCAAATAAACTGCACGATGGGAAACAATGCGAACATCTAGTTTGACTAGACACTTACCATAGCTTCGTATACTCGTTGATCTTCTGCATTTGGCATGAAGATTGTGCCATCATCATTCTTCTGGTACCTAGCCCTGGCTAGTTCCTAGCCCGAGGGTGTGGGATATCGCCAAACACGAGCGGTGTGCACGATTCCTCCGCTTCTTCATCCTCACGCTGCCATTTCCTCTTCCTTACTGGCATAGCCCAAGGTACCAAGCCGGTGCGATGCTGGTTCCTGGTCTGGAGCAAGCGATATGCCTTGCTTCTAGCTCTGGACTCGGGGGTCGACTTCTTCGCATGGAATTCCTCCCAAACCTGTTCCGTGATCCAGGAAATTTCTCTCTTGGATCTGGATTTGCCGGGTTGTAGACGAACTCGCCGACTAGCTTAGTCTTGAAGTTCTTCCAGCAGTGCCCATAACCTTGAAAGCAGCCCGTCTGAGACGGTCCTCATGCTCCGCAGGATAATCAAAGCTCTCCTTGAACGTTAGCCAAGCAATGTCCTTCTCTGCGGCAGGCACGAGCTTGATGTCGTCTTGCAGAATACTGAATTTCTCCCTTCCTATGACCCCGCAGATAGACCTAAATTGGCTCAATATTTTCCTTGGAGATGTCGGCAACCCTACGGCGTCCACCGCTGTTATGCGGAACCGTTCCTTAGGGATTTTGTTCCCTGTCCTAGGAGTACGTGCCCTTGAGGACCCACTAGTTGTCGTCGACATTGGTTCGCCTTGCTGAGACATCGTCTTCTTTTTTTCAAAATAACGAAAATACACAATTCAGTGCTACAATCTATTACAATGAATTGAATGTCACTTATAAATAAATGAAGCATATAAATAAACTAAATAACACGTCTCACTGTAATAGAATGAATTGAATGTCACATATAAATAAATTAAATATATCATCAAATCCTAAAATCATAAATTCACCTCATACCATCTATTCATCCACATATCATGCATCTATCACTAAATTCATTAATGCACAACATTCCATCTATTCATCAACATGTCATCAAGCATATAAATCATTCGTTCAGCACATGATATCAATCCCTAAAATCATCTATCACTAAAATCATCTATCACTAAATTCATTAATGCACCACATCTCATATAAATAAACATAATATCACATCACATCTCCTTCTAAATTTCACTAAGTCCCAGAATCCTAATAATCCTAATAATTCCACATATCATCAAGTCCTAAAATCATACATTCACCACATTTCATCTATTCATCCGACCATATTTCATCTATTCATCGGACCACATTTCATATATTCATCTATTCATCCACATGGGCGGCGCGATGGAGGACTAACCTGAGCACGGTGAGAATGGCCGGTGTGGCTTGGTAGCGGGCTCGGTGGAGGGCGTCACCGGTCGGTGGAGGCGGCGCTAGGCTCGGTGCAGGCGGCGGGGTCGGTGGAGGCGGCGGGGTCGGTGGAGGCGGCGGGGTCGGTGGAGGGTGTCGGCGGCGAAGGATGACGACGGCAGCGAAGGAGGAGTTGGCGGCGGCGACGCCGGCCTCGGTGGAGGCGGCGGTCTCGGTGGCGGCGGCGGCGGGCTCGGTGGAGGGCGGCGCCGGTCTGTGGAGACGCCGGTCGGGCAGGGCGGCGCCGGCGGGGCAACGTCGGGCTCGGTGGGGGTCGGCGACGTGCGTCGGTGAAGACGCAGGCGGCGACGACGAGGAAGGCCGACGCCGGTCGGTGTAGAGGCTCAGAGGCGGCGGTGGTGGGCTCGGTGGCGGCGGTGGTGGGGGTCGTCGGTGAGGAGGCGGCGTCAGTCCGAATGGAGGGCGGCAGCCGCGGGCTCGGTGGCGACGGCAGCGGGCTTGGCGATGGAGGACGACGGCGGCGCTAGGGTTCCTCGGAGGCGGGAAACTGTAGCGGGACTTAGAAAAATTTTTGATCCGATCTGAGAAACCCTAGTTATAGTAGAGTGATGAGTCATCTTAATCGGGCTTTGTCGTAGGGCCCGTCACAGATGACTCATCGTGACGGGTTCCATACTAATGCCCGATTGAGATGACATTCAGGCCCGTCACGGATGACTCATCTGTGACGGGCCCTAAGATAATGCCCGATAGAGATAGATTAATCTCTATCGGGCTTGAACTAAGGCCCGTCACCGATGACTATTTCTCCATTTTTCCCAGATAAGTCTTTATATTTGTGAGTACAAAATGTGTAATAATTCATTTTATTAGTCATAATACATTTTAGGATAGTAAATGATTTCAAATGGAAATATGGTCAACAACAAAGTTGTAGAGGTTATCAAGATCTACAACTTTTATTTTGGTAATTTGTCTATATAACTTTGTTTCCAACAGCTTGAAATTAATTTTGACAATATGACAAATCTAAACAGCATTTGTAAATACTAAATGATTTCAAATTGAAATATGGTCAAAAACAAAGTTGATCCTCTCATCAGGATCTACAACTTTTTATTTTGGTCACTTCTTCATCCGACAAAGTGAATTGTTATACTATTCACAATAATCACATTTATCTCATCTGGTTTATAAATATCAATACATATATGTCAATTTTGTAAACATTGGTACTTTTATTTTTGTCGGATGAAGAAGTGACCAAAATAAAGTTGTAGATCCTGATGAGAGGATCAACTTTGTTTTTGACCATATTTCAATTTGAAATCATTTAGTATTTACAAATGCTGTTTAGATTTGTTCATATTGTCAAAATCAATTTCAAGCTGTTGGAAACAAAGTTATATAGAAAAATGACACAGAACAAAACTAGTACATCTTGAAAGGCTCTACAACTTTGTTGTTGACCATATTTCCATTTGAAATTATTTACTATCCTAAAATGTATTATGACTAATAAAATGAATTATTATACATTTTGTACTCACAATATAAAGACTTATCTGGGAAAATGGAGAAATAGTCATCGGTGACGGGCCTTAGTTCAAGCCCGATAGAGATTAATCTATCTCTATCGGGCATTATCTTAGGGCCCGTCACAGATGAGTCATCCGTGGCGGGCCTGAATGTTATCTCAATCGGGCATTAGTATGGAGCCCGTCACCGATGAGTCATCTGTGACGGGCCCTACGGCAAAGCCTGATTGAGATAGATTAATCTCTATCGGCCGTAAATTAAGGCCCGTCACCGATGACTCATTTTCCATCTTTCATTTGTTGTGAGTGCAAAATATATAGCAGCTGTGTAATAATTCATTTTATTAGTCATAATACATTTCGGATAGTAAAAGATTTCAAATGGAAATATGGTCAACAACAAAGTTGTAGAGCCTTTCAAGATCTACTAGTTTTATTTGGTCATTTTTCTATATAATTTTTTTCCCAACAGCTTGAAATTAAATTGATTTTGACAATATGAACAAATCTAATTAACAGCATTTGTAAATGTTAAATGATTTCAAATTGAAATATGGTCAACAACAAAGTTGATCCTCTCATCAGGATCTACAACTTTATTTTGGTCATTTGTAATAAAACTAAATTAGCCATATTAATGACTACACATATCAAGTCTTTGCAATAAAACAAAATACTTCATTCATTACAATAGATAAGTACAAATGCATTAGTCACAAGGTTATGCCTTCCGTATGATCTGAACGAGCATATGCCACAGGCTCTTGGGGATCATTGTCAAGGTCAATGTGAGGTCTTACATGAAGATTATGGTTGTATTCTTCTTCATCGACGACGTTGTCAACTCCTTCAATTCGGCGCTTTCCATCCCTCACGATGTGCATCTTCTTGTTTAAAGGGTCTTTTATGTAGAATATCTGCTCGACTTGTTTCGCAAGTACAAATGGTTCATCGGCGTATCCCACCTTAGATAGATCTACTAAAGTGAAACCTTCCTTGTCGGCTTTGACACCAGTGCGTAGATTCACCCAACGGCAGCGGAAACAAAGGAACCTTGAACTTGACGTAGTTTAGCTCCCAGATCTCCTCAATGCGGCCGTAGTATGTGTCTGACCCAACTTGATCCTGGAATGCATCTATATGGACGCTGCTTGTTTTGCACTGTGCTTTTGTCATCTTGTTTGACGGGTAAAATGTGTATCCATTTATATCGTATCCTTGCCATGTGTCTACGGTCCAAGACGGTCCCATACCCAACAACTGTACTGTCTCATTTGGGACATCCGTGGACATTATCACACGATTCTTGAACCATTCGTTGAACCGAGAATTATGTTCTCTGTTAATCCATGCATCAGATCGCCCCAAGTTCTCATCTCGGATTTTCGCTAAGTGCTCCTCAAAGTATGGCCAACTTCTGTCATATGTTGGAGCACAACGTAATGAGCCTGCGCGTACGACGCTTGATCGGGCCTAATTCTTTTCCTTCCGATTGTGCCAACACCTGACAACCTTCCCTCGTGATGAGATGCTGGAACTCCGATAGGATCGGCATCGGGCATGTAATTGACACAGAACTCAATAGCCTCCTCAGTCGTGTAACCTTCAATGATGCTCCCCTCGGGTTTAGCTCTGTTACGAACGTATGACTTCAGAACTCCCATGTACCTTTCAAACGGCCATATTTCCCTTAGAAAAGCCGGGCCACATAGTTTTTGTTTGCTTCACCAGATGAACAGGGAGATGAACCATTATATCAAAGAAAGACAGTGGGAAAAAACATCTCCAGGTGACAGAGGGTATTCACAATATCGGTCTGCAGCCCATCTAGATCTTCTGGATCTATAAACCTTTTGTCCAATTGCATTGAAGAAGGCGCACAGACGTTGGATCGTGTGACGCACTTTCGGTGGTAGAATGCCTCTGATAGCAACTGGCAAGATTTGTGTGATTAGCATGTGGCAATCGTGAGACTTCATTCCAACAAGTTTTAGATCGTCCAATTTAACATACTTACTTATCCCTCGCTAAATAGCCCGATGGAACTTTAATATCCTTCAAGCATGATAACATTGCGATCTTCTCATCCTTTGACAGTGTGTGGCAGGCTGGAGGGAGGTAGAACTTTACCTGTCTCTGCATCTTGTATGGGCTGGAGTTCATTGCGAATATTCATGTCCAGTAGGATCAAGGCGCGCGTTCAACCTGTCCTTTGTCTTCCCGGGAATATTTAGCATCAGGCCAACCAAACTCTCACACACATTCTTTTCTACATGCATGAGATCAATGCAATGACGGACATCAAGATCTTTCTAGTAAGGTAGCCGCCAAAATATAGATTTTTTCTTCCACATACCCTTCTCCTTTGTCTTGCTATTACGTTTTCTTTTCTTCCCAAACTCATTCCTTATGTCGTTGACCATATTGGTGGACCTATCTCCGGACAAATCTTTGGGAGCAGGCTGAAGTTCTCCTCTTACCATTAAAATTTCTTCTTTCTTCTAAATGCATGACGTAGCGGGAGCCACCTCCGGTGACCCATGTATAACCATCTTTCGTGATTTCTTCAGCCACCGGCTTCGTGTATGTTCCTTGCAATCGGAGCATGCCTTCTTTCCTTTTATAGTTTGTCCGGAAAGATTACCGAGTGCAGGGTAGTCATTAATGGTGCAAACAATAGAACTCTTAGCTTGAAGTTCTCTTGACCATATGCATCCCAAGTTTCCACACCTTCTTTCCAAAGAATCTCTAGATCGTCGATAACAGGCTCCAGGAATACATCGATATCATTGCCGGGTTACCTTGGACCTTGGATTAACAAGCACAACATAATATATTTCCGTTTAAAGCATAACCATGGCGGGAGGTTATAGTTCGCAATAAGAACTGGCCAAGTGCTGTGAGTACTACTCATGTCACCGAAAGGATTCATGCCATCCGTACAAAGACATATCCTCATGTTTCTAGGGTCGGCAGCAAAGTCTTTGTGTTTTTGATCTATATTCCTCCATTCAATCGAATCCGCTGGGTGTCTAAGCATACCATCATTCCTTCTTTCCGTGGCGTGCCAACGTACTAACTTCGCTTCGTTCGGGTTGGCAAAGATTCTCTTGAAACGATCAATGATAGGTAGATACCACACAACCTTTGCCGGACCACCCCTCTTTGACTTATTTCCTTCGTCAGCACTTTCTTTCGCTTGTATCGAGAAGCCTTGCAGACAGGACAAGCATCCAGGTCCGCATATTGCTTGTGGTACAATATGCAGTCGTTGGGACAAGCGTGAATTCTACGGACCTCTAACCCCAGTGGACACAGAACCTGCTTTGCTTCGTATGGTCGTCTCGGGCAATGTGTTCTCAACAGGAAGCATAGCCTTCAAAATTCCTAAAAGATCTGTGAAACTCTTGTCTGTCCATCCACTACTTGCCTTCAGCTTCATTAGGTCCAAGGTAACTGACAACTTAGTGTGTTTTGCTTTGCATCCAGCGTACAAAGGCGTCTCGGAATCACTTACCAACCTGCTGAATTTCATTCCATCTTTCTCATTCTGGGCTGGGTCCTCAACGTCACGTAACATGTCTTGCAGCAGATCGTGATCCACATCAACCATTTCACCGCCCAATGGAGAAAGTATAAACATGTCATGCTCATTTTCATCTTCCTGATTATGCGCACCACTTCTGTCTGCTGCTGCTACACTTCCTGATTCTTGCTCTCCATGCTTCACCCAACATGTATAGCCCTCCATAAATCCTCGTTGTATCAGATGACCGTGTACGTCCTCTCCGCTATCAAACATATTCTCGTTCTTGCAATCTG
Organism: Oryza meridionalis; assembly: GCA_000338895.3. Classification (NCBI taxonomy): domain Eukaryota; kingdom Viridiplantae; phylum Streptophyta; class Magnoliopsida; order Poales; family Poaceae; genus Oryza; species Oryza meridionalis. The sequence continues at coordinate 20,320,804 of CM002526.2, forward strand.
CACATGGACAACACATGTAATCACTGTTTCTTCTTATCCGATCCTCCCCCGAGGCGTTCATAAAATTTATTACGCCCTTTCGGTACTCCGTAGAATGACGTTTCAAATTTTTGGCATACATCCAACTTCGATCAATTGCTACAAAATAAAAAAAACAAATTAGAGGCACATATTATAAGATCAGTATTGCAAAAGTAAGACGTGATGAAATTGCTCAATTAATGATTTATATTACTCACTTGATTGATCCATTTTGATCACTTTTGGGAATTTAGTTTCTGTTTTCCTTGGAAAAAAGGACAAAAAATCGCCCCCTACAGCCTCCCACCAAAATAGTGAACAGTGGGATACAGTTACACTAGGTGGTGGGGGGTATTTATACTGTACAACAAATATCTGTAACGGCCCTAAAAACAATCAATCGTGACGGGCACACAAGTAATCTCTATCGGGCCTTAATAAAAGGCCGTCAAAAAAGAGTGTCATCTGTGATGGGCAATAAACTTATCTCAATCGGGCCTCTAGTTGGAGCCCGTCACAGATGACCCTCATCTGTGACGGGCTTCTTTTAGGGCCTGATTGAGATATGGAACCCTCATCTCAATCGGGCCTCAACTATAGCCCGTCACAGATAAGTGTCATTCGTGACGGGCTTTAGTTTTACGCTGATATACCATGGTTGTGCGACCATATCTCAATCGGGCGAAAACTCCAGCCCGATTGAGATTACTTCCTTGTGACGGCCCGCAAATTCCAGTCTTGTTATGGGCGTCACAGATGGAAGGGATCTGTACTAGTGGCAGCACGTGGCAGCTCATCTGAAATGGTATAAAAAAACCTTAAGTTTTATTGATTGTTTTTGTCACACCCTAAAAATCCCAAAATATAAATTATTGTGTAAATGGAATTTAGAAATAATTTTAAAAGTCTAGAAGAAAAGATTTAATTCTAAATAATAAATTCTAATATAAAATTGGGCCAGATAAAATTTTATTAAATACTTTGGCTTAATTCTATAATTTCTAGATTTTCTGGGAATTATTTGAGCTAAGGAAGTATTTTTAATAAATGAAAGTGCATTTCATGAATTATTTAAATTGAAAAAAGGTTTTAAAAAGTCTCTTTTGGCTTTGGGCCGAAAGTCGGCCCCAAACCCCTCTCTTCTCTCTCTTCGGCCAGTCCGGCCCAGCTCAGCCCAGCCGAGCCGCGCGCGCGCCGCCTCTCTCTCTCGCCGCTGACAGTGGGGCCCGCCTGTCGGAGTAGTCGTCTTCGTCGCGCCGGCTGCGCCCGAAACCCCTAGCCGCCGCCGCCCTTCCGATTCGGCCGCCCCTTTCCTTCTCCGGTGAAATTGGTTGAGGGGAAATGCATCCCGTGATCTCCTTTACCTTTTTCTCTTATGGAATCGTCGGCTATCTCGGTTTGGAAAGGGAGGATTCGAGCTCGGATCGGATTCGGCCAAACCCGAGGTTTCCATCGCCGTCGCCGGGCCGTTGTGGGCTTCGCCGCCGCCTTCCGACCCCTATAAAAGGACCCCCGTGCTCTCCTCTACCCTCCGCCGCCCTCGCCTTCGCCTCTCGTCGCCCGAGCCGCCCTAGCGCCGTGCATCCCGTGCGCCGCCGTCGCCGCCGCCGCTCCAGTCGTGCGCCGCCGTCGCTCCGGTCATCGCCGTCGCTCGGGGAGCTCGCCATCGTGGTCGCCGTCGCGTCGCCGTCCTCGTCCGACCCTTCGCCGCCGCTGTTCTTCGCCGGAGGACCGTCGCCGTCAACAAGCCGAAGACCGCCGCCGCTTCAACCTCGCCGCCGGCGTCGTCCGTTGCTCCTCCGCAGCTAGATTGGTCGCCGGTGAGTTAGCCATGCCCTCCGCTCCACGTTGCTGCCTTCCGTTCGCGCCGCCGCGCCGTCGTTCGCCGGCGAGCACGTGAGTCCGAGCCGCCGTCGCCGCCGTCGGGAGAGGATGACGCCAGTGCTAACGTCATCATCGCCGCCTTCCGTGAGCCGACCGTGCGCCTTTGGATCTTGACCGTCCGTTCGGTCAGATTAGATCTCGGCCGTCCGTTCCCGTAGACCAAAGCCGTGGACCCGGTCCACCGTAGACCCCGAGCCCGCTGACGCAATAAAGTTCCTTTTTCTTTTCAAAAATAATTCATTATTGCGTCATAATTCAATTAAAATTTATATAAATGATTTAAACCGATTAAATCTTGAAAAATTCATAACTAATTCATCTTAGCTCGGATTTAGTTGGTTCAAGTCTCTAAATTTTTCTAAAATTGAGATCTACATGTTAAAAATATCCACATGTACTGTTCATGCTTGCTTATGTGCTGTTTTGGTGTTTTTGCTCTTCTCTGTTTAGAATCCGACGTTTCCGGAGAGTCCGCTTTTGCAGGAGAAGATTTAGAAGAGTTCCAAGGCCAGCAAGGCAAGTCACACAGATCCTAATCAATCCTTTGAGCATGTTGATCCCGTTTAAAGCTATTGTTTCTATTCAACTACTGCATTTATTTTCGAATGTCATTGGGTGGAATTAACCTATTGTTTGTTATAGCCCTTTTGTTCTTGATTATCTTATTCCTTGATACCTTGGGTTATTATAACTTGACTAGTTGAGCTTTATACTGGCTCAATTAGATATTAGATATAATTGCTTAGCCATGCTTAGAAACATTAGCACACTAATGGGATAACTTATGGTTCACTATTATTTAAGGATGGCTTAATGATAGTTCACGATGGTCAATCGTGATTGGTTAATTAATTAAGTTGACAAATAAAACCTGATAATGGTGGGTTGTGAGTACATGGTTTTGATGGTCGTGCTCATGACAATTAAGGACCGGTTCACGAACTTCGGTTGTGAAACATTAACCGTGCCAACCACAAGCCAGCGTGGGCAACGGCTTTATCTTTTACATAGCATAGTTCATTGCGGAGCACTAGACTGAGAAGTGGCGGAGATAAGCTCACGGGGGTCGCTGGGGAGTCCATGCCTTGTTTATAAGGGGGTGACTATGATCCGGGAATGGTGCACTGTAGTGAATTGTGTTGTGTGAGGGGTAATGTCACAGCTCCTTTCCGAGGTATCGTGGTGGTACTGAGGCACATGGTGACATGATGTGGGGCTGTGTCTTGTGGGTACAGTGGTACACCTCTGATCAGAGTAAAACTATTCGAATAGCCGTGCCCGCGGTTATGGGCGGGTCTAACAATGTCTTTCGTGATTAGTCTCACCCTTCACACCATAATGAAAGATGCTGTAACTGGTTATATTTGATTAGCTCCTGGTTTGGAATGGTATATTCCTGGTTTGGAGATTAGAACTGTGCAGCCGGGGTTGGTTGTTCAGAATGGTTGGGCCTATACAACAGGGCATGTTGTATGGTGTTGGATTAATACTGTTTAATTAATACTCTACTGTTTTATTAAATTCTGAAATATTCTTTAAATGCTGTTTATGCAAAGAAGCCTATATTATGCCATCCTTGGTTATCCTGTGCACTTGCATATTTGCTGCGTGACTTGCTGAGTATGTCATATACTCACCTTGCAATTATTCATCAGAGGAGGAGTTCTACAATGAAGCTGATGGTGGTGAGGGTTTGGCGTAGTCCTTGTCAAGCTGCCTGTGGAATGGAGTCGTCTGTTTTCCGCTGCTTAGATCTTTATTGTTTGAGAGGAACTATCCACCTCTTTAATGACAATTTATTCGTTTATTAGTTAGAGTAATAATCGTACTCTATTATCAATTTGTTATTGTGTGCCTCGGCTGATGCCTGGACGAGGGTTTACACATATGTAAGCGTTTGGAATTTTGGATAGAAATTCCGGGCGTGACATTTTTAATTATGTCAGAGAAAAAATTAGGTATGTATTAGTTCCTACATTATATTTTGTTGGGTCGCATGTAAAAATAGAAATGTAGAAAGTTAATAGAGTCGATTCGGGTTAAAAATAGGTAGACATAATTAATTTATAAGGTACAAAAGTATAATAGAAGTTACAATTAATTTGTATGTAGTAGTAATTGTAAGTTATAATTAATTAGTAGTTCATGTGATGTTGTTGGTATTTCTTAACGATATTACTACAAATATAATTCCCAGCAATGGCGCAGAAACTCTTCTGGTATATTATGGTTACGGAGTTCATCCACAAGCGCACGGATATACCATTGTAGCATTTCACCCGAGAGTATTCCAAGGGTATCGTATTTATTTTATCCCGTGGGAAGATCATGTAGAGAGAACTCAACTAATAATTTATATATTACTTGTGATAATCATATTCTAAGCAGGGGTTAAGATAATCCAAGGGTAGAGTGACACACAAGCATTTCTATTCATCCTCATAATAAATAATCTAAGCTAGGTTGAAAGAAAAGAGAAAGAGAATCTATTCCTATACTTCTAATATACATAGTATACATACATTCTAGTTAACTGATATACTAGCTAATACCCTCTATCCGATGCCCTCCTGGTACTTCGAGAAGCCACCCCTGACTGCCGAGTTCCTTACGACAGCCCATCATGACCATCCACCCGGGGCTAAATACGGAGGAATACCCTCCCCAAAAAATTAACTTAGGATTATATATAGGCGCGGAGGAATACCCGTACTGAGCTGTCACCATCAGCGACCCACCTCTCATCCGCAATATATAACCCCAAATAATGATATCCCGTAATCTAGACACCATGCCTAAACTACCAGATACTACTCTAATATCATCGTCATGACATAGAGTAATTGCATAAGCAAACACTATACCCGCACCAAAGCATCTCCCAGATAAGCTAGCAGTATATTCAGTATAACATGAACATAATGTAAAGTAGGTACTCATATACTTGGAAAGTATTTCAATACCATAAATGTATTTAGAAGTGTACTCTGATAAAAGTACAAAGCTTACAAAAGAGGAAAGGAAAGCTACTAGAGCCATACTCGAACTCTTCCGAAGACTTCCAGACTCCTGATTCCTATTCTAATTCTATTCCACCAGCTAGATACTACTAAACTAAACTTGAGAGGAATGAGAGAGCTCTTGCTTGAGGTGTGTGTTGAAGTGAAGAGAGTGAGCTCCTTATATAGAGGTAGGTATGACGGTTGTGGAAGGGGAATTGTCCGAAGTGCCCTCCAACCATCATTGGGATGCAATCCTGGACGTCCACGCCAAAACCTGGATCCAACGGCGCCAGGATTGGTTCGGCCGAACCACCAGGTTCGGCCGAACCTGGGGCTGGCCCAATCCAGCCCAATTTCGGCTGGTGGCCTCCTCTATTGCTCCACTCCGCAAACTTGTGAATTTTGGCCCAATTCATCGTGTCAATTTTGAGTTCTTGGCCCATCCATACATAAGTCTGGTCCTCGACATCGTCTGATTGATTTATCGTTGGTGTTGATGTCGATTCTCCTCCACTTTATTGTCATTCTCTGCAAAAAGGTTAGTAGACCTAATACTAGTGGAATATTATTATTCTAACATATTTATGCACTGCAAGCATTACTAGTTCTCTCCTGTTTTAGTAATATTGACGGTCGAAATTGATCGATAACAACCGTCAACAGATGTTTAATTTTATATATACGGCCAATACTATTTGTAACAAATGAAAAATACTGAAATATTGATAGTTGTATTTGTAGTTATTGATATTGATATTAATAATATTGATAATTATTAAATGTGGTACAAACATTACTTAACGTTGTAATTAATTCGTAGTAATTTTAAGTTACAATTACTTAGTAGTTAATGCAGTTATTTATTTTGTAAGAAATGGAAAATGTATAAATATTCGTTAAGTAGCGGGAAATATATGGGTGGTGGTTAAACGCATGCTTAACATTGTAGGTAGTTTACGAACGAACAAAGAAATCAGTACTACGAAGAACATTGAAATTGGGAATTTATAAACAGTGAGATTCCGCCGCGCCGAAAGTGACTTCGTCGCTTTGTAATTAATAAAGCAAACAGTTATGCAGCATGTGCCGCCGAAAGTGACGGTGTCTGTGGCGGAGTGATCCTCTCAGCGGGAGATCGTGGGATCCCCCTTTCGGTGAGTTCGGCCGGGGGCAGCGGGTGAGATCTGAGGTTTTTGAGACAAAAGAGATACAGGGATTTTATACAGTTTCGGGCCGCTATGAAGCGTAATACCCTACTCCTGTGTGTATGATGATTCTTCTGTGCCTGTGAAGCCTCTAATCTCCGACGTACAAGCTAAGGTTAGAGAAGCTTTGGCTCGGGATCCAGAGTTCGATCCCCCTTCCCGCTAGGTATGGTCCTCCTTTTATACTCTAAGGGATACCACATGGTGCTGCGAGTGCTACCTAGAGAGAAGGGAAAATATTCTCTATATTAATTACATGTCTTGTGCCTTAGCTTGGAAGCCGCATACACGTCGTCTCGGTCGCTGGGGCCTACCACACCATGCCGCCTGACCGGGGGCGCCCATGTCATTCACCATTTAATGGGTGAAGACTTCCGGGTTCCTCGTTCGCACCAGGAAACGGGAACCCGGGTCAGTTCAGAGTGGTTGGACCAGCTCTGACCGAGGTAAGAGGCTGTGAAGCCCTCATTATTATGATGGGATGGGATGGAGCACGCCGCACGCCGCCTGACAAATTGACAGGGTGAGGGTACACAGCCGCCGTCCCATCGGTCATTCGACCGGTCACAGACCTGTCACAAATCGGTCACAGATCGGTTGAGTTGCACTGCACGCCACATTAAATGCGGCGTGGCGCAACCGCTCAGGTCGCCATAAAAGCGGGTAGGTGAGCGCCTGGAGATGGCCTCTAACCAATCGCACGTGGCGACCTAAAGAGGTGGTCGAGGGAACCCGACCCCTAGTCACAGGAGGGGGGGCGGCCGCCGCCCTACCTCGGGTCCGATCCCCCTCGGGGGAGGGCCACGTGGCGCCTGGGGTAGCCTCTAGTCTCGGCCAGGGAGAGGGAGTGGCCGCCGCCCTACCTCGGGCCCGACCCCTCTCGGGGGAGGGCCACGTGGCATTGGGGAGCAGCCTACTCCGACTAGTCCTTTGGGAAGGAGCGGCCGCCACCCGACCTCGGGCCCCACTCCCCTCGGGGGAGGGCCACGTGGCATTGGGGGGCAGCCTCCTCCGACTAGTCTTTGGGAAGGAGTGGCCGCCAACCCACCTCGGGCCTCACTCCCCTCGGGGGAGGGCCACGTGGCATTGGGGGGCAAGCCTCCTCCCTCTAAACATGATACCCCCGGGCCCATATCACCGCAGTAGCCCCGGCGTTAACCCTGACCAGAACCTTTCCCAGGTAGTCAGGGTTGACGCCAATCTGCTAGTCAGTTGACACGTGGGCCCAATCTTCTGTCCTATCATTCTGGGAGTTGGGCGGTGGGAGTTTAGTCACGTTCATACGTCGCCCTTAACTTCCCACTTCCTTCCTGATTTCCGAGGCGCCGTGGGCTCGGGAGTTTAGCCCGTACCTTAGGCCGTGAACTATTTCCTGTATATACTTAGCAAACGTTGTTAGATTCTCTCGGGCCCGTGACCTTACGCCGCGTACCTCGCTTGCCCCTACCTTTTGTTAACCTCTGTTCGTGTTCTACTTCATCTATTCAAATGATTATTTTTGCGTGAGTTTGAGGACTGAACTTTCCATAGCCAGCAATCTTCACCCGCGATCAAGCCAAGCTGGGCGCCGTAGCCAGCCAGCGGGGCCAGAGCCAGCTGCTACGGAAGAGCCAGCACAGAGACGGCGTCCAGAGCTCAACACAGGGCAAGGATAGAGCTAGGAATCGTAGCCCCCACGCTTTTAGCAAAGAATCGTTTGAATAGATGAAGCGAATACAAACTTTTTGTTACCAAGGGAGGCAAGCCAGTGCGCGACACGTGGGTACCGCGGGACCGCGAGGAAGAGATGGGCGAGAGATAAATATAAGCAATAATAATTCTATGCATACAATTATCTTCGCGCGAGTGCGGGGACTAAATTTTCCATAGCCAACATCTTCACCCACGATCAAGCCAAGCTGGGCGCTGTAGCCAGCCGGCGGAGCCAAAGCCAGCCGCTACGGAAGAGCCAGCACAGGGGGCCCCGGGCGTCGACGGCGCCCAGAGCTCGACGCAGGGCTAGGATAGAGCTAGGAATCGTAGCCCCCACACTTATAGCAAAGAATCGCTTGTAAGAATGAAGCAAACACAAACCTTACTTGCATGTCGCGACCTTTCAAACCTTTAGCTCGAAGAGGGCCTCCCATCATGGGTTCCTAACCATTTTGGGAAGCCTACGACCACTTAGCAAACGAAGTGAGGTTCCCATGAGCCTGTGTCTCCACACTACACATTATGTTTGCTCTTTCCTTTCGGTGGCCTCCTTCCAATATCTCTCCCTTTTACACGGACGACTACTTTCGCACGAGTGTGAGAGCCGAAAAACTCTAGAGCCAGCGATCCCCGTCCACAGTTGAGCCAGGCCGGGCACCGTAGCCAGCCGGCGGGACTAAAGCTAGCCGCTACGGAAGAGCAAGCACAGAGGGTCCCGGGCTTCGACGGCACCCGGCGCTCAACTTAAGGCTGGAATAGGGCTAGAAAACTTAGCCCCCACACTTAGCGAGGAAACGTTCATGTAGATGGGAGAGAGGTTGGGCTCTTACCACTGAGGGAGCAAACAATGCGTAACACGTGAGCGTCACAGGGCCATGAGAAAAGAACCGGGGAAAAATAAATATAAGATTTCAATCTGTATTAAGCTTATGAATTGAAAAATTGAAAATACTTGAAGCTTGAAAGGACGATTAGTTGAGCCGGGCCGGGCACCGTAGCCAGCCGGCGGGACCAAAGCTAGCCGCTATGGAAGAGCAGCACAGGGGGTTCCGGGCTTCGACGGCACCCGGAGCTCAACTGCAAGAGCCCTCCCAGGAGCAGACCGAGGCGGGTGGAAGGTTCATGAGCGATCCCCGCGGCTTGGCCCTGGAGGGCCATGGGGAAGAATTCGCCTTGACCCGGTCGTCACCCCACCTCGCCTCTATGATCGTCGTGTGGATCTGGAGGGACTCGGAGGGGTTGACGCTACCGTGGTACCTTTCGGTGAGGCTGGGCCGAAACATTTGGGGGTCATCGGACATTCCGAAGACTCGCCATAAAAGGCTCTGACCGGGGTAAGAGGCTGTGAAGCCCCTCATTATTATGATGGGATGGGACGGAGCACGCCGCACGCGCCCTGACAAACTGACAGGGCGAGGGTACACAGCCGCCGTCCCATCTGTCATTCGACCGGTCACGGACCTGTCACAAATCGGTCACGATCGGTTGAGTGCACTGCACGCCACATTAAATGCGGCGTGGCGCAACCGCTCAGGTCGCCATAAAAGCGGGTAGGTGAGCGCCTGGAGACGGCCCATCTAAACCCATCGCACGTGGCGACTAGAGAGGTGGTCAAGGGAACCCGACCCCTAGTCACAGGAGGGGGCGGCCGCCGCCTTACCTCGGGTTCGATCCCCCCTCGGGGGAGGGCCACATGGCGCCTGGGGTAGCCTCCTCCCTCTAGTCTCGGCCAGGGAGTGGCCGCCGCCCTACCTCGGGCCCGACCCCTCTCGGGGGAGGGCCACGTGGCATTGGGGGGCAGCGTCCTCCGACTAGTCTTTGGGAAGGAGTGGCCGCCACCCGACCTCGAGCCCCACTCCCCTCGGGGAGGGCCACGTGGCATTGGGGGGCAGCCTCCTCCGACTAGTCTTTGGGAAAGGAAGTGGCCGCCGCCCCACTCGGGCCCCACTCCCCTCGGGGGAGGGCCACGTGGCATTGGGGGGCAGGCTCCTCCGACTAGTCTTTGGGAAGGAGTGGCCGCCCCACCCCACCTCGGGCCTCACTCCCCTCGGGGGAGGGCCACGTGGCATTGGGGGGCAGCCTCCTCCGACTAGTCTTTGGGAAGGAGTGGCCGCCACCCCACCTCGGGCCTCACTCCCTTCGGGGGAGGGGCCACGTGGCATTGGGGGTAGCCTCCTCCCTCTAAACATGATACCCCCCGGGCCCATATCACCGACAGTGTCACTTTATAATTATTAACTTCATGAGTGAAACAATCTGATGCGCCGAAAGTGCGTCGTCCTCTTTGTAATTATTGAATTGATTAGTGAAGCAGTTCGACGCACCATCATCTCTTTCTAATAATTGAGACTACGCAGCTTCTTGACATCCCCTATAAATAACAACCAAACCTAGCACACAACTACATCTCTTCTTCATAAACGTTCTGCTGGTTCCAACTTCGTGTTGCATATTCTTAGGCCCGGTCTTGAGGCAGGAACTGAGTAGCTGGTGAACTCGCTCTATGTTGTTCGTTCACTCGCGACACGGTTCCTGTCCCAAGACCGAGTCTGTGAATATACGAATGTGATTTTTCTAATACATTCTTACCCCCACTCTTTTTTTTCAAGTTCCAGCATCCGTTTGTGAATATGACTTATGCCCGATCTTGTGGCAAGAACTGGGTAGTTCGTTAACCTCGCTACGCGGTTCTTGTCACAAGATCGAGTATGTGAATATGCAAAGGTGGTTTTTCTCTGTGAATATGACATATTCTAAATTCCTATTCTTTGTCAACTTTGTAAAAATTGCTCCCGAATGATCTCTCTACTCCTTTATATATTTTTAATAAATATATATTCAATTTCTATTTTTCTATAGGTAATATATTATTTCTTTCCTATCTGTATCTGTAACTGACATCATTATTTTGCAAATTCCAAGATATTTATTTTTCTTCTCGTAGCCACATACACAATCTTGCCTATTTTCAATATATACATATTTCTCATGTTCATTTATGTATATATATGTTGCACACATAATAAAAAAAATTATGAAAAAAATTATACTTTCTACTCCCTCCATCCCCAAATAAACGAATCGTTGGTTTTTTATGGGACGGAGGGAGTACGTAGCAACGGCGACATAAAATATTAGCGATCTGCACAACGGATTAATATAACATGAAATATTACGGCACAATTAGCTGATCACTCTTGCGCACGGGGAGAGCGATATCGCTCGCGGTCTCGCTCTTTCAAAGAGCGAGACCGAAGCTGTCGCTGTCGCACTGTCGCCTCCCAGGGATTAGCAGATGAATTAGCAGACGTGGGCCACGCTACAACGGTATCGCCGCTTGGAAGAGCAATACCGCTGGCTCTCACGCTGACGCGTACCGCGAGGACCGGTTTGCTCTCTCGTCCTCTCGCATAGCGCGAGACCCGCTCCTGTCAAGCCTCGGGCCCCACATGCGTCAGTCCGGCCACGCCGCTACGGTCTCGCGCAACCCGACCGCGATACCGCACATGCTATCACGCCCTCAAAGAGCGAGACCGCTTCGTGCCCCGCGTGCGTCAGGCGGCGTCGGACGGCCCACGGTATCGCTTTACAAAAGTGCGGAGACCGCCTCGCTCTCACGCTTTCCCGAGCACGATACTGATGCATTAGCGCTCCCTCATTCTCAATTAGCGATAGCGCCGCCGCTTTCGTGCATGCATTACGCGATATCGCCGCTCTCGCTATTTCAAAGCGCGACGCCGGTATATTTCCGCAAATCCGCCCCTAATCAGCTTATTCTTGCAATTTCGGTCAAAAACCATGATTAATTTCAAAAAATTTTCAGTTTCCAACCACACCTCCAGCCTAAGAGCGAGTACAGTAAGGTGACATAAGTGGGCTATATAAGTTGCCACATCAGATTTGTATTTGTGTGGAGGAGAGATGAGAGGTGAGAGAATAAAATTGGGCTACAAATTTATAGCCAGCTGCAGCACGAGCTCCAATAAACTATGTAAGAGAGATGGGTGAATTATACATTAATGATGTAGTATATTTCTATAGCTAACTATTGTATGAGTGAGCTATTAAATTGACTATAGGTGATGTTTTAAATTTTGGAGTTGGTAGTAGACAATATTATTGGTGTGTTTGGTTGGCGGCCACACTTTGTTACAACTAACGTTAGGTAAGTTGTGGCAGCCACAAAATTGTGGTGGACAAATTTCTAATCACAAAGTGTGGCAAAGTTGACAAGAAAATTAAGTTTATGACATGTAAGATATAATATTGAAAAAGTGTGGCAAACCACAACTGCGATAGTGAACCAAACACATACCTAATAAACTGTGACAATCAAAAGTATACTATGGTAAAGTATGGCCCATAAACCAAACACCCCCTAAACTTACTCAAAGTGACTCGAGCTTACTCACTTGCTCTAAGTGAGTAACTTACCAGCTAGCTCGAGCTTACTCGGTGAGTAGACAAGAAAAATTTAAACTTAACTTGACTCATTAACTGTCCGACTCGATCGAGTCGAGTCGAGTCAAGCTGAGTTCTATACTCCCTGAGTAGTAGCGTACAATTCGGTTGGGAAGTGAACCGTGCACCACGCCATGCGTACCCATTCGCCGCCGAACACTTTCCGACTTCGTTGGAGAGGTTTCCCAACCTCCAAAGTCCAAATATTTTTCTTCCAGCGATTTTGAGCCATCGATTCGTCGACCCACCTCCATCGCAGCCTCGCAGCGTCAGTGGCCCCACCTGCCGTTCCCCTCCGTCGCGCGGGGCTTTACTACTACTTGTGTTTGTTTACTCATCGCGGTGGTCTCGCGCGGTTGTTCGCCACCAACCTCAAACCAACCAAGCAACCAACCCACCACCACCACACTCCGGTCCACGCCCTCCACCACCACCCGCCGCCGCCGCCGCCGCCGCCCAAAACCCTTCTCCCTCCCGGCGGCCATGGCGTTCCCGTCGCCGAACTCCCTCTCCGCGGCGTCCCACCCTACGTCCTCCTCCTCCTCCTTCTTCCACCTCCACCTGCAGCTGCAGCAACCCGTCCCCCACCTCCCCTTCCCGCGCTCCCTCCCGCTCAACCTCCCCGTCCTCCGCCTCTCCCGCCCCCTCCTCCCTCCCGCCCCGCTAGCCTCCTCCGGAAGCGGCGGCATCGGCGGAGGCGGCGGTGGCGGCGGAGGCGATGACGACGAGGGTCGCGACAACGCGGGCGGAGGAGACGGCGGCGACGACGACGCGTCGGTCAACAGGAGGGAGGCGCTGTTCGTGCTGGCGCAGCTGGGGCGGAAGCTCGAGAGCGTCCCGGCCGACCTCGCCGCGGCCATCGAGGGCGGCCGCGTCCCCGGGGAGATCGTGCAGCGGTTCGCCGACCTCGAGAAGTCGGGGCTCTTCCGCTGGCTGCTCCAGTTCGGCGGCTTCAAGGAGCGCCTCCTCGCCGACGACCTCTTCCTCGCCAAGGTCGCCATGGAGTGCGGCGTCGGAATCTTCACCAAGGTCCGTGAGGAATTATTCCAACATTACCATTTTTTTAGTTTTAGTTTTTTTGTTTTTGGATGTGTTATTATGTGGCTCGTACTTCGGATCATACAGATGTGGTAGTTTGGTTTGGTTTGGTTCGCTGTGGATTTGACTGCCTTACTGTCAAATCTTCTGTGGTCTAGCTAGCTGTCTTAGAGATGAGATTCCGACTGATTCCCTGGCTTAGATTGTTTTAGTAGTCGGGGTTTGGTTTGATGGTGATGCGTGTCTAACTCTTGCATTGCTCCGTCGCTTCCGAGATGGTAAGGTTGTTTGCTCACAACTGGCTGTGTTTTGGCTGGAAGCTTCTGCGATGAATGGACCTGGAATATTTATTTTTGGTTTAGATGCCTGATCAGAAGGATTTATTCAACAAACAAAGCAGATGCTGGATTACCATATAAAAAAATGGTGAATATAACCTTTCAGAAAAGATATTTTAAAAAAGGTTTATTAGATTAGAGTGGAATAAAAGAGCATTTCTGTTGCTGGAAATAAAAGTATTTATGCAAATGACTAGAGTGGCATTCTTCTGCTTTACATGGACCACTGGCCAATATGGAATGGCCACGTTCTGTTGGCTATATGTGGTCCTATCCTTCAGACAACCCACTAGCAAGCGCATGGAGAATTTGAATTACTTCGAGATATGAAGAAACTTGCCCATCTGCTGGCAGAAGAGAAAGTACATGCCATGCAGGGGTATATCACTTGAATTGAATACATTGTTTTTAGAGACAGTGTGATATTTTCACTTGGACTTTACAGTACCGCACCTTTCTACCCCCCTACTTTCTTTGTCTGAAATTGTTTCTCTTGGAGTTCTTCCTTTTACTATGAATACATTTATGGCTCTGTGATTCAGTTCACAATGCTTGTACAGATTTCTTACTGCTGATTTGGTATATCCTCTCTAATTCTTGTAGACTGCAGCAGAGTATGAGCGAAGGAGGGAAAACTTTGTCAAAGAGCTTGACTTTGTGATTGCAGATGTGGTATGCTTCTATTATCATTTTGGATATTGCCATTCTTTTCTTCTGCAATTCTAGAAGCTAGTTTATTCTGTCGAGTTGCTTGCCGCTGTGCCTTCAGAACTAGAGGGTTCACTGTCCAAGGGTGCAGCAAGATGGTTTCAGATTGTGGAAAAAATCGTAAACATGTAATTTTTTGGGGAGATAATTAAGCACCCTCTTGCCTCCCTGTTTCATCTGCACTTACAAGGTCAAATTAACATTTCAAATGCAACCAATATATGATTCATTGTTGCTTAATTTATAAAAGCATGGACAACAGTTGTCTGAAAGAAAGAAAATATCTTTTCTTTTATGGCGTCATGTCTAGTGGGTAACTCTTGGTGCAAATATGTTTATACTTGTAAGGAAACCCGTAAAAGTTGCCTGCAAAGTATTCAACAAGATCAATCATATAAAATTTTAAACTGGTATTAGTGAACTTGGATATTTGCAAGAAAGGAAAGGTAAAAGTAGCTGCAAAGTCTTTGGCTAGGTCCAATGGTCAATCATGTAAAATTTCAATCTCAACTGTACATTATATGCATGCTGAGAAACAGGGAAAATGTTTTTTTTTTCCCTCTTTGGATAATGGCCTATTTTCATTCATATTTTTTTTTCCTTTTGTTTATCTCAAAGCATAAATAAGTATGAACATGACATTTTGCAGATGATTCTAAGTGATACCTCCACCTTTTTTTCCTTTGAATTTTGCAAGTAGATTGCCCAAACTAATTGAGTTAGAATGTTAGTACTGAGTCAAGGTCTAGCACTGGATATGTATCTTACAATCAAATGTTACAACTTAGCTAACTGTTGTGGCTGGATAAGTTTCTGTTTAGTTAAACATATTGTTCTGTTCTCAACCTTCACACTACATGATCATTTATGCTGCATACAGAGAAGGTGTTATAAGTTTCTTAAATGTAGGAAAACGTTCATGCCTACTTTGTACCAGTTGTGCCACGAACTACTACAACAATGTTAGAAAGTCTTGTCACATTTAATTTCCGAAATAGTACTAATCAACAACAAATAATTCCATTTCTTACTACCACCAATTGATTTTTTCCACTTCAATTGTAGATGTTCTCCAAAATATGCGCATGGTAAATTATATAAATGGTGACTCTTAGTTTCTTACTACTTTTTTCTTATTCACCCCTTGTGATTATATAAACTATGCCAATGCTATCCAAGTCATGTCAAGCTGAATTGTTATTACTTGCAATTAGTCACTAGAGTTCTAATCTGTAGTTTTAATACTTTCCAGGTCATGGCAATAGTAGCAGACTTTATGTTGGTTTGGCTTCCTGCTCCAACAGTGTCTCTGCAGCCACCACTAGCAGTAAATGCAGGATCTATTGCTAAATTCTTCCACAATTGCCCAGACAATGCCTTCCAGGTGACATAACAATAACCTCCCATTGATCTGGGCATGTTTTAAGCTTATTTCCTCCTTTTCCTTTTGGCATAGATGTAAATTTTCCTTTTCAGAAGGAAAAATGTTTATCCTTTATTTAAAACTTGAAAATGAACTTAGTAACTTCTCCTGCAGGTTGCTTTGGCTGGAACATCATACTCCCTTTTGCAGCGCGTAGGAGCTATTATGGTATCTTTCTGGGCCATATTGTGGCCCTCACAGTTGAAATTGCATTATTTTAGCAGGTTGTTCCTATTATCTAACAATTTTGCTTCTTTCAGAGGAATGGTGCAAAACTTTTTGCAGTGGGAACTAGTGCATCCCTGGTAAGTTTGTCATAGTTGTGATTTCAGACAAAAAAACGACAGTCTATTGTCCTTATTATTAAT
This sequence comes from Oryza meridionalis, assembly GCA_000338895.3. Classification (NCBI taxonomy): domain Eukaryota; kingdom Viridiplantae; phylum Streptophyta; class Magnoliopsida; order Poales; family Poaceae; genus Oryza; species Oryza meridionalis. Next base: position 20,336,944 of record CM002526.2, read on the forward strand.
TGGCATTAGTAGAACAAATTGCTTAGATTCTCGACTTGTTTGTGATGTGTGAGAAGTAATGTTTCATTGATAAAATAATACAATAAAGTAATATATAGGAGACTGTAGGATCTGCTTGGTCCTTTTCATGCATATTCAAAGTGCCGCCTAGTTGTTTATTCGAAAACCTTAAGGCCTGGAATGTACGACTCAATTAGTTTGTTGATGCTGTTAAGTTGGCTGTACAAATGTAATGACTCCAGGGCATTGGAATATCACTGTTCTTTTTGTTAATGTTAAAAGAAAGGAAAGGGCAATTATGCCTTCCAGAATGCCATATATATATTTTTAAAGGTAGATGGCACTTCAGACATTAAAATGTATGATTTATTGATGATACATTGTACTACTTTGTCTTAACACAACTTTTGGGTCATTTGTCACTTTTATTCATCCGCTTTCCAAGACTACTAGGAAAGCTTACACTGTGTATCCAATTTAATTTTCAGATTGGAACTGGTGTGACCAATGCACTGATAAAAGCACGAAAGGCTGTTAGTAAGGATTTTGAAGGGGAAAGCGAGGATATTCCAATTGTATCAACTAGTGTTGCCTATGGTGTATACATGGCCGTTTCCAGTAACCTCAGGTAACACATATATTTCTTTATACATTAATTCCCACGAATATAAATATCTGTTCATTTTACCTGATGAAAAGGGTAGCTCAAATGTTAGCTGCTCACTTCTTGACTGTTGGACATGTCTATCATTTTTTTTGTTGGATACTATTCTAAAATCTTTATGAAATCACATGATCTCTCCTATTTGTAAATCTAAATTAGAACTACTAGTTGTGCTCTATTGTATTTGTATATCACCGAAGAATCCCGGTCGTAGATTCCTTGTCATTGTGAAGTACCAAATTCTAACATGAAAAACATGCCGACTCTTATAGCATTTTCCACAACAATCATCTACATTGCCTAACATACATTTTCTGAGAGTAAATTTCAGAAAACTAGAGGTATTTTAACCAAACTATTAGAAAACTATAGATCTAAGGTGTTGTATCACAGAGCTATAGTTTAGCACCAAACTATAGATTATAGAGTTTAGTACTGCAGCTAGCACAAAACTATAGATTATAGAGTTTAAATCGCTAGTACTATTATTCTATTGGAGCCATAGACGTTATAGTTTTGTGATTTGATTGGTGCTAAACTTGTAGTTTTGCGATAATTTTGTTGCTAAATCTGTAGTTTTGTGATAACTTTAGTGCTAAATCTTTAGTTTTGTGAAAACAATGCCTTAAATATGTAGTTTTGTGATAGTTTGATTAAAGTACCTATAATTTTTATAATTTACTCTAAATCTTTTTTGTACTCACCATGCTTTTCTTTAACTCCTTTTTCAACAGGTACCAAATCCTGGCTGGAGTGATTGAACAGAGGATGCTCGAGCCATTACTACACCACCACAAACTAGTGTTGAGTGCACTGTGCTTTGCTGTTCGAACAGGGAACACATTCTTGGGTTCTCTACTGTAAGTAATCTGCATCCCTCTGGAGTCAAGTGGTTAAACTCTGTTTTCTTTCTGATCAGGTCACTTACTGGGTAAACTTTTTACCTTTTCAGGTGGGTTGACTATGCCAAGTGGATAGGCATACAATAGGTTCGAACTTTGAATATAGATCTGAAATTGCGAGTCATTAGCAAATACCATGCAGACTCTGAACACTTACGACTCCCGTTTGGCGCAAGAAAATCTAGGACAGATTTCGGTTTTTATGGAACAGAAGCCCGAAGGAAAAGGGTAATTTGTCGAATTCCCATGAACAAGTGATTGGATTGTTAGTAGTGGTTTGTGCGTTCTGTTTTGTTAAAATGGATTCGTTTGAAGCAATAATTTTGCCGTCATTTATTTGGTGCGCACGTTCTTGTGCTTTGGACCAGTGCATTCTTTGTTTCGTTACGCACAAGAAGAGGCCTCTCGTGTTAAAAGACTTCAGTATGATCCTGCAGGCATGAGGTCAATTTTATAAGCAGCTGGCAAAATTTGAAGTAATTATAAAACAGTTGATTTTGAGTTTTTTTTTTTTCATCATAGTTTATTTCAAGAATGGATTTAAATCATTAAGCACACGTGTATAAAAGTTTATGTATGAAATTATTTTTTGGCTGCTAATAAGCCAATTATAGCTTATTGATATCAGCTAGCCAGCTAGGCCAAACGATGGGAGCTGCATACAAAATTGGGCCTGAGCCCATTATTGCATCGTCTGTCTCGACGCAACTCTATCATCTTGGAACGCAAGCCATGCATTGCATCCCGTTAGCATCTAAAACCCTAGCAGATCATCTCGATCGGCACACTATATATGCTCATCGTATCAGATTGAAATTCGGAAGAGATCTAGAGAGATAATATAATATATCCGCTGGTGATCGATCGATTTCAATTCATCTCTAGAAAATCTAGAAGTAGAATCGTATATCGCGATATATAATGTCGCGCCGGCTGCTGGGGTGGCTGATCCCGCTGTCCGTCGGGTGGTACGGCGGGTGGAAGACGGCGCGGCACCTGTCGGATGTGGATAAGCTGGCGGAGGCGGCGGCGCCGAAGCCGATGGCGAGGCTGCTCAGGGAGTACGTCTTCAACGGCGGCACCGAGGCGAGGCGGGCGAAGCAGCTGGACAATGACGTGCGGGAGGTCTCGCGGCTCGTGGCCGAGGTGCGGGAGCTCGCCGTGGACATCAAGAGACAACGCCCGCCGGCCGCGCAGCAGCCGCCGCCGCAGCAGCAGGGCTCGCCGTCGCGGCCGTCGTCTTGAATCGATCTCTTTAATTTGCGAATAAAGTTTGATCTCATTTTCTGTTCTTTTTTCCCTTTTTAATATAATTCTTCTTGCAGCTGTGCCTGCTATACTAGACGAAATCATTGCCATTCGCCAGCAAAACGTATGTTTGGCCACGCTGATATTAATAAACATGCATTATGTTAGACGAGTATATATTTTATCAAAATTACTGTTTTGCTACTAGTTTTACTAGGCATTTTCAACCTCAATGATTTTATTAGAAAACTGAAACTTAATTGTCATGATAGGTTGGATCGTCCGTTGGATAAAATTAAAAATATATAAGTATATATAGGTAGATTTAATTTATCTTATATTAAAGATGTAGATTAGTTAGCATAATCATCTTACACAATTTAGACATATATATAAACTGGAAAGCTACACATGAGAAAATATTAATATTAGGAAATATGATTGAAATGTGCCGTGCATTACCCAACAGGATGACGACGCGTAGCTTTTGAGCATAGTGGAAAACGAGTCGTTGTGAACGAATAGCGAGCAGTCACGTGGGACACTTCCCAAAAACCTTATTCGCCCTCTCACTAGAGATATCCTCCCGCTTTCCTGGTGCAAGACTTCACGATGGCGACGACGGTTCTGTAATCATGTTCTTTCCCTTCTCCACGGTGCAAGAGTTCACAAGGATGACGGTTCCAGAAATCTACACGGCGCACACCAATAGACGCTACCTTGCTCTCCCTCCTCTCCCTCTTCCGGTGCAAGATTTCACGCGGGTAATGGTTTCGGAGACCGCTTTCTAATCGCCGGTGCCCACCGGTGGACGGGTTGGAGTAGACTACTAGACTACAAGTAATATGCACCGGTTTTCTAATGTGTAACCAAATTAGATAAGTTGCGCACAATCTATATGGACTCCACGCCACTAACGAAGCTGCATCTACGCTTGAGACAACACCATTTTATCCACCAAAAAAATTAATCAAAAATACTCTTCTGTAGGGATTTTTTTTTGAGTGAATTACACTTTGGGCCGGTTATTATTGCCTGAGTTTCATTTTGGACTAGGTTATATCTAATGTTTTCACTTTGGTCCAGGATTTCTTACCATCTATTGTACATTGGACCACTTTTTGTTTGCCACTCCTTGATTTCACTAGGGAGCTTACCAGCAACATAATAAACCAATCAATATTCCATCTAACCTTGATTTCTTTACTCTTGATTTACCTGCTTGACTTCTACTTTTTTCCTTTAAAAAATCATGTGAGCTTAGAACAAGTCACTCTATTGAGCTTGCAGGCGGCAGCTACAGCGCAGCCAGCGACCATGAGGCTTGATTTTGTTGGCTCCTCAAGCTCGGGAACAGAGCAGAGAGAGAGAAGGAATCCCAGTGTTTTGCTTGATCATCCTTCGGATCCATAGCGCAGGGGCTCAATAGAAAAAAAAAAGAGGAAAGAGAAGAGATGGAGAAGAAGGGTGGTCCAATTTGAAACTATTGTAAATTTATATAGTCTAGAGTGATAAGATAACTCCACCCCTAGTCCAAAGTGAAATTTTAGTAAAAATTCCTAGCCCAAAGTGCGATTAACTCTTTTTTTTTTTTGACTATTTCTGTCAGTCCACCGAACAGAAAAACTATTTCATGGTAAATCATATTTGTCCTGACGATTTCGCGCCTACAGCCTTGCTCGTAAATCCGTAGTTATCCAAATGACCAATTCACTAATTCAACTGTAATTTTAGTCCCCGTAGGAATACATATGTGTCATGACATCCAATTTTTATCTTTTATATGTTGCTGTGGTTTTTTTCCGAATGGTCAGGCCGTTGCCGACGTTTTATATAAAGAATAAGTTGTCCCACTTTAAAGAGAAAATAAAACCAAAACCGTATAATACACAGTTAATTAGGGAAAACTGGGCGAAAACCACAACTACAACACACTTAGCTAACCTAAGCTACTAAGACCAAGAAAAAAGGACAAAGACGGAGCCCAAAGCAGCCATCTACAAAAAGCTTGTTGTAAGCGATACAAAGGCTTGGGCTTCGCGAGGCAAGTGTTATCGTTGCTGAGCCTGCCGCCTAACGACACAGCAACTCCAACTCCACAGCTATCACATCATCGTTGCCAAAGGCATCGTAGAAACGAGACACCAGCACCCCTCGAAAACTGCAATGTGTTATCGTTGCCAAGCTCCATCGCACCCAACGAAGCAGCTCCGACTTCACCTAGTAGAAAACGAAGAAAGCTGGATGCTCGCCACATCCAAGAACAAAACCCAGGAGACGAAGGCCTCGCCGAACAGCTAGGCTTATAAAGCTTCGATGTGGGAGTCCACTAATGACCATCGTTACACGGACAAGGTTCTTGGTAGTGAGGGAGAAAAGGTACCATAACGACGCCTAAGGGTGCCGCCTTCGTCAAGCCAACCAAAGAGTAGCCAAGGAGCGATTTTTATCCAAAACCACATAACTCATCCACACAACGTACTTTGCCGGACAACCACGTCATCCCTCTGGTCGCCAAGCCTAGCCCACCACACACGTTGCGTTGTCGTCGTCGCATGGGAGGGCAGTCGTCCCACAAGTCGCCGTGTGGGACGGCATCGTGCCCCCCTCTGCGTGTCGTTGCCTCCGCGTTTCCCTTGGCCTCGCGCCACCTGCACGCTACCAACCTCCTCATGCGCCGCCTGCCGTGGCCTCGCACACCACCGGCCTCCTTTCCCACTCCCCGCGTCGGCCACCCGCAGAGGTCGCCGCCCGCAGACGTTGCTGTCGTCCACCTCGCACGTCGCCACATCCACCGCCTCTTCCATGCTCCTCGTTGGGCGCCGCGCCTCCTCCCAGGCCACCGTGCCCGAGAGAGGAGGGTCGAGCTTCGGCGAGGTGGAGGGGAGGAGGGGGAGAAGTTGGCGGCGGCACGCTCGCCTGGTCGCCGCCACAACACCGGCGACTGCCTCCCCACGCGCCGCAAGCCTTCCCGTCGTGCCGTCGACCTTCTCCCGCGCGCGGACGGCCTCCTCCTTGCGCGCCATCACCGGCGACCGCCTCCCCGGGCGCCGGTGGCCTTCCTGTCGCGCCATCGACCTCCGCCCGCGCGCCGCCGGCCTCCTCCGTACGCACTGTCGGCTACACACCAACGACCATCGTGCCACCTCCGCCTGGATCCACCGGCTGGGACGCCAGATCCGGCCATGTGGGGGCCGGATCTGTCCCCACCGACGTCGGAGCTGGCCACTGACGACCACCACTTGGAGTCCTCCCTCCGTCTTGGCAGCTCCCCGAGCCACCGCGCTCGTGAGAGGAGGCAAGGAGCTTTGCCTGGTGGCTGCTCGGGCGGCGGCGAGGCGGTGGGGAGGAGGAGAAGTGGTTGGCGATGGCGCTCGCCTGGTCGCCGCCCTTGCCGCCCCGGGGCTGAGCGGCACGAGCAGGACAAGGACTTTTTTCTTTTTCGCTGTGTTTTTTAATCTATGCGTTTCAAAGGAGTCCACAATATGATTATAAACAACCTCTGATTAAGCTAATAAATCGTGACTAGCAACTAAGCCAATGTTTGCAATGAATTAAACGATCCATCATCGATTAGTACCCAACATCCCGAATACCGTAGGCTTCTAGATATAAGGATTATAGCACCAAATGTTAGTTAACCATAACTCGTATTGCTTTTAAATAAAAGCTCAAAATCCGAAAATAAATTAATGGATCCCTTTCATCCCGATAAAGTTTTAGAGCCCTTTGAAATAGAAAGTTGGAGGAATAGGAAAAGGGTTAATTAAATTGGTGCCATTGCAAATCACATGATTTTGATAAAAATGTAAGTGTAAAATAAATAATTGTAAAACATATTAATGAACGTTTGATTAGGCTATAAAATAAATATAAGAATTTGAGAAGAGCCAAAGACTAAAGGAAACTTTCTATTAAGATTCTATATAATCCGTGTTAAATTTTCTCTAAATCTTGCATAGAATGAATCATTTCATAGGATTCTATAGTGTGTTCAGATTGAAAGAGCTATATAGGACAAAAATTTATAGGAATGAACTCCAAAGTTCCTATGATTTTTCTTTAAACCAAAGGGAACCTGGCTGCGTTAGTTAGTAGTGAATTGATAGAAAAAAATATATTGTTTTCCACGCTTCACATTTTCCGAACTGATAAATAATATATTTTTTCAAAATTCCATATAAAAGTCGATTGAAAAAACATATTAATCTATTTTTCGAGTTTAAAATAATCAATACTGATCAATTAATCATACGCTAATGACTTATCTCATTTTGTGTATCTTCTCAATCAACTATTTTTATCTTCTCTCAAATTACACATCCTTAGTAGTGAGAGAAAAATACCAAAGTATCTTTTATTAATATAAAAGTAATATTGTTGTGTCTGCATGTAAGTGGTATACGCTAATGACTTATCTTATTTTGTGTATCTTCTCAATCAACTATTTTTATCTTCTCTCAAATTACACATCCTTAGTAGTGAGAGAAAAATACCAAAGTATCTTTTATTAATATAAAAGTAATATTGTTGTGTCTGAATGTAAGTGGTATTGAAGAGATAAAACTTATTGACTTATGAACCAAGGCTAACGTTACATAAGAGAGCATAAATAAACTTATTTAATTTGAACAAAATTTGAAGAAATCAACTAATTTTTATGACGAAGCGAGTGTGTACCTCTAGGGGTGGGCAAAATAAGACCGAACCGAAGAACCAAACCGAAAATACCGAGACTGAGAAATTCGGTTAGTAATTCGGTCTTAGCCTGTCAAAGACCGAAATTTGTTCGCGTAATTCGGTTATTGGGCTCAGTTAACCGGATTAACCGAGAAAATCAAATTGTGGCCCAATAAGCCCAATACACCTCTAAACCCTAGAGGCCACCCGCTCCAACCCACAGGCCACATCCCCATCGCGCGCTCTCCGCTCTCCGCATCCCCATCCATCCTGCGCTGTCTCCGCCCTCCACCTCCACGCCACCTTGCCGGTCGCGCCGAGCGCCGGATCCATCACGTCGCGCTGCCGCCTGCGCCCTCCGCCTCCACATCGCCGGCGCCGTCTCCGTCCTCCGCCTCCACGCCGCCTTGCCGGTCGCGCCGGGCCACCGGCCGCCGGATCCATCCTCCGCCTCGACCACGACGCATCGGCATCACCGTGCTCCCACCGACCACCGCCGCATCGGCGTCGACGACATGTGCCGCCTCTAGCTGGCCCCGCCTCGGTGCACCTCTGTGACGCCCCACGCTCTTCGAGGCTGGGCCCTCTCTACATCTGGCAGTTTTCCTAGGACATAGACTTCCCTCACTCTTCAAGGGTGGGCCCTATCTACATCTGGCAGCTTATAGACTTCCCTCACTCTCCAAGGCTGGGACCTCTCTACATCTGGCGGACATAGACTTCCCTCACTCTCCAAGGCTAGGCCCTCTCTACATCTGGCAGCTTATAGACTTCCCTCACTCTTCAAGGCTGGGCCCTCTCTACATCTGGCAGCTTTCCTAGGATATAGACTTCCCTCACAGACCAACACTAGTCTTTTCTGCACACTTTATCCTCACTCGTGAGCACCCGGGAAGAATTTCCCGATCAGTCAACCATCCCGAAATTGGTCCAAGGCAAGCACGCTTAACCTCAGAGTTCTTTCGAGATCGGCTTTTAGAAAAAAGTTGTAACTTGTTGATATGAGTATTCTATTAATCCTATTAAGCCCTGAGCCGGGATATCACAACCTCCACCTCAGCTCCTCTAAATTCGGTCAGACCGAGACCGAGACTGAAAAAACCTGGACCGAAAATATCGGTCCTAATTTTTCTTATGAAATTTGATCATGACTTTTCAAAAACCAAAATGAACGAAAAACCAAAGATCAAGACTGAAATTTTCGGTTAGACCGGACACCCACCACGCCATATGTACCTCGAGACAACATGCCGTAGGCCTGCCTTCCCTGTAGGACGGTAGGGACAACGTCCTGTCATTCAATCACGATTTGTGCATGACACCCCGTACAGTACATGTACTCCCTCCGTAGGAAATCACTTAGGACAATGTTTAAGTCAAACCTTAAGAATAAAAATCATAAATAACTCTCAAGTTGTTAAGTTTGAAAATGTAAATAATATATGAATAGATTGGTCTTAAAAAATACTTTCATAAAAGTATACATATATCATTTTTCAATAAATATTTTTATAGAAAAAGAAGTCAAAATTGTGTTTTGGAGACCGTGTCGCTGTCTAAAACGACTTACTTTACGAGTAAGGAGGGAGTACCTTGCCGAATTAATTGCTGTGCATACGCGTGCAAGTAGTACCACCAATTAAGGATATGGTACACTGTACAAATTAACAGTACAGATAGCGCTGTAGTTATGCTTAAAAAATGTGCGAATTTGAGAGAAGGGGTCTCGAAAGTATAGCATTTTCTAACGTACGCGCAAAACAGTTTTGGACGATTTTTTTTATAAAAGATACTATAATTAACACAGTAGCATTCAATTAAACATGCCTAAAATACGTTGATATGTGGCCTTCTCTCATCCAAGTATAGAAGCATTAATACTGATTAAGGGATATATATATTTGGCCCACTAATCTGAAATGATGTGGACTGAAGGCGGCCGCGCGCTGATTGACACAGAAATATACATATACAGGTACATTCACTGTAGTACGAAAACACGACGATTAATACTCCTAATTACTCCCTCCGTTTCGAAATGTTTGACGCCGTTGACTTTTTTAAACATGTTTAACCGTTCGTCTTATTCAAAAAATTTAAGTAATTATTAATTATTTTCCTATCATTTGATTCATTATTAAATATATTTTTATGTAGGCATATAATTTTACATATTTCACAGAAAAATTTGAATAAGACGATTGGTCAAACATGTGTTAAAAAGTCAACGGTGTTAAAAATTTCGAAACGAAGGGAGTATATCCCATGATGAAACGAATTTGATCGATAACCTATATAGTACTTAGACGTTGTTTGTAAAAGAGAAATATGTTTTAAGCATATGTGGTATATCCAATCAAAGTCTTATCCATCCTGGATATATGTTCAGATTTGCTCCCTGCAAAAAAAAAAAAATAGATTTGCTATATATTTTTGTCTAGAGAGGGTGGGGTGGTCTCTGTGTCGCTTCCACCCCAAAGCGACAGGGGCAGTAACTTAAGGAACACCACCGCCACTCCTCCTCTCCTCCCCTCCCCCCCACCTCCTTGTTGCCGCCAGAGTAGCCCGCCGACAAAGCTGGCCGGTCGTGAGGACAACGATGGTGGGGGGGGGGTGATGATGAGGACATCCCTTCCAACGATACAACCACGCCTATTGCACAGCAAGGACCAATGACTAGAGCTCGAGCTCGTGAACTTAATTATCAGGTAAAGTCATTCCTAGCTAATCATACAAGTTCTTCTCAGAATTGGGTGCTACTAAATGGTTGTTGTGATCTACTTGTTGTTAGGAATATGGGAGAGGAACCAAATCGCAAGCAGCACTAGTAGCGCTGATTTGATGAAGTCAATGCTCTTCACTCCGGAGGGCAAACGGGGCAAATGAGTACTTGTTGGAAAGATCTCGTCGTCTACTTTCAGCTATGTGTGGCCTCACCATCAAGTTTGACCCAGGCTGCTCAGAATGACGAAAATAGTTCTTTACATCAGAAACTTGGGCTTGGGCCTTGTATCATTACAGCCCATTAGGGGTCCACAAAACCTAGGGTTTGCTCCCACCTCCTCTCCTGGTCATTCCTCCACCTATATAAACTCCTAGCAGCCACCATTTTGCATTTTGGGTTTTGTTTTGATATAAGTTTAGCTGCAGCTACTTCCTTGTACTCGCGTGTGTCGGCTAGACCACCCGGATACTTGTATTCAGAACCCCATTTTGGTTTGTTTAAGTTTCATCATTTGACAAGTGCCGTGAGCTGTTTCCTTGTCAACTTGTTCTTGCTTGTTCTTCGATTGCTTGCAGGTTCAAGGTTGTTCTTGGCACGGCAAGAACAGCAACAACGTGGAGTCGGTGTACCAGTTGCTAAGGCGCAGCACCCCTGTGGTAGTTGTAGTCGGACCGCCAACGTCGTATCCTTCCCCAAATCGAAGTTTATCCTCCTCTCATCGAAAGATCAGGAACCCCCGTTGCTGCATCAAGTGGTATCAGAGCTCAAGTTGCTCGGTGAGAGATTTTATCACTTCTTTGTTTTTACCTACAGCCCAAAAGAAAAACCACTAAAATAGGTCAGACCCGAAATCACCAAAACATGTTGAGCCTTTGCTGTTCTACTTAGTCTTTGCTTGCTGAGTTTTCGATTGCATCGATTGGTTGAGTTGCTGGTTCTAGTAGTTTAGTCCTTTAGAGTTTCGAGTTCTGCTTACGAATTTGTCACCGCAAACACTTCCACCATCACTTCATTTATCTTCATCCCGCTGCCAGCATCACCACCATATTCACCACGAAATCCACCTCCAACCCCACCAAATTTCGTCCACCACAACCAGCAGCACCCTCATCACCACATCAGCCACCCCCAAATGCATTTATTGCTGCCTCCACCAACAGCCAACCCTTTTGCAACTTTTTGAAGTGAATCAGCCCTTCCCAAGAAAGCATTTAAGTGCTCTCACTTTTGACTTGTTGGCTGAATCATGTAACTAGCCAACCAACCCATCATTACTTCTTGTTTTGATTTGTTGGCTGAAGCTTGTGAAATTTCGAAAATGTTTGAGAAAAGGTTATTTTGCTAAGGCTTGTTTTGACTTGTTGGCTGAAGCTTTGAGCTTGCTGTACAAAAAAAAAGAAAGAAAACAAAAAAAAAGAAAGAAAAAAAAATCAGAAGTGAAGAGAAGGAAAAAAAAAAGGAAGGGAAGAGAGGAAGTTGTTGTTGTTGCTGTTTTGTTTGTGTTATTTTCGTGCTATTTTGAGTGGCTACGCTTGTGACTAGGCTCGCGTCTCTAAAGGGTTTTGCCTAGGACCAGCACAATACCATCGTTGAATGATTATTCAACTTGCTTTGATTAATGTGGTTCTAGCTGTACCTTGATATTACTTGCAGCCACCTATAGCTCCACAAATTTTTATCTACTGTATCACATGATCGTGCTTGTTGTCAGCTCCGGTACTACTAACCGTTGTTGCTGTTCTTGTTGTTTGCCAACGCCTTTTACATAACAAAGTAAGAACATGTAAGAACTCGTTTGCACAAGTTTGGTAGAAGTGGAGATGGACAACACCTAGCTCCAATAGTTGATAGGACATATTTCTTGTGAATTGTTTCTTCCCATTAACCATGACAGGAGGATCGGGGGAGCACCCTCAACATTCACCACGTACGAGGGGCATCATACAACATTTTGAGCGCCAAGTGAGGGAGCATGCTGAAGGCCTTGATGAGGATGTTAGGGTCGCCAATGATCGCCTTGGTCAATTGGAGGCTGCTCAAATTGACACCAACTCCAAGCTTTCCTCATTGGAGAGGTCCATTGTGGCTGTGAACACTTCTCTTGCAGGTATCTTGAATACGTTGGAGAGAATGGGCCAAGATGGTCATGATGGATCGGCTAGGCGCAACCACAATGGCCATGATGCTAATAGCAGCATCGCAGCAAGGGAAGAACTGGAGTACGCTGCTGACACTGAGCATGATGAGGAGATACTTGGTCGTCCACAAAGACAACAGCGCTGGCAGCGCCATGGCATGGGCGCTCCACCACGGCGGGAGGTACGTGATAATGATGATTCTTTAGGCAAGATCAAGTTTACCATTCCTTGCTTTGATGGAAAATATGACCCTGATGCATATCTTACTTGGGAGTTAGCCATTGATCAGAAATTTGCTTGCCATGATTTTCCTGAGAATAAACGTGTTAGGGCTGCTACTAGTGAGTTCACTGATTTTGCATCCATTTGGTGGAGTGAATTTGTTCGTTCCAATCCAAATAACACTCCCCAAACCTGGGATGCAATGAAAAGAGTCATGCGAGCTAGATTTGTTCCTTCATATCATGCACGTGATTTGCTGCACAAATTGCAACAACTTAGACAGGGAAACAAATCTGTAGAGGAGTATTATCAAGCTTTGCAAACAGGAATGCTTCGTTGTGGATTGGTAGAAAATGATGATGCTGGTATGGCTAGATTCATGGGTGGGCTGAACCGAGAAATTCAGGACATTCTAGCCTACAAAGAATATAATTCAATTAATCGTTTGTTTCATCTTGCTTGTAAAGCTGAAAGGGAAGTATAGGGACGAAGAGCTAGCTTCAGGACTAACATTTCTGCAGGTCGTGCTAGCTCTTGGACATCTTCTAACGCTGCTGCACCGTCAACTCGAGCAGCAGCACCATCGTCCTCAAGCAACAAGCTGCGTCCCTCTACAACAAACTCTACACCATGCCTGAGTGAACCAACAAGAGGGGTTGCTGCTACACCTTCCAAGAGCTCATCATCAGTAGCTTCATCAGGAAGGACAAGAGATATTCAGTGCCTACGCTACAAGGGCTATGGTCACGTGCGCAAGGACTGCCCAAGCACTCGTGTAATGATCGTGAGAGCTGATGGTGGGTACTCCTCCGCTAGTGATTTAGATGAAGAAAACCTATGCTTTGCTTGCAACTAACAATGCAGGGGAAGGTGACGCGCCCCACCAAGATGAGGAACACATTGGGGCTGAAGCTGCAGAGCACTATGAGAGCCTCGTGGTGCAGCGAGTGCTAAGCGCACAAATGGAAAGGGCTGAACAGAATCAGCGCCACACCTTGTTTCAAACCAAGTGTGTGATCAAGGAACGCTCTTGCCGCGTGATCATAGATGGAGGAAGCTGCAATAATTTGGCTAGTGCTGAAATGGTGGAGAAACTTGCATTGAGCACACAGCCACATCCGCAGCCCTACTATATTCAATGGCTTAATAGCAGCGGCAAGGTAAAGGTAACACGATTGGTAAGAGTACATTTTGCCATTAGTTCTTATCATGATTCAATCAACTGTGATGTTGTGCCTATGCAAGCATGTTCTATGTTATTAGGTAGGCCATGGCAGTTTGATAAAGATTCTTTACACTTTGGCAAATCCAATCAATACTCCTTTGTGCATAATGGAAAAAAACTTGTGTTACATCCTATGTCTCCTGAAGTTATTTTAAAGGATGAACTTGCTAGAGCTAGCAAACAAAAAAATCAGGAGCATACTAGGAGTGAGCATCTTATTGCGGCTAATGAACTTGAGAAGCATAAGAAGAAACCCACCAACTCTGTTCAAAATAATAAAAATGAGATTAAGCTGAAGGGATCTTGTTTCATTGCAACAAAATCAGATTTGGATGAAGTTGACACTGACACTGTTGTTTGCTATGCTTTGGTTTGCAAAGAAACCTTATTTCCAATTGAGGATACTCCTATTTCTTTGCCTCCTCCGGTCACTAACCTTTTGCAGGAGTATGCTGATATTTTCCCAAAGGAGGTTCCACCGGGGCTGCCACCAATTCGAGGGATTGAGCACCAAATTGACCTCATTCCTGGGGCCTCTCTGCCAAACCGTGCGCCATACAGGACCAACCCGGAGGAAACAAAGGAGATTCAGCGTCAAGTGCAAGAGTTACTCGACAAGGGGTATGTACGTGAGTCTCTTAGTCCTTGTTCTGTCCCCGTGCTTTTAGTTCCTAAGAAAGATGGCTCATGGCGCATGTGTGTGGATTGTAGAGCAATTAACAACATCACAATCAGATATCGTCATCCTATCCCTAGGCTAGATGATATGCTTGATGAATTGAGTGGTTCACTTGTGTTCTCTAAAATTGATTTGCGTAGTGGTTACCACCAGATTCGCATGAAGTTAGGAGATGAATGGAAAACAGCTTTTAAAACTAAATTCGGCCTATATGAGTGGTTAGTCATGCCCTTTGGTCTCACTAATGCACCCAGTACTTTCATGAGATTAATGAATGAAGTTTTACGTGCTTTCATTGGCAGATTTGTGGTGGTATATTTTGATGACATTCTCATATATAGCAGATCAATAGAGGATCATCATGGTCATTTGCGTGCTGTTTTTGATGCTCTACGAGATGCACGTTTATTTGGTAACCTTGAGAAGTGCACATTTTGCACAGATCGAGTCTCTTTTCTTGGCTATGTTGTGACTCCGCAGGGAATTGAAGTAGATCAAGCCAAGGTTGAAGCCATACATAGCTAGCCGGTTCCAACAACGATCACACAAGTGAGAAGCTTTCTAGGACTTGCTGGGTTCTACCGCGCTTTGTGAAGGATTTTAGCACCATTGCAGCCCCATTACATGAGCTTACCAAGAGAAATGTCACATTCACTTGGGCTGCAGCACAAAGGAATGCATTCGACACTTTGAAAGATAAGTTAACACACGCTCCTTTACTCCAACTTCCTGATTTCAACAAAACTTTTGAGCTTGAATGTGATGCTAGTGGGATTGGATTGGGTGGTGTGTTGTTACAAGAAGGCAAACCTGTAGCATATTTCAGCGAGAAATTGAGTGGGCCTAGTTTGAATTATTCTACTTATGATAAAGAATTGTTTGCTCTAGTGCGAACATTGGAAACATGGCAGCATTATTTATGGCCCAAAGAATTTGTTATACACTCTGATCATGAATCTTTGAAACACATTCGAAGTCAAGCAAAACTTAACCGTAGGCATGCTAAATGGGTTGAATTTATTGAATCTTTTCCATATGTCATCAAACATAAGAAGGGAAAAGAAAATGTCATTGCTGATGCTTTGTCTAGACGTTACGCAATGCTATCCCAACTTGACTTCAAAATTTTTGGCTTAGAAACAATAAAAGAGCAATATGCGCACGATGATGATTTTAAAGATGTGTTGTTGAATTGCAAGGAGGGAAGGACTTGGAACAAATTCGTTCTCACCAATGGGTTTGTGTTTAGAGCTAATAAGTTATGCATTCCAGCTAGCTCCGTGCGTATGCTATTATTGCAGGCAGCGCATGGTGGAGGGCTGATGGGACACTTTGGTGTGAAGAAGACGGAGGATATCCTTGCTGATCATTTCTTTTGGCCTAAGATGAGGAGAGACGTGGAGAGGTTCGTTGCTCGCTGCACAACATGCCAAAAAGCTAAGTCACGCCTTAACCCTCATGGTTTGTATATGCCTTTGCCTGTTCCTAGTGTGCCTTGGGAGGATATTTCTATGGACTTTGTTTTAGGGCTGCCTAGAACAAAGAAGGGGAGGGACAGTATCTTTGTTGTTGTAGATAGATTTTCTAAGATGGCGCATTTCATACCTTGTCATAAGAGTGATGATGCTACACATGTTGCTGATTTGTTCTTTCGTGAGATTGTTCGCTTGCATGGAGTGCCAAACACCATAGTTTCTAATCGCGATACAAAATTCCTTAGTCATTTTTGGAGAACCTTGTGGGCTAAGTTGGGGACTAAACTTTTATTTTCTACTACATGTCACCCCTAAACTGATGGACAAACTGAGGTGGTGAATAGAACATTATCTACAATGCTTAGGGCTGTTTTGAAAAAGAATATTAAAATGTGGGAAGAATGTTTGCCTCATGTTGAGTTTGCTTATAATCGTTCACAACATTCTACTACTAAGAAGTGTCCTTTTGAGATTGTTTATGGCCTTCTACCCCGTGCTCCAATTGATCTTTTGCCCCTCCCAACTTCAGAGAGAGTGAACTTTGATGCAAAATATCGCGCTGAATTGATGTTAAAACTGCATGAGACCACTAAGGAGAACATAGAGCGCATGAATATTAAGTATAAACTTGCTGGGAGCAAAGGAAAGAAACATGTTGCTTTTGAACCTGGTGATTTGGTTTGGTTGCATTTGAGAAAGGATAGGTTCCCTAATTTCAGAAAATCTAAGTTGCTACCTAGAGCTGATGGTCCTTTCAAAGTGCTACAAAAGATTAATGACAATGCATACAAGCTTGAGCTACCTGCCGATTTTGGGGTTAGCCCCACGTTTAACATTGCAGATTTAAAGCCATATTTGGGAGAAGAAGATGAGTTAGAGTCGAGGACGACTCAAATGCAAGAAGGGGAGGATGATGAGGACATCCCTTCCAACGATACAACCACGCCTATTGCACAGCAAGGACCAATGACTAGAGCTCGAGCTCGTGAACTTAATTATCAGGTAAAGTCATTCCTAGCTAATCATACAAGTTCTTCTCAGAATTGGGTGCTACTAAATGGTTGTTGTGATCTACTTGTTGTTAGGAATATGGGAGAGGAACCAAATCGCAAGCAGCACTAGCAGCGCTGATTTGATGAAGTCAATGCTCTTCACTCCGGAGGGCAAACGGGGCAAATGAGTACTTGTTGGAAAGATCTCGTCGTCTACTTTCAGCTATGTGTGGCCTCACCATCAAGTTTGACCCAGGCTGCTCAGAATGACGAAAATAGTTCTTTACATCAGAAACTTGGGCTTGGGCCTTGTATCATTACAGCCCATTAGGGGTCCACAAAACCTAGGGTTTGCTCCCACCTCCTCTCCTGGTCATTCCTCCACCTATATAAACTCCTAGCAGCCACCATTTTGCATTTTGGGTTTTGTTTTGATGTAAGTTTAGCTGCAGCTACTTCCTTGTACTCGCGTGTGTCGGCTAGACCACCCGGATACTTGTATTCAGAACCCCATTTTGGTTTGTTTAAGTTTCATCATTTGACAAGTGCCGTGAGCTGTTTCCTTGTCAACTTGTTCTTGCTTGTTCTTCGATTGCTTGCAGGTTCAAGGTTGTTCTTGGCACGGCAAGAACAGCAACAACGTGGAGTCGGTGTACCGGTTGCTAAGGCGCAGCACCCCTGTGGTAGTTGTAGTCGGACCGCCAACGTCGTATCCTTCCCCAAATCGAAGTTTATCCTCCTCTCATCGAAAGATCGGGAACCCCCGTTGCTGCATCAGCTGACGACCCAAGGAGGTGGAGGCACCGCTACCCAAGTCAAGGCCCTCCTCGGCCGGAGCTGGCGAGGAACGATGCCGTGTGCTGGAGTGGTAGTATGCAGTGAAGACAATGGCAGGGCCTCTCTCAGATGAGTTGGACGGTGGCCAAGGCGAGGCGTGCGAGAAGGCACTGCAGCTCGAAGAAGACGGCCTGCTCGATCGTGGAGGCGGGGTGAGGCGGCTGCTGAAGAGAGGCAATGGAGGTGCAGTGCAGCGCACCAAAGAAGACAGTGTGACGAGGGGATGTGGTCGTGGAGGCGGGGCGAGGTGGCCATGGAGGCTGAGGTGGGCGTGCGGACGGTCGCATGTGAGGATGCGACATTGGCTCCTCGGCTTGGGGAGAAGCAATGATGAACTCTCACACGCCCAAGCTTCCATGGTGCGGTGGCGCATGGAGGATGGCAGAGAGCCATCCAAGGCGGTGTGGAGTGATAGCTGGGGCTGTGCAAGGGGCTTGGCCAGCAGAGGGGTGATGGTGCGGTGAGCTTGTGTGCTGGAGGAGGTCGTCTGTTTGGCGGGGCATTGGGATGGCGATGGTTGGGTGGGAATTGGTGCTGCGGGTGAAAGCCTAGCTCGATGTTCTCGGGTCGACAATGACGACACCTCGTGGCATTGTGCTCTCCCTTTGGGACGTTACCGAGTTGCCACCTCTTTTTCCCCGTCAAGGCTTTCCGAGGGAAAATCCAGTTCATGGTGGACAGGCGATGGTGGTGCCTTTTGGTGTCACAACCTCCGTGGAGGCGCCGTCTAGGAATCTTGTTCCCTCGTCTTTACTACCCTTTTATTATCTCTTGTCCTCACTCTCAACCCTTCCGTGAGGGAGGCTGGAAGTTTGTCCTGGAGGTTGGAGCTGGTTTGAGGCGGAGGTGTGTTCGATCCCTATGTAGCGATACCGGTGACTAGTCATGCACAGCGATGGTCCGTTCGGTCCACTGATTCTCAAGGGTGTGATGGAGCTTCTACATGTGGTGGGTGGATTTTTTTCTAATTATAGCCTTTTACCTTTTTTTTACTGAACATATCAATATGAAATTTCACACTGTTTTGTGCTTTTTTTAAAGTAAAGAATCTTATTCATCAATTAATTATCAATGCGAATCCGTGATGAATGAAATATAACTTAGAAAAAAATTTAGACAACCAAGTACTAATAACTAATAAAAAATGCGCGGAACTTTTCGCTTGCATTCAATATTTGATGCATGGGATGCTGACATGAATCATGTCAAGCCCGTGGAATGAGGGAGCGTTAACCATGCATGGTTAACGGATAATCTAGCGAGCAAGTGATTCGGAAAAAAAGAACTCTGTAGCCTGCACACTGGGTAATAAATGATGGTCGTCGCACCAGTTGAACTAAGCAACGGTCGGTGCGAGCAGTATCTTTACCCCTTATTGTTACGTTGATGGCTTTTAGGCTCCTTTTAACATGTGGAGTTTACAATAATTTTATAAGAAATATTATTAGTCAAATTCAATCGCAGTTTATTTTATTGATATGCACACCCTTTAATTTAGTCGAAATTATGAATCCTAAATTAGGAAGTAACGAGCGATAGTACTCTATCTACACTCGAGAAATAAAAAAGAATGTGTCCTAATGCACATCATTGCCGATAAACTCTATTGAAACTGGGTTATCTGTCTCCGAAAGCCACTTTCTCGGTCCTCACATAGGCCATTTGGTCAGTGATCTAATGTCTTGGTTGGAAGCGGTGAATACTTTTAGACATGTTTGACATGATTTTAGCTTCTAAATCTAACTCTAACAGCAAAGTCTAGAGTAAAGTATGGAGCAATCCAAACCCTATTTTCCCCTATAATTTATTTTTCATATCACTCCAGTCCACTTTATCTCCTTCAGACATAGCTTAAATATTTGGTTGGGCTACAATTTTAAGAGAGATGGAGTCAGAACCTTATCATATACCCCATCCGTCTAAAAAAACTTGATAAATCTAAATAAATGGTAATACAGATTTGTTGTCATAAGGGTCACATCTCCTCCAAGGTTAAGTTTTTTTAAATGGAGGGAGTAATCACTTAATTTATAGTTCAAGAGTTCTTTTTACACGAGTAATAGAGAGTATCTAGATAGTGAGAAGTAGCTTCTATTGCTATACAAGCTCTTGGAATAGGACCTCAAATCCTATATCCCTAACCTAAAGAAAGAACCAAAGAAACCAAATCTATAGCATTGTGTGAGTAAATAAATTAAAAAAAAAAAAGTCCACCGAGACAAGAAAAAACGCACCGTTGCCGTTCCGAGGAAACGACGGCGGGCAGGACAATCCCCGCATCCGCCGTGTCCCTTTCCGCCCCCGGCCCGGCCAATAGCCCAGTGGGCCCCACCCCCCTCCCCAATCCCATCGTATCCCCCCGCTTCCTCGGATTCCCCTGCCCCCTGTCCCCCCATGTGCCGGCCCACTGGGCTCCACCCCCCACACCCCCCATCCATCCACGCATCCACCCCCTCCCATCCGTCTCCATCCCTCACGCACTCGATGCGATCCCCCCATTTGAAATCCCCCCTCACCGCGACCGCCTCCCCCAAACGGTCACCCCCGCTTTGGCTCTCTCTCTTATCACCTCGCCACCGACTCCGATCGATCGAGGGGGGTTTGCTGCTGCTGCGTGCGCGCCATGGCGTCCCCCGGCCCCGCCGCGGGGATGCAGCAGAAGCTGGAGGCGGCTGCGGCGGCGGCGGGGGGAGGAGACGGGGCGGAGTGGGGCCGGGGGATGCAGAAGATGGAGGCGGTGGGAGCGGGGGGAGAGGGGGTGGGGGTGGGGGTGGGGGCGGGGGCGGAGCAGGCTGCTCCGCCGCCGAGGAGGCCCGTGGCGGCGCGGAAGGAGAGGGTGTGCACGGCCAAGGAGCGTATCAGCCGCATGCCGCCCTGCGCCGCCGGGAAGCGCAGCTCCATCTACCGCGGCGTCACCCGGTACGGCTCCCTCCTCCGTGTCTCGAGTTGCGGAGAAGTTTTACTTGGATGTTTATTAGGGGATGCAATCGTTCTCTGCTTGGATTGGTCTGTGCCGCTAAATCCGTTCGTCAGGTCTCCTTGTATGCTCAAAATGGTACCGTCGATTCGGGATCTAAGATTTTTTTTTGTTTATTATTACTTGGTTATATACAGATTAGCTGTATTCATCGGATCGGATTACCTGTTGTGTCTCCAAGGGGACGATCTGAAATAATTAGGAGCTTCGCTTGATCTAAATAAATATAAAAGCTAATGAATGATTTTCACTTGACCGTACATCCAACATCATGCTTGATTTAAGTTGTGTCAAACTGGGTTGATAGGGTTTAGCTCTAATCTGGGTAAGAAGCAAGTTTTGGACCCTTTTCGGTCCAGACAAGTGTGGGGCTCAACTAAAAGATGAATTTTCAACCTATATGTGTATTTACATACTTAAATCTTTTATTTGGTGTTTAATCTGATCCAAAAGTAGTATTTGTTCTATATTGTTATTCAACTGTTCTTGTACCACCATATGCTACTTCTTTCTTAATTTTGTTGTAATTTGTAAGCAAGATTTTAACTTTCAGCTGTTATTATGTATGAATTTGATTTGACACTTGTTTTGTATCATCTATAGGCATAGGTGGACAGGCCGATATGAAGCTCACCTCTGGGATAAAAGCACATGGAATCAGAATCAGAACAAAAAAGGGAAACAAGGTCTGTATACCCAATGCAAATTAGCAGCTATATTTTACATGTTTTGAAAAGTTGACCAAGGGACGTTGGAAGCTAGGTGAATTTTAATTGTATTTCATAGATAATCCATGCACGTCATTTCCTTTTATATCTAGCTATAGTTAATCTGATTTAATGGAATTGTCTCTTTTGCATGGGAAATTATCACCCAAAATGGCCCTGCAAGTGCAGTATATTTAGGTAAGAAATCTTTGGTGTTAACTGTAAAATGTGCAATTGTATAAACTTCTTTATCCACATCAATTCAATGCGCAAATACACAGGTGCATATGATGATGAAGAGGCTGCAGCAAGAGCTTATGACCTTGCTGCATTGAAATACTGGGGAGCTGGGACACAAATAAACTTTCCTGTGAGTCATCTATACTTGCTAATTATAATGGTTTCTTAGCTTCCATTTAGTTCTTCTACAATTATTAACCACACACTGCCTTTTCTTCAAGACCTTCATTTGGTTAAATTTAATCATTTATATTTTGCATCACCCGAGCTCAATTTCGAAGACTGATTCTCTTAGGATGCAAATTGAAAACCAAAAGATATCTTAGAGAGTGTTGTACCAAACTTTGGATCATACTAGTCCAAACATATCCTATGCAACTGTTGTGTGATGTTTGAAAAATCTGAATACTCTTGACTATTATATTATGTTCTTTTGTATGCAAAGGTTAGGGATTTATTCAGTTTACACTTGACGATTCGGAGATGGATGTTTGTGTCCTTGACAAAAAAAATCTCTTGTTTTCAGAAAATTCATCTCTGAGCATATAAATGTCATTGAAAAATCATTGTCTCAGAAGAATATTGGCAAAACAAACATATGCATACATGCCATCTCTTCAGTTTGGTATCTATATGCCTATACATCTCGATGGAAAATAATTGCAATGTTGCTTATGGATTATTGTACTATGTTTTTTCCATTCTATATTTTGCACTAGTTAATTTGATTTGTGGTAATCTTTTTCAGGCTTATGTTCATTATGTATTTTCTTATTTAGGTCTCTGATTATGCAAGAGATCTTGAGGAAATGCAGATGATCTCCAAGGAGGATTATCTTGTGTCTCTTCGGAGGTATATTTGTGAATTTATAATACGTGCATATTACTTTGTTTCTTAAGTACTAACTGTAAGACACATGCACTGCAGAAAGAGCAGTGCCTTTTCCAGGGGTTTACCAAAATATCGCGGCCTTCCTAGGTACTTATTAGCAATGAGAAATATATTTGGAAGTTAACTCTATGTTCAGTTATTATATTTGCATGCATGTTTGTGATGCTAATTCAGTAACAAGTCTCATGTCCAATTTTCTTTTCTATTGTGCACAAACTATCATTGTCCATGTTTTGCTTATTACGGTAACATTTTCCATCTTGCTACAAATATTTATGGCAAACCAAGTAGTAGTATGTAAAGATGATGCCCTGTGGTATATTACATTAGAAATTATTTTCAGCAACTTCATGTATTTCTGCTATGAATTAAATTAGTAAGCTCAGCAGATTTTTGGAGGTAGATAGCTTAGATACTAAACTAGCTCTTATTCGTGTGTCATTGGTCTTCATTTAGAGAATTTTAAAATAAAGTGTCATTTAGCAAAGATGCAAACCTTCAAGTTTTGCTGAACATTAATTCTTTCCGTTAATCACTCGATTGCACAGCCACAGTCCCTCAACTGTACTCATGATGCTGAATGTGCGTCATCGAAATTCTGTGTTTCCTCACTGATTACTGTTGTCAATGGAAATTCGGCATTCCGTGCCTTCGTTCTTTGTATGGTTACAGCTATCCTGCTTTCTGTGGGATCTTAACCAACCAAAACATAATATTCTCAACAGAATATCCTTTCAGAGGAGAGTGATTACTTGTAGCTGAGATTTTGAAGAGATCGACATACTTGAAATTTCCTTCTAGGTAGGATCCCGACTTAATAGTGTCCTGAGGACCACTAGAAATTAGTTTAGGAAAGTTTATTATTTGGATGTATAAAGTAAAACTACACGTAATTCTGTTTTACTTAATTATTCACCAGATGTCAGTCTTCGACTAATCATTACAGTGCACTACATTGCTGGACACGTACAGTCACATTGATATAAAAATTATAACTGCAAATGTTGTGACATTATCATGCAGGCAGCTCCATAATTCCAGATGGGATGCTTCTTTGGGACACTTGCTTGGCAATGACTACATGAGCCTAGGTTGTGGTGTCTCCATAAAAACTTCTACACTACTGTTTCTGGTTAACAAACTACAGAGGAGAAAGACAAATTCTATGTGGTTTTGTAACCAGTCTTTCTATTTAAATTACAGGGAAGGACATCACGCTTGATGGGAAATTTGCAGGAACCTTTGGCTTAGAGAGGAAAATTGATCTGACAAATTACATAAGGTGGTGGCTCCCAAAAAAGACACGGCAGTCAGATACATCTAAAATGGAAGAGGTTACTGATGAAATCTGTGCTATTGAAAGTTCAATGCAACGGACTGAGCCTTATAAGTTTCCTTCCCTTGGCCTCCATTCTAACTCAAAGCCCTCTTCTGTGGTCCTATCAGCATGTGATATCTTATCTCAGTCTGATGCCTTCAAAAGTTTCTCAGAAAAATCTACAAAACTATCTGAAGAATGTACTTTTAGCAAAGAAATGGATGAAGGAAAGACAGTTACCCCAGTAACTGCAACTGGACATGACACAACTGCAGTTAACATGAACGTGAATGGGTTGCTTGTGCAAAGAGCTCCATACACATTGCCCTCTGTTACTGCACAAATGAAAAATACCTGGAACCCTGCTGATCCTTCTGCGGACCCTCTTTTCTGGACCAACTTCATCCTGCCAGCAAGTCAACCTGTCACGATGGCAACAATAGCAACAACAACGGTTTGTTCCTCTTTGGCTCTACTTGACAATTTGAATTAAATCTGTAACATATTTTCAATTTTTCTTCTTGTGCTTAATTTGATGCTGATTTGTGACAGTTTGCAAAGAATGAGGTGAGTTCAAGTGATCCATTCCATGGTCAAGAGTGACCGTACGAGCTTACCAAAGTGCATGCAGGATTTGCTTTTTGGCTTGGTAAGTAGAGACTGTAAGCATAGTAAATTTTACATTTTTTCATATATTTTCTTTCTGTGTATCGCCTAAATTATCTGCTTGAAGAACTCAATGCATCACGAGATGTCCAGATTTGCATTCAAATAAGAACATGCAAGCAATGGAAATATGTTTATGTCTAACTTACAAATATCTAAGGATTTATTTTCCCTTAATTGACAGGTGCCAGTCTTGAAAAGAAAAGAATATACCTGACAATATGACACTCCGTTGAAAGAACACAATGAAAATGAACTGAGACAGTTTAAATCTAATCAATTAAACCAAACAAAAATGCTGTTGTGAGATATTTATGTGTGCATAAATATTTTGATAAGGATGAAAATATGCCATTTTGTTGTGTAAGTGGTGCATCGAGTATTTGAGACATGATAAATGAACATTGTTTATGTGCTTGTGCCCACGCGTGGACAGTGCTTTCAGCTTTCCCTCCGTTCTTAAAATTTCAGTAACACTGACATGTGGGTGTCAAATTTTTAATTTACTATAGCTACCCAGGAAGATCCACTTTGCATATGCTTTGCACTCGCAGTCACAGTGATTTTACTGGTACATCCTTTTGTAAAATTGTTAGTTTTATTCCTTTTGAACGAACTAATTGTTAATTTTATGAAAAACAGCACGGTAGTTATAGGACATGTTTGCATTCCTCTTTTCTGCTTAACTGAAACCTTTTGCATATTTCAGGTGGGTGATAACATCCTGCACGTCTATGGGTTTCCTTCTTCCTAGCTTTTGAGGTGACCCGTGAACAAATACCCTTTGTATCCATAGTTCATAAGACATGAATAGAAGGTAAGAGAAGTACAACCATAGTTATGTAATATATACAGTGCCTAGTGGCCTAGTGCCCCGTTAATGATATTTAGTTATAGAGCTGTCTGTACATATCGCGGTTCTTATTTCAGCTAGTTGGTTGGTTCTATAGAATGAAGAGAACAGAAGAACACGAATTTTTCAAAGCTTAATTGTTTATTTTGAGCAAATATGTCCAATGCTTGTTGTTTGAGTTGTACAATTCGAATGATATTTTCTTTACGCTTTGGCTGCGTTCGTTTCTCTGACAAGAGTTGGATGAAATTTTGGATACTCGTGGCCGGTTTTCAAACTATTAAACGGTGTATTTCGTCCGAAAACTTTCTATATGAAAGTTGCTCTAAAATATCATATTAATCCATTTCTCAAGTTGGTAAAAATCAAAACTCAATTAATCACACGTTATTATTACCTCGTTTTGCATGAAAGACTTAATCTTTATCTTCATAAAAATCTTCAAGAGATTCAAACACCACCTTTGTCAGAGACGGCACCAAAATATCCGTAATGAAAACAATGCCAAATCATTCAGCTACAAGAATGGTTAAAAAAATATATACATTAAAAAGGTCTTAGTATGACACTACAACCATAGGACTCGTATATGGCGCATGACTCCATCAATATTGTTCAAATGTTGGAAGCCATATTTATAGACACATGGTTGTCCTTGTTAGCGATATGGCATGAGGCCCTTTGATCAAACCTGCCGAAAGTATACGACCGATGAGAATTCAAGCCCGAAACGTCAGGGTTAGTCAAGGCGAACCCTCCCCATGGCGAAGACTATGGAGCAAGGACGGCGAGAGGCAGGGAATCGCAGCCAAGCTAGAGACCCCCTGGGCGAAGGGCGCAAGGCGGAGAGCATATGCCGAAGGGGGACGACTTCGCCGTAGCAGGTTCTGCCCCGGGAGGGCCGAAGAAGCTATCCTAGCCCATCAAGCCTAGGGGTCAATTGGGTCGACAATAACCCGTTGGCCCGCTAAGGGCCCATGGACCGCAATTACGCTATATACCCATGTAAATGTCCCTCTCATAAGGGCAACCATGTAAATTCCCCGGCATAACCAAAGCCCTAGTAGTAAGACCTGTAATGGGGGCTATAAATAGTCTCATAGGGCCATGTAATGGGGGATCCCAAGTAAAATTCTCAGATTAATACACTTTACTTCTTTTCCAACCACTGTTGAGTGACCACGTCTTTCGACGTATACGGTTATCGTTTCGACAACAGTCCTTTAGTAGGAACTAGTAGGCATGCTTGTGAAATTAATGTACACCATCAATATTGTTCAAATGTTGGAGGCCATATTTATAATGTAGGTGCGAAGTATTTTGAAATTTTATTTATTACCTTTTCTTTTGCTTGCTTTAAATAGTACGTACTCAGAACCTATGTAGATAGTCACATGATGTTATACCATCGATTTACCGGTATAGATTTTGGACTCGGGTAGTCGGGTCACTGGATAATCCACCCATAGAGCGCGATTGTCAATCCACTCTCCGGGTGCTCCTCATGCATAGATCCACGCTAGCCTTTTGCTTCTCATATATGTGCCCTTTCTTCGATCAATTTTGCTATGATAAGAAAAAGATTTTTTTTTCTTATCTCTCACTCGATTTTCTCACTCAAACTTACATTGTAACTTTTGTAAGTTACACTGTAATTTTTGAATCTTCGCATGTAAGTTTTGAAATTTATATTGGATTTGGTATTTTTCTTAAAGATATGGTAATTTAGTATCCATTAGGCCCCCGCCACCGTCGCCGCAA
This sequence comes from Oryza meridionalis, assembly GCA_000338895.3. Classification (NCBI taxonomy): domain Eukaryota; kingdom Viridiplantae; phylum Streptophyta; class Magnoliopsida; order Poales; family Poaceae; genus Oryza; species Oryza meridionalis. Next base: position 20,364,145 of record CM002526.2, read on the forward strand.
TTCTCCGACTCCTCCCCGCCGTGACTCCTCACGGAGGGAAGATCCCACCCGATCGGGTGGCTTGGGCCTCTCTCCGCCGCCGGGCAGGGGGAAGCCGCGCCGTGTCGGGGCACGACGCCGCCTGACATACGGCGACGACGGCTCGCCCCGAGGCGCGCTTCAGACGGCGGGAGCCCTTCTGCGGCATCCCCCCGTAAACTCAGAGCTGGAGACCCCCGTCCAACGATGGTTGGACGACGTGGCCAACCTGGTCACCACTGCCCAGCGGCAGCTGGCTGCGGGTGGCCGACCCGCCGCCACTGGTACGTCGCGTACCCCCACCACCATTTCCTTGTCGGCAAGGAGGAGGGCCCGTCGGTCGGCCCTGACATCGAGGCGGTCGACGGCCCCGACGTCGTCGAGGGCCTCGGGAAGCCGGAGGCATCATGATGGCCTCTACGAGGAGCAGGATGCTCGGATCAACATCGAGCGACGCAGGGACGAGCATCGTGCCGCCCGCACGGGGGAAGGCGCCTCCTCATCGAGAGTGCCGCGCTCCTCCACGCCCCCCCCCCCCCCCCCCCGCCGTTCACCCCTGGAGGGACTGGTTGCAGGGCCTTCGTGGCGAGTCTCCGGAACGTCCGGTGGCCCCCGAAGTTTCGCCCCAACCTCACGGAGAAATATGATGACAGCATCAACCCCTCCGAGTTCCTCCAGATCTACACCACGATCATCGTGATGGTGGGGGCGACGATCGGGTCATGGCGAATTACTTCCCCATGGCTCTTAAGGGTCAGGCGCGCGGCTGGCTTATGACTCAGCCCCCCAACTCCATCCACTCCTGAGAGGACCTGTGCCAGCAGTTCATCACGAACTTTCAGGGCACGTACCCCCGCCCAGGAGAGGAGGCGGACCTGCACGCTGTTCAACGGAAGGACGACGAGTCCCTCCGCTCGTACATACAACGCTTCTGCCAGGTCCGCAATACTATTCCTTGCATACCAGCCCACGCGGTCGTTTATGCGTTTCGGAATGGCGTGCGGCACAACCGCATGCTAGAGAAGATTGCCTCCAAGGAGCCCAAGACCACCGCCGAACTCTTTGAGCTGGCGGACAAGGTGGCTCAGAAGGAGGAGGCGTGGGCCTGGAACTCTCCCGGCACCGGCGCGGCGGCTGCGGCTGCCCCTGAGTCCGCTTCCCGTTCCAAGCGGCGAGATAGGAGGGGAAGAGGAAGCCGACCCGCTCCGATGACGAGGGCCACGTCCTTGCGGCTGATGGGCCCTCTCGGGCCCCGCGCAAAGAAAGAGCCACCGGCGATAAGCCGAGCTCCGCCACCCCCCGCCCCCCCCCCCCCGGGCGAGGGTCGGTCTACGGATAAGTGGTGCTCGGTGCACAACACCTATCGGCATAGCCTCGCCGACTGCCACTCGGTCAAGAACTTGGCTGAGCGGCACCGGAAGGCCGACAAGGAGAAGCGGCAGAGTTGACGGGATGGCAAGGCCCCCGCGACCCCCGCCAACGACCGGCGAGGGGAGGCCAAGAAAAAGGCCCCCGCCGATGACGGCGATGACAGCGAGGACCTGGAATTCCAGATACCTCAGCGAATCGTCGCCACTCTCGACGGGGGGGCTTGCGCTCACACCTCCCGCCGCGGTTTCAAAGCCATGAGGTGTGAGCTTCTGGCCGCCGTCCCAACTCACGAAGTGGCACGGCAGGCGCGCTGGTCGGAGGTGAAGCTCACCTTCGACCAGAGCGACCATCCGACGGTGCTCGCTCGGAGAGCGACCATCCACAACATCAAGATGAAGCGTGTCCTGGTCGACCGGGGGGGGGGGGCAGCCTCAGCATCATCTCCTTGGCTGCCTTTGACGCTCTTAAGGCCCCGGGGATGAAGCTCTAGCCGTCACTGTCGATCATCGGCGTGACCCCGGGACACACGTGGCCTCTGGGTCACGTTGAGCTCCCCGTGACCTTTAGCGACTCCACCAACTTTCGCACTGAGCGGATCGACTTCGACGTGGCGGACCTCAATTTATCCTACAATGTGGTCCTAGGGAGGCCCGCGTTGGTGAAGTTCATGGCCGCCACCCACTACGCCTACCTCCAGATGAAGATGCCGGGCCTCAGTGGCCCCATCACCGTCTTCGGCGATGTCAAAGCCGCTCTGGCTTGCATGGAGTAGCGCTCTGATAACTTGGCGGCAGCCACCAAGCCACAGGTCCCGGAGGCCTCCACATCCCACGCCTCCAAGTGGCGCCTCGCCTCGGCCGACGAGGTGCCCGTCAAGGAAATTCCCCTTGGCGATGATCCGTCTGAGACCGCCAAGATTGGCGGTACCATGGACGCCAAATAGGAAGGCGTGCTCGTCTCCTTCCTGCGGGCGAACTCCGATGTCTTCGCGTGGAAGCTGTTGAGCATGCCCAGGGTCCCTAGGGAGGTAATCAAGCACCGCCTCACCGTGCGGCCGGGTGCGCGACCCATCCGGCAGAAGGTACGGCGCCAAGCCCCGGAGCGGCAAGCCTTCATCCGAGAGGAGGTGACGCGGCTCCTGGAGGCCGGCTTCATCCGAGAAGTCATCCACCCAGAGTGGCTGGCAAACCCGGTGGTCGCTCCGAAGGCCAACGGCAAGCTCCGGATGTGCATCGACTACACGGACCTCAACAAGGCATGCCCTAAGGATCCCTTCCCTTTACCACGCATAGATCAGATAGTTGACTCCACTGCGGGGTGCGACCTTTTGTCTTTCTTAGATGCCTACTCCGGGTATCACCAGATCCGCATGGTTAGGGAAGATGAGGAAAAAACTTCTTTCATTACTCCTGTAGGCACCTTTTGTTATACAACTATGCCTTTTGGTCTCAAGAATGCAGGCCCTACTTTTCAGCGCATGACTCGTATTACTTTGAGTAATCAAATAGGGCGTAATGTAGAGGCGTATGTCGATGACTTGGTGGTAATGACGCGCCACCAGGACACGTTGCAGGACTTGGCTGAGACTTTCAACAGCCTCAGGTCCACGCGCATGAAACTGAACCCCGAAAAGTGTGTGTTCGGTGTGCCGGCAGGCAAACTCCTCGGTTTTCTAGTTTCCTTACGAGGCATGGAAGCTAATCCCGAGAAAATACGCGCGATAGAGAGGATGCGCCCCCCCAGCAAATTTAGGGATGTGCAGTGCGTCACGGGATGCATGGCCGCCCTAAGTCGATTCATATCGAGGCTGGGAGAGAGGGCACTGCCGCTATTTAAGCTCCTCAAACGCTCCGGGCCGTTTGTATGGATGGAGGAAGCAGAGCAAGCTCTCAGCCAGCTGAAAGCCTACCTCACCTCCCCCTCCCATACTAGTTGCCCCGGGACTAGAGGAACCGTTGCTGCTCTACTTGGCTGCGACCCCCCACGCGGTGAGTGCCGCCCTTGTAGTAGAGCGCGACGAAGGCGACCCGCGTCGCACGCCCGGCTATGGGAAGGGACTAGGGGCCCCCTTAACTGGCGATGGCCCCTCGTCCCTCGACAGCCTGATGCCCGAAACCCCCAACCCTCGGGAAGGCCCTGAGGCCCCCGTGGGAGGGAGAGAGGCTCTGGTGGATGGCCCCAAGGCCTATAGCGCCGACATGGCTCGAGACCCCCCCCCCCCCCCCCGGGCCCCCCGAGCACGGGTGCCCCGGGCTAGCTGCCCCTGACGACAAAGGTCGGCCCCACCGAAAGGTGCAGCGGCCCGTCTACTTCGCCAGCGAGGCACTCCGAGACGCGAAAACCCGATACGCAGTCTTGATGGCCTCAAGGAAATTGCGCCACTACTTCCAAGCGCATCAGATTTCCGTCGTAACATCTTACCCTCTCGGCCAAATCCTGCACCACCGAGAGGGCACTGGTCGGATCGTAAAGTGGGCTATTGAGCTCGCTGAGTTCGATCTGCACTTTGAACCACGGCACTTGATCAAAAGCCAGGTCTTGGCTGACTTCATCACGGAGTGGACCCCGGCGGACGACCCTGTTCCGCCCCATGTTCCCTCCCTCCCCGGAGATGGAGAAGACCCGAACGCCGACATTCGCGCCGGGCATTGGGTCATGCACTTTGACGGCTCTCTCAACCTTCAAGGTGCAGGGGCCGGAGTCACACTGACTTCGCCAAGCAGGGATGTCCTCAAGTACGTCGTTCGACTCGATTTTCGAGCCACGAACAATATGGCAGAATACGAAGGACTCCTAGCAGGACTGAGAGCGGCGGCCGGAATGGGCATCCGCCGCCTCCTAGTCCTAGGCGATTCCCAGCTGGTCGTGAGCCAGGTCTCCAAGGAGTACCAGTGCACTGACCCGCAAATGAACGCCTATGTCCGCGAAGTGCGACACATGGAACGCCACTTCGATGGACTCGAGCTCCGGCATGTGCCCCCGCGCGACAACGCAGTTGCCGACGAGTTGTCGCGCATCGCGTCGGCACGAGCCCCACTCCCCACGGGGGCCTTCGAGAAAAGGCTCGCGCAGCCGTCGGCGCGGCTGGACCCCCCGAGGGAGCCCAGCGCCACGGTCCCCGCCCCGATGCCTGGCGAACCACAGACCTCGGGGCCCGAGGGGGTCAGCCCCCGACCCCCCTCGTCGGGTCGTTTGGATGACTGATATCCGGGCGTACCTCGGCAATAACACTCTTCCTAAGGATCGCGCAGAAGCTGAGAAGCTCACACGCATCTCGAAGCGGTATGTGCTCGTAGAAGGGACCCTCTACCGGCGTGCCGCTAACGGGATCCTTTTGAAGTGTATCTCTCAGGAACAAGGCGTCGAGCTCATTGCCGACACCCACCAAGGTGAGTGCGGGGCTCATTCGGCTTCATGTACGTTGGTTGGTAAAGCCTTCCGACAAGGTTTTTACTGGCCGACCGCGTTGCAAGACGCCCAAGAATGGGTCCGGCGATGCAAGGCGTGCCAATTCCACGCCAAGCAAACCCACCAGCCGGCCCAAGCCTTGCAAGTCATCCCGCTCTCTTGGCCCTTCGCGGTCTGGGGTCTGGACATCCTAGGGCCCTTCAAAGCGGCCCGAGGCGGGTACCAGCACCTATACTCGCCATCGACAAGTTCACCAAGTGGCCCGAGGCTTACCCGGTCATCAAGATCGACAAGCATTCTGCCCTCAAGTTCATCAGGGGCATCACATCCCGGTTCGGAGTACCCAACCGCATCATCACAGACAACGGCACCCAGTTCACCAGTGAGCTATTTGGCGACTACTGCGATGACATGGGCATCAAGCTGTGCTTCGCCTTGCCCGCCCACCCCAAGAGCAACGGCCAAGTCGAGCGGGCCAATGCCGAAATTCTCAAAGGCCTCAAGACCAAGACGTACAACATCCTGAAGAAGCACGGGGATTCTTTGCTCGAGGAACTACCCGCGGTGCTATGGGCAAATCGGACCACCCCGAGCCGCGCCACGGGGGAAACGCCTTTGTTCCTGGTGTATGGCACCGAGGCAGTCCTACCTTCGGAGCTTTCCCTGCGTTCGCCTCGCGTCGCGCTGTACGATGAGGCCAACCAGGATGATCTCCGCCGCGATGACCTCGACTATTTGGAGGAGCGGAGAAGGCGCCAGCCCTGCGCAGCGCGCTACCAGCAAACCCTGCGGCGCTATCATCAGCGCCACGTCCGGGCCCGATCACTACAAGTCGGCGACCTCGTCCTACGCCGCGTACAGTCGCGCTTAGGGCTGAGCAAGCTCTCACCAATGTGGGAAGGGCCATACAAAGTGATCGGCGTCCCCCGGCCGGGCTCCGTTCGGCTAACCACGGAGGACGGCACGGAGTTGCCTAATCCCTGGAATATCGAGCATCTCCGCCGTTTCTATCCATAGTGTCGCGCGCTTTTTGCTTTCTTGGGGCTCAGGCCAACCCCCGCACATCCCTCAGCCTGTGCGGGCTTGGCCGGGGGCTACCACTGTTAAATATGTTGTATCCATTCCCTTCTTCAGCAATAGATTTTTCTGCTTAATTGAAAGCTGTTGCGCACCCTTTCTTACTCCTTCCTATGGCTCGTCCTGGCTTAAGGACGGTTCGCGCTTGTTACGGGCCCTAAGTGGCGTTGGGTAATCTAAAAATCGCCGAAGGGGAGCCTAAACGCGGGCCGCGCCTAGGGCTGCGACGAACCTTGGGGTCTCGGAAGGGCCTACACACGGCCATCCCCGACCCCCGGTCGTCGTGGCCTCGGTCTGGTCAGTCCCGTTGGGCAGTTCCCCCAGAGCGACGGCCTTGCCCCCCGCCACCTAGGTGCCGCGGACCAAGTGCGAATTCCCTTTTTTTTAACAGAACAAGCCCGAGGGGGGATAAAGGGAGTAAAAACGGCAATTTAATCATAAAGAAGTCAACTAAATGCGTTCGCCTTGGTTTTTTCCTTGCCGCAGGCATTCAAAGGAGAAAGTAAGAACGTAAAGGTACAAAGGGGAAGCTTTATTTACAACCAGCATGGCACGATGGCCTAGAGTTTGAAGCATTCGCTACAAGCACATAACAAAATAGAGGAGGAAAGGTGGGGGCAGTCACGGAGTGCCTGGGCCTCCGAGTCCGGCGCCGCTGACCACCTCGTCCCAATCCTCGTCGCCATCATCGCCACCGCCGTCATCGCTCCCGCTCTCCTCGTCCGAGGCAAGCGCGAGGTTGAACCGAGGGGCCGACCCCTCGAAGCTGGAGACGATCGCATCGGCCGCCTCCCGAACCTGCTCCCGAGCTCTCGCCTCGGTCCCTGGGGGGAAATCCGCGAGCGCGCGCCATGGAAAGAAGTCAGGGTCGCGAGCTTGATGACTTGCGAGGACAAGCTCCACCGCAGCCCGTGCCAAGGAAGCCAACGATGACTTCACAGCCTCACCGACCTCCTCCTCCAGCCTCTCCAGATCCGCCGCCATCCCGTCTAGCCGAAGCGCGAGCGCCGGCCTCGTGGGCGGGAGCTTCTTGTCCCGGCGCACGGAAATGCCCACTCGGCATCCTGCGCGCTCCAGCTGTTCGATGGCGTCGTGGAGTTGGCCAGGCCCGATGTCGTTGGCGAGGTGGAGGGCCGCAATCTCCCCAGCCTGGTCCTGCACCAGACGCTCCAGGCCGGCGAGAGTGTCTTGGGCCGCGGTGAGCTGGCTGACCAACTTGGCGTCGCCCGGCTGCCCGCGCGATGCCCGTACCTTCTCCCTGGCCTCCAGCTCAGACGCTCTCGCCACCATCGCTGCGCGCTCAGCACGGGCGCTTTCAAGATGGCGGGCCTCACGCCCAGCAACGGCCTCCTCACGCTTGGTGAGCTGCTCGCCCAGCCGGCGCGCCGCCACCTTACGGCGGTTCACCTCGTCCTCATGCTCGGCGAGCATGGCATCTTGTTCCCGCCACGCCTCCTCTCGGAGCCGCAGCTCCTCTGCACGACGGGCCACTAAAGCTTCAGCGGCGAGGGTGGTCCGTTTGCGCTCGGCTGCGGCCTCCTCACGGAGGCGAAGGGAGGATTCCGCCTCGGCCGCCGTCGCCTCGTGGGCGGCCAAGGTAATCTCTCGCTGGTCCAACACGTGCGCCCTCTCCTCGAGCGCTCGAGCCCGCTCCTCCAGCTCTTGAACCCACTGCGCCTGTTCCCGACCGCGCCCCTCCTTTTCGCGTTGGGTGCGATCGAGGACCTCGATCCGCCTGCGAATCATGGCCTCGCACTCAAGCGCGGAGCGGGTGCGCTCATCCAAGGCCTTACGCTCGGCCTCAAGCGCCGCCATCCGGGCCCGCAGCGAGGAGTCGACCTTCGATGTCCCCCGCTCTTGGGCAGCGGCCGTGTCGAGGACCCCGCGGGCGTCCACAACCCTCTTCGCCAGGTCCTCGGCGTAGGTTTCATACTGCAGGCGGATGTCGCCCAGCGCCCCGTCTAAGGCGCTTGAGGCGATGAGCGCCGCTTTCCGCTCCTTCTCCGTCTCCCGCATGACCGAGTCTAGCATCTCCTCGCGCGCCTGGATCTCCGCCAGTTGGGCTTGGCGCATTTTGCGCCTCACCTCCACCAGGTCGTCCACGGCGCGGCATCCCTCGTCGACCCGCGCGCGGTCCGTCGCGAGCTGTGCCCATTCTTCCTCCAGGGCCGCCCGCTCGTCCGCCAGGGCTTGAACTTGGGTGTTGAACCCCTCCCAGACGATGGAATCGGCAGCGGCGAGCACCTGCAGGAGTGGATCTATGCTCGTGGGAGTCGGGAAAGAAAAGGTCGCGGTCCGCCCCCGGGACGACGGAGTACGGCTGGACCGCCCGCGAGACTGGGGGCTGCTCTCGGTCCCCCCTCCGCGTGGCCAGCCCTGAGGGCGCCCAGGTGCAGAGGGGAACGGTTGCTGCCGTCGCCCCCCTCCTCAGGCCCCCGAGCCGATTCGGCCTCGGCCTCGGGCTCGGGCTCGCCCCCAGCCTTGGCCTCCGGGCCGCGTCCTGCCTCGGCCCCCGGGGCGCGTACCACCTCAGCCTCCGCACCCGAGTGGCACTCTTCGTAGGTTGCGTCCTCGGGATCGCCCCCGAGGGAGGCAACGGTGCCGTTGTCGCCCACGGCGAGTTGCGCCTCTTCCTCCTTCGTCTCGGCCGTGGTGGACTCGGAGCCGGACCCGGCGTGTGGCCCGTGGGCCCCACCGGGAGGCTGCGAAGGCTCCGCAGCACCGGATCAGCCGGATCCCGGCCGCTCCGGTCGCTCGGGCTTCGACCCCCGGGAAGGGTCGGATGCCGAGGCCCCTTCGGAAGGAATCCCGCTACAAGAGAACCCCGGTTGCATTAAGAAAGAAAAGAAGAGGAAGGAACAAGAAGCTGAAATGGATGGAAAGCACCGGGCCGGGCATTGGTAACCGTACCTGTGGGGGGGCGTCTGAAGGTCCACTTCGGAGGCTCGATGAAGCTCCCCCGACACGGCTCTGTTTGCCCTATCTTCCGGAGCCGCTTCTTCTTCTGTCCTGCCTCGGGCGCGGCGGGACGTTTGTGGCCCGCCGGTGGTCGGTCCACTGTTCGCTCGGCGCCCCCTCCGTGCGGAGGAGAGGGCGGTCGAGATTTGGACATCTTCCACTTCCCTTTCGGGTCGTCGGCCGAGTCTCCCCTAGGCCCACGGCTCAAACCGGGCGCCCTGGAGCCGCCGCCCCCGCCGGAGCCGCCAGTCCGACTGCCGCCCGCGGTCGCGCCGTTGCTACCTATGCCGTCGCTGCCGACAGCGCCCCGGCGGGACCGACCCCTGCCAGCACCGACGGCTGTCATCACAGCCAGGATATTCTCCCGGTCGCGGTCGCTGTAGAGGGGAAGGATCCCGTCCGGAATCAGCGTTTGTTTGACGGTGTCCAGGCCCAGCACCCGCCGAACCACCGTTTCCGCGTCCTCCTCGCCCCAATCCCAGCGCTCACCCACGTGAGTGCGCATGGGGTCGTTATGCTCGGTGTACTCCCACGCGCCGCGGGACCGCTCCTGGAGAGGCGCGATGTGACGACGGAAATAGTCGCCGAACACCATCGCCGCCGTTAGGCCCCGGCTTCACAAGCCCCTGAAGCGATCCTGCACCGCATCGTACTCCTCGCCTAGCTCCGAGACCGCCAACCACCCAGCGGATCATTCGGGAGGGCCGGCGGGGAGCCGGGGTCGCGGACGATCCGGCAGCGCGGTGTAGAACCAGTCCTTCTTCCAATCCTCCCACTTCTTGCAGAGGTGGCTCTCGATGTATTGCCCTACCACACCCGGCCGGGGCTGGATGTAGCATCCTCCCACCACCGTGCCTTGCAGCAGCTGTGGGACGAAGAAGAACTGGAACAACCGCATCGTCGGCCGCACCCCGACGAACATCTCGCACAGGTGCGCGAAGATGGCCAATGTCATCACAGCATTGGGAGCGAGATGCAAGGCATGGATCTCGTAAAAATCCAAGACCTCGTGGAAGAACCTAGAGAATGGCGGGATCAGCCCCACCATGGCAAAGGATAGAAGGTGCACGGACCGCTCTAGGTACCGCGGCCGCGGCCGCGTCTCCCCTGCCCTCACGGCGGCATCCTCCGGCATGATCTTGCGGATGAGGCTAAGGTGCCTCTCCGCCGTAATGCGCGATGCCGGGAGGACGGCGTCGCCAGCGTCTTGGGCCATGATAGCCGGCGGGAAATGGCGAGGAGTTTGGCGTACGGAACACGATGGAGGGAGAGAAGCGCTGGGGGCTGAGAAGCGAATATGCGGGTGTGCAGTCGGCGAAAGGAAGGAGACAAACTCTCCGCCTCTCTTCCCTTTTATCTCCGCCTTGCCCGCGCCCGCCTCCTCAGTTCTCGCCCCTGCGGTTGCCTCCTCGATTCTTGCGCCCACTCATCACGTCCGCCCCACTAAACCCGCGCCCCCGCGATTAATGCGCCTGTCAATGACGCACTCGGCGCGGGACGTGCAATGTTCACGGTCGCGGCTAGGCGGGCCCACCGTCAGTCCCATCGCGTGCCTGGCGGGCGGGGGAGTCGAGGCGGCGTTGGGTGACGATTCTGGGTGTGGTCCAATAGACCCCCCGACTTTCGCGCCCTAAGTGCCCCTGTGAACGGCGCAATTAGTAGCGGTCAAATCGCCGTTCTGGCTGATGCGCCAGCCGAGCCAGTCGACGGCGGCTGTTTGGACTCCCCGCTGGGCCCACAACCACGGCACGGGAAGACGTGAGGCACCGCGCCAGACCGCCCTCAGGGGGCCTCTGTCCGACGCGGTGCCGGGGGCTACTGTCGGTGATATGGGTCCGGGGGTATGCGAAGTATGGGGGAGTCTCCTTCCCGTCCAGCCACACGGCCCTACAGCCTGGCTCTCCCCCCACACCTGGGACGACGCAGAGGCAGCCAGGGGGCCTTGGGGGGCCATGTCACGCCCCTCGATCCCTCGCGCTGGGCCCCACTCGAGGACGGACGGCTACTTAGCTTCCGGGTGAAGGCACAAATGGTGGTCCGATCCAAGCGGAGTGGGTCCCCCTCCCGTGAAGGAGTAGGTAGAGGCGGTGCACGTGGTATCCCCTTGTCACGCCCGGAATTTCTATCCAAAATTCCAAACGCTTACATGTGCGTAAACCCTCGTCCAGGAATCAGCCGAGGCACACAATAACAAATTGATAATAGAGTACAATTATTACTCTAATTAATAAGCGAATAAAATGTCATTACAGAGGTAGATAGTTCCTCTCAAACAATAAAGATCTAAGCAGCGGAAAATAAAGATAAACAGCGCAGACGACTCCACTCCACAGGCAGCTTGACAAGGACTACGCCAAATCCTCAACACCATCAGCATCACTGTAGAACTCCTCCTCTGATGAATGATTGCAAGGTGAGTATATGACATACTCAGCAAGCCACGCAGCAAATATGCAAGTGCACAGGATAACCAAGGATGGCATAATATAGGCTTCTTTGCATAAATAGCATTTAATGAATATTTCAGAATTTAATAAAACAGTAGAGTATTAATTAAACAGTATTAATCCAACACTATACAACATACCCTGTTGTATAGGCCCAACCATTCTGTATAACCAACCCCGGCTGCACATTTCTAACTCCAAACCAGGAATATACCATTCCAAACCAGGAGATAATCAATTATTACCAGTTATAGCATCTTTTATTATGGTGTGAAGGGTGAGACTAATCACGAAAGACATTGTTAGACTCGCCTATAACCGCGGGCACGGCTATTCGAATAGTTTTACTCTGGTCAGAGGTGTACCACTGTACCCACAAGACACAGCCCCACAACATGTCACCATGTGCCTTAATACCACCACGGTACCTCGGAAAGGAGCTGTGACATTACCCCTCGCACAACACAATCCACCACAGTGCACCATTCCTGGATCATAATCACCCCCTTATAAACAAGGCATGGACTCCCCAGCGACCCCCGTGGGCTTATCTCCGCTACTTCTCAGTCTGGTGCTCCGCAATGAACTATGCTATACAAAAGATAAAGCCGTTGCCCACGCTGGCTTGTGGTTGGCACAATTAATGTTTCACAACCGAAACTCGTGAACCGGTCCTTAATTATCATGAGCACGACCAACAAAACCATGTACTCACAACCCACCATTATCAGGTTTTAGTTGTCAAATAAATTAATTAATCAATCACGATTGATCATCGTAAACTATCATTAAGCCATCATTAAGTTATAGTGAATCATAAATTATCCCATTAGTGTGCTAAAGTTTCTAAGCATGGCTAAGCAGTTACATCTAATACCTAGTTGAACCAATATATAAAACTCAACTAGTCAAGTTACAATATCCCAAGGTATCAAGGAATAAGATAATCAAGAACAAAAGGGCCATAACAAACAATAGGTTAATTCCACCCAATGACATTCGAAAATAAATGCGATGGTTGAATAGAAACAATAGCTTTAAACGGGATCAACATGCTCAAAGAATTGATTAGGATCTGTGTGACTTGCTTTGCTGGCCTTGGAACTCTTCTAAATCTTCTCCTGCGAAAACGGACTCTCCGGAAACGTCGGAATCTAAACAGAAAAGAACAAAAACACCAAAACAGCACAAAAGCAAGCATGAACAGTACATGTGGATATTTTTAACATGTAGATCTCAATTTTAGAAAAATTTAGAGACTTGAACCAACTAAAATCCGAGCTACGATGAATTAGTTATGAATTTTTAAAGATTAAATCGGATTAAATCATTTATATAAATTTTAATTGAATTATGACGCAATAATGAATTATTTTTGAAAAGAAAAAGGGAATTATTGCGTCAGCGGGGCTCAGGTTCACGGTGGACTGGGTCCACGGCGGCGGTCTATGGATCGGGCGGCCGAGATTGATCCAACCAAAACGAACGGCCGAGATCGATCGGCCCACGGCCGGACCACGGGAGACGACGACGATGACATCGGCGGTGACGTCACCACCGGCGGCGGCTCGGGAGCACATGCTCGCCGGCGAACGACGGCGGCGCACGGCTGGACGGGGCTAGGGCGCTACGGGCGACGAGAGACGAAGGCGAAGGCGGCGACGGGTAGAGGGGAGCTCGGGGGTCCTTTTATAGGGGTTGAAAGGCGGCGGCGAAGCCCACGGCGGCCCGGCGACGGCGATGGAAAGCTAGGGTTAGACGAATCCGATTCGAGATCGAATCCGCGAACTTCCAAAGCGAATTAGCGATAGCTTCCAAAGGAGAAAAGGTAGAGGAGATCACGGAGACCATTTCCCCTCAAACAATTTCACCGGAGAAGGAAAGAGGCGACGAAATCGAAAGGGCGGCGGCGGCGCTAGGGTTTCGAGCGCGGGCGGACGGAGGTTGACGACGACCTGACAGGCGGGCCCCACCTGTCAGCGAGCAGGAGAGAGAGAGGAGAGCGGCTGCGCGCGCGGCGGCTCGGCTTGGGCCGACTGGGCCGACTTGGGCCAGGGAGGAAAGAGAAAGGGTTTTGGGCCGACTTTCGGCCCAAAGCCAAAAGAGAGAATTTTAAAACCTTTTTCAATTTCAATTATCTATGAAATGCAATTTCATTTATTAAAAATACTTCCTTAGCTCAAATAAATCCCAGAAAAATCTAGGAATTATAGAATTAAGCAAAGTATTTAATAAAATTTTATCTGGCCCAATTTTATATTGGAATTTATTATTTAAAATTAGATCTTTTCTTCTAGGCTTTTAAAATCATTTTCTGATAATTCCATTTAAACAATAATTTATAACTTTAAGATTTTTAGGATGTGACACCCCTTGAACTATAAAAGGAGGACCTTACCCACCGAAAAAAGGATGATGACTCTGAGTTAGCCTAGACTCCAAGAGAAGAGTAAGAGCGCTCCCTGGAGTTTAGGAACCTTTGTAACATTTAACCTTAAATCCCACGCACAGGAGTAGGGTGTTACGCTCCATAGCGGCCCGAACTTGTATAATCCCGGCTCTCACGCGCGGTCTCGAAAAACTCTAGGCGGATACATGATCTTGATCAGCACGCCCATTCCCCTGGCCGAACTCACAAAAGGGGATCTCTCGATCACCCGCTAGAGAGGATCATTCCTCGACAAAAACCGTCAATTTTTAGGTCCCATAATAGTATCTATTATTAGATTGGAAACAGTACACCGAAGGTCCCTCAACTTGTCATCGAGTTACAAAATCGTCCCCTAACCGTAAAACCAGATATCTAGCGTCCCTTAACTTACAAAACCGTTTACTTTAAGTCCCTCGGTGGTTTTGACCCCGGTTTTGTCCCACGTGGCGGCTGAGTCAGCGTGGGACCCACGTGGTCACCACATGTCAGGATGCCACGTCATCACCCTCTATCTCTTTCCCCTCCTTTCCCTTCCTCCTCTCTCTCTCCCTCACTTCTCTCCTCTCGGGCAGGCTAGCCGGCGGGTGGGGATGAGGTCGCCGACAACGGGTGCGAGGACGAAAGGGTCGGCAGCGACAGGGGTGATCGGGTCAACGGAGTTGGATTCGGTGACGGCGGTGGCGGTGACGTTGAGGAGGTTGGAGATGGAGACGGCGGAGGCATAGAGTGGTGGGGAGGAGCGGAACACGAGGTAGGCGTCGTAGGGCCCCACGGTGGCGGCGGAGGTAGCGTCGTACTCCTGCTGCGCCCGAGGCGGTGACCGATGGCCCTCGCCCGCCCGCGCCGCGACGACGAGGAGGACGAGGAAGAGGTGACCTCGTACTCCTGCTGCGCCCACGCCACGACAGCGAGGAGGACGAGCGCGAGCACGACGCCGCCATCTCGGATTCACCGTAGACTCTCCGCCATCGGCGATGTCGGAGCGGCCGCCACCACCACCAGGGCTCGGGCTCCACCGCCACCACCACTCAGCCCCGCCGCCAGCTGCCTCCCCGCCGTCCAGCCGCCGACACTGTTATTGTTGCACCGCCATCGGCAAGATTCAATGCGGGAGCTTCAGATCCGGCCACGGGACGGCCAGATCCGGGCACGGATCTGCGTCCTCCACCACCGCCGCCGAAGGCCCGTCGTCGTCCATGCTGCCGCCGGCCACCGTCGCCCGCGGCCTGCTTGACGTTGCCTACCGTTTGCCCGTGGCCATCTCGACGACCTTCGACTCTGTGCAGGGGTTGGCACGACTCCCGTCGGCGTGCCCTTGCCGGATCCGGACGCGTGCACCATGGGCGTCGGGTGCCCCAGCTGACGCCGTTTTGGGCGGCGGTGAGACAGAGGGGAGGAGGAAGGTGTGGCAGCGGCCGGCGTGCGCATTGGATGTGGACGGCGGCATTTCCTCCGCCGGCGCGACGCCGGCCGCCGGACCTCCTCCTCTCCCCTCCCCCCGGCAGCCTCCTCCCCACAGCGCCGCCCGTCGCCGGCCTAAGAAAAGTGAAAGAGAGAGAAAGGGAGAAGAGGGGGAAATAAGAGAGAGGTGATGAGGTGGCATCCTTACATGTGGGGCCCACGTGGGTCTCATGCTGACTTAGCCGCCACGTAGACCAAAACCGGGGTCAAAACCGCCGAAGGACCTCAGATGACCGGTTTTGTATAGTTAAGAGACCCCGCATATCTGGTTTTGCGGTTCGAGCACGTTTTTTATCCCGATGATAAGTTGAGGGACCTTCGGTGTACTTTTTCCTTATAGATTCGGGAAATGCTGGGCTGTTATTGGGCTTTTCCACCGGTTGACGTGGGTGTGGACACATTGAGATTTTTTTTTGTTTTTTGGAAAAAAAAGCGCATAGGAAAAGAGACGCATGCTATTTTTGGCATGCCGGACAAGTAGCTAGTTAAGGCTTAAAAATAGTATCGGTACC
The DNA here is from genome assembly GCA_000338895.3 of Oryza meridionalis. NCBI lineage: Eukaryota > Viridiplantae > Streptophyta > Magnoliopsida > Poales > Poaceae > Oryza > Oryza meridionalis. Next base: position 20,379,828 of record CM002526.2, read on the forward strand.
GGACTAGAAAGTGTCAGATACAGTTAAACTATTCTAATCCCTTAAGGGGATGTTCACTCGTCTCGTTTGCTTAACAACCATCTAAACGGTTATGAAAAATTCTAGAAAAATTTGGCAACATTCATACAATACATATATACAACTCCACAAAATCTTAATTACAAACTCAACTCACACGTCGAGATATATAAAAGACAAATTCAGCGTATGAATAGTAGCGTATTGTTTATATCTAAATTTGTCTCTTTTTTTTTCTCGATGTGTAGATCGAATTGGAACATGAATTTTGGTGGACTAGTAGGTATCATTATACTCTATATTGTCAATTTTTTTCAGAATTTTTCGTAACTATTTATATCAAATTTGAAAGAAAAATGTATACGAGGGATTAGAATCCATTCCCGTCAGATATATAACCCGTTTCCGAAACCAACTACGACTCCATGCAACGCACGAATCCGAGTACGTCTTAGCCGCTTGCTAAGCTAGAAATAGGAAGCATACTTGCAAAAAAAAAACAGAAAAGCGCAGATCAAGAAAAGAGATTAGATCGACGATAATCCAGAAGAAGAAGCTCGTCGCCACCGCTGTCTTTCAGAAATGGGTCAAGCGAACTCGGCGCAGGGGGAGAGACTGGGCATCAGCTACAGCTACTCGGCCGGTCAGACGCCGGCGAACTCGGCGCAGGTGGAGACACTGGGCGTCAGCTACCCGGCCGGCCAGACGCCGGAGGAGAACCTCGCGAAGGCCCTGGCGAGGTGGAGGGAGAAGCTGCGGGCGCCCGGCCGAGCTGGCTTGCCGCCGGCCGACTACAGCTACATCAAGATCGGGGACGTCTGCGACGAGAGCGCCGCCGTGCTGTCGCGCCTGCGGGAGCTCGGCGCGTCGGAGCCGGCGTGCGTCTACTACGGCGACGTGACCAGTGCCCAGGCCGACCTCTCGCTCGGCCGCCTCTCCCTCTCCGGCGGCGCCGCCGCCCGCCACGTCGCGGAGAGCTTCACCGACGACGAGCTGGATGGGGTGATAGACGACGGCTACGACGGCGACGACGGGCTGGAGGTGCCGGTGTTCGACGAGGAGGGGCGGCGCTACGACTTCAGGTGCGGATACAACGACGGGTTCACCGGCCAGTACCAGCTTGTCGGCGCCGGCGGCGACTACCAGCGGCTCATGGCGAACAATAACGTGGTGCGCGACGTCGCCGAGCTAGGGAAAGGGGTGTCCTTCTTGGTGTTCACGTTCCGATCGGCGGCGCTGCTGACCAAGCACAAATGGGAGGAGGACCATGAGGCTAGCGGCGCATTGTGCATGGTGATACTGTTCTTTGTTAGCCTCTAACGGCATGCATGCATGGTCGTCGTTGTAGTACTGTTTAGTTCAGTAGTTATCCTCAAGTATTTTTCAGACTATTTTTAATAGAACTATAGCGAGTTATCCCGTGCATTCGCACGGACATGTATGTATATTGTGCATGAGAAACGTAAAGGGCAAAAAGTATCATCAGATGGCACCTATTACGCTTCTAAAGCACTATTTTCTTCTAAAAATTTTCTTCATCAACATATCTAGATTTTATTTTCAAACTTTTGTTAGCTTTATAAGGCCAATACTTTACATTTTAGAATGGAGAGACTATATAATATTTAATTTATTCCTATAAAAGTTGCTTCGTTTTTCGTACACCTCATAAGCTCATCCAACACATACTATCTAACGGAGCTTTAGTTTATGTATAAAACATGTCTAACAAATTAATTGTAAATTAAAAAGTATGGTGTTTTCTTTTTTAATTAAGTTTTTAAGGGCTCTCTTTTTTTAAAGCAAATCATGAAAAACTATTGCTAAAAATATGAGTTCTAAAGCTAGCCCACCTACTAATTGATTGGTATTGACGCAATTTATTTACATACTTTTATGTATTAAATAAATAAATACAGAGAAATACATATCATATACCTCACTTTCCTATAATAGCCTAAAATGAATTTTTTTTTTGTTCATTTGAGTTATATTTACGAGGACGGATACTAGGTGCAGTTGATAAATTTATTTTTTACTATTGTTTTAAACCAGCTATTTTTTTATAAAAATAATCACGTGAGTTAAATTAAGCAACAGCGATGCGGTATCATCTAGAGAGCTAAGCGCGCTTGTTGTTATGGGGACCACGTACATTTTTTTTCAATCTCAACTATTATAAAAATTGAAAATATTTTTACCAGTATTTGGTACATCATTCATGTATGAGTCGGTTTTTAAGTTTGTTTGCATTTTGAAATCACTAGAAGGGATACCCTCACATCTCAATCGGGCGATAAGCCCCATCTCAATCGGACACAGCGTCCGTCACAAGTTAGAAGTCACTGATGTGAAGAGTTATCTCAATCGGGCAAACGGCCGTCACGAATAAATATATCTCAATCGGGCCCTAAGTGAAGCCCGTCACCGATAGCTTTGACCCACACGACCAGTCAAACTATAGCCCGTCACAGATGACCTATCTCTATCGGGCCACAACTAGCGCCCGTCACAGATAAGAGGCATCAACTATAGCCCGTCACAGATGAGTCATCTGTGACGGGCGTTAACTATAGCCCGTCATAGACGACCAGTCAAACCCGTCACAGATACACGACCAGTCAAACTATAGCCCCCCGTCACAGATGAGTCATCTGTGACGGGCGTTACCTATAGCCCGTCATAGACGACCAGTCAAACCCGTCACAAATACACGACTAGTCAAACTATAGCCCGTCACAGATGACCTATCTCTATCGGGCCACAACTAGCGCCCGTCACAGATAAGAGGCATCAACTATAGGGGCATCAACTATAGCCACTCGTGTGCACCCACGCGGGAAATTCAAACTTCCCGGTTGGTCACCCATCCTGAAATTGCTCCAGACCAAACACGCTTAACATCAAAGTTCTTTGGAGATTGGCTTCCGGAAAAGTAGTTGTAACTTGTTGGTATAGGTATTCTATTAATCCTATTAAGCCCTAGGCCAGGATGTCAAATTGGGATTATTAAATGATTTCAAATAGAAAAAGTCACCAAAACTAAAGTTGTAGAACTCATCGAGGTGCAAAATTTTTATTTTGGTCATTTCTCCATCGGACTCTATTTAAACAATTTGAAATTTGAAATTCAAATTTTGAAAAGTTCAAATAGAATTTTAGATCAGTGAACGACTTCAACTGAAAAAGTCATCAACAACAAAGTTGTATAACTCATCAATATCTACAGCTTTTATTGTGGTCATTTTTCTATATAACATTTTTTGAACCGTATGAATTTGAACTTAAAAATATGACAACTTCAAACAACATTTTCAAATACTAAATGATATCAACTGAAAAAGTCATCAACAACAAAGTTGAATAAGTCATCAAGATCTAAAACTTTTATTTTGGTCATTTCTTCATACGATAAAGTGATAGTAACATTGTTCACAAAATTGACATATCTCTTATCTGGTTTTATAAACTATAACACATATATGTAAAATTTGTGAATAATATTACTAACATTTCGTCGGATGAAGAAATAACAAAAATAAAAGTTTTAGATCTTGATGAGTTATTCAACTTTGTTGTTGATGACTTTTTCAATTGAAATCATTTAGTATTTGAAAATGTTGTTTGAAGTTGTTATATTTTCAAATTTAAATTCAAATTGTTCAAAAAAAATGTTATATAGAAAAATGACCAAACTAAAAGTTGTAAATCTTGATAAGTTATATAACTTTGTTGTTAACATTTTTTCTATTTGAAATCATTTACTACCCGTAAAATTGTTTTGACTCATAAAATGAATTATTATACTGCACTTAATTATTTTGCTATAGTCAAATTACAAATATAAACATTTCATATGAAAAATGGAAAAATAGTCATCGGTGACGGGCTTTAGTTAATGCCCGATAGAGATTAAGTATATAGCCCGTCACTGATGAGTCATCTGTGACAGGCCTAGTTGTTATCTCAAACGAGCCTTAAGTTGTGGCCCGTCACGGATGATGGTCATCTGTGACGTGCCACAACTTGAGGCCCGTTTGAGATATGGAATGTTATCTCAATCGGGCCTAAAGTTGGTGCCCATCACAGATGAAGGTCATCTGTGACAGGCTGCAAGTTTAGGCCCGTTTGAGATATAGAATGTTATCTTAATCGGGCCTAAACTACGGTCCGTCACTGATAGGTGTCATCCGTGACGGGCTTAAGTTTTATGCTCATCTAATACGTCTGTGCGACCATATCTCAATCGGGCACTTTTCGGCCCGATTGAGATGACTTTCTTATGACGGCCCGCTATTTCTATGCATATTAGAGCCCGTCACAAATAGAAGGATCTGTACTAGTGAATACAGATCCGTATTTAAGTCGGGTTTTAAATTCGTTCGCTATTGGAAATACAGAAGGAATCGTATAAGAAATCTCGGTAAAAAAAACTTGCATGCTAACTTGGCATGATGTTCTAGAAAAACATATATCCAAGCAAATTCTCATAGAGAATTTCACAGTGAACAATAATAAGATTAAAATAGCCTTCACCCGTTGCAACGCACAGGCAATTTTTTCTAGTAATGAAAATATATTACATCCTCCACTTTTGCCATACGACACACAACCAACAAGTTTTTTTAACTGAATAATATTACCTCCGTCCCATAATATAAGGGATTTTGGTTATGCATCAATTGTATAGTCAAAAACCAAAATCTTTTATATTATGGGGCGAAAGGAATAAGATAGTAGGTAACGGGGAAAATCCCTAACTTCCTAACCTAAGAAAGAAACCAACTGATACACTTAAAACAATCACTTACTAGATTCTAACAAGTAAGCATATATATACTGTCACCCACAAAACAGAATAAAACGGAATAAATTAAAGAGCCTTGACTACCAACTCTAAAAGCATAGTATCATGCTCCTCTATCGTAACATTAAATGACCGGCGAGAATGTTGTGGCACACCCAAAGGATATCTACTCCTCTTACCCGGCATAGCAACTTGAGTTCCAAAGAATAATCCAATAGTTTCTTAGGAACTGAAGATGTGTAATTTATCTGCTCAAGCATGCATACCGATCCATTTGATTGCATAGGACGGCTAGTGTCGCGAGAGGGAGCAGACAATCAAGCAGAGTGTCACGTACGGGTCCAGCCTTCCCCTGATATGAGAGACGTAGAAAATATATATATCCTTGAGACTTTCATCCTTCGGGCCTTTCGCGTTGATGAGGTTTTTTCATTTGCGTGACACCGTGATCTCCGTACAATCGCATGATCAACAATCTGAGTTGCATGAGTGATAACATGGTTTAGGTAAACGGGTGTATATATATATAACTATATAAGGTTGTGGTCGCTCTCTATTGAGCTAGCAATGCAACGGTATAGCTATACATGCATGCAAAGGATAGCGGCTAGTCATATATCAACAGAACTGAAAATTAGTTGATGGGATATTAGAAAAAACTGCATAGATTAATACAGAGAGCATCTAACTCATCGGCAATATGGACTATGAGCTATTCATATATATTATTCATATAGGATAACAATTCAAATACTTCTATAACTATCTTATCTTGACAATATTTTGCGTCCTATCACCATTGTCCGAATAATATTGGTTAACAAACTATTTTGAGCTCACTTGGATGACAACCTTTTTGGAAGATTCCCTTTCCATTAATTCATATTTCAGCTAAATATTGATAGCATCATCTCTTCTCATATTAACTATAATTAGTGGTGGCTTGTATGAAAATATATAAAACCTTATTTCAACATATGCTTGAGATGATTTTTTTTCAAAAAAAAAATTCACAGATGTAGCTTGAGGTGATGTTTTAGTTATTTGTATTTCCCATATCAAATGATTTTAAGTTTATTTTACCCATAATAAATGCTTTTCAGTTTATTTCACCAATTGAGCTTGAGACAATGTTTAAATTTCATTGCAACATGATGCTTAAGGTCATGATTCGTTTTTAATTTTATTTTAAGTTAATTTCCCCCATGGAGGACGATGTTTCACTTCTTTATTTCAACGTACTATAAGTGAAGGTTCACTTTCTTTTATTATTGGCCATTGTCTTATAACTAATAATTCATGGAGTGAGTGTTCACTTTCTTTTATAATTCATTTCCAATTTATTTCATCAATGGGCCGTTGTTAACAGTGAAATTTGGTAAGCCCCTAAGAGAATTATCACGTCGCCAATAGTCGGATTCCTGCTATATTCGGTTAAGGAAATTTATAGCTTACCCAGAAGTGACCGAGATCAAGGAGAATGAGGAAAGTGTGATTAGTGTCCTATGAGGACTTTATTTTTCCTTTTATTTTTTAGGAATGTTTCTTTCTTGTCCTACAAGGACTAATATCTCCCCATGGGTATAAATATGTGTATCTGGAGTCATTGTAAACTATCTCCACGATCAATACAATTCGGTGCATCGCCACATTTTACCTTTTTTAACTTTTTATCACAGCGGAAGGGTAAGTCCAATGTTCCACCGGCCCAGGCAATTGTGTTGGTTACATTGGCGTCGTTCAAGGCTGCATCAGTACATTCGACCTCTTAGATTGCTCCGGTTTGATTAATATATTTGCCTGCCTATTTATCATATGTTTCAGTTAATCTAGTCTTAGTATCTCAATTTAGCTCTATCGATTGTCTCTCGCTTTAGTGTTTCTGCCGGTATCGGCTAAATTGTATTACTAGATTAGATTAGCTAAGGCATCTACCACCCTAAAAATCAGTCAAGGGCTTGATTGTCTCGATATTGTGTTTCTTTTCATACTTAGTGTTGCATCAGTTAAGTTTGATCTACTAAGTCATGCTTAGAACCATAATCTCTAGCCTGCTTGTTGACTGCCAATAAGGGTTTCATCGGGGTTTCAGCCGATGAGTTATCTGGACGTTGCATCGGTTTACAAGCATTGCATATAAGTTCGATTTAGCCGATCGCAACAAAGATTTTACTGTTTAGTCTAATCTTGTGGATTTTATAACATCGGATCTCCAGCCGATGTATTCTTTAACCTTCAGATCAGTGCTTATTCTATCATATCATTGTTAGCCGATTGGTTTATACTCGATTAGATTGTCTCAAGTATCAAAATCTACATTGGATATATAGTTGATAGCTTCAAACCCTATTGCTATCGGCTGGTATCGGCATCGACTGGAACAACTCCATCAGCTCGTCAATCGATAGGCTCATTGATCTGCTATTTGTATATCTTGTCAATTGCAGGATCAAACTGACTGGCACATCCGCATCTCACCAACCTTTGGTCCTGCACTAGAGCTAAGTAGATCTCCCAGGCTGTTGTGTTCGTCGACTTAGTTCGCGCCAACACAGATCCGACACCACTGGCCGAGTGCGGATTTTCCGTCGATAGCCGTGGAGTGAAGGTTCACTTTCTTTTATTGGCCGCCGCCATATAATGTAATAATTCGTGGAGTGAATGTTCACTTTCTTTTATTGGCCGCCATCATATAACTAATAATTGAGAGTGTCAAGCAATAGGGTGTCATATAATTAATAATTGGGAGTGTCAAGCAATGGCGGTGCCGTCATATAACTAATAATTAGGAGTGTCAAGCAATGGCGGTGTAGCCGAGTGCGGATTTTTCGTCGACAGCTGTGGAGTGAAGGTTCACTTTCTTTTATTGGCCAGCGCCATATAAAGTAATAATTCGTGGAGTGAATGTTCACTTTCTTTTATTGGCCGCCATCATATAACTAATAATTGAGAGTGTCAAGCAATAGGGTGTCATATAATTAATAATTGGGAGTGTCAAGCAATGGCGGTGACGTCATATAACTAATAATTAGGAGTGTCAAGCAATGGCGGTGTAGCGGCGTCGGTTTGACATTGTGTGACGGTGTGTGAAGCAGCAAAATAGACAGTGGCGGAACCAGGATTTCAAAGTTGGGTATTCCCGTCTAAGCGCTGAGCCGCTGGCCGCCCCTGCCCCTCGCGGCCGTCAGCCACCCAACCGGCCTGACCGCCTGAGCTTGGCGGAGTGGCGGGCGTCGGCCGCCGCCCTCCACGGTAGCACGATCCAGCTCCCGCCGCCGGTTACCGCCTCGCCGCGCCACCGCCTAGGGTTTGGAAATGGGGAGCGGCGCGAGGAAGCCGAGCCAGGGAGGGATGGGTCACGGAGGGAGAGTGAGAGGGGGCCGTCTAGAAGAGTGGTGGCTAAGTGGGTCAACTGATGTATGATGGGTCATGACGGAGTGGGTCGGGTTGGTAGGAGGCGTTGCAAGAGGCCAGTTGGGCTGTGTTTGGATCGAAGAATTAAGGATTTAGGTGCACTAATATGTGTACATGTGTATATCCTAGAAGTATACTTGCTTTTTGATAAAAAAAAAGTTAGGTATTCCTGGGAATACCCAGGAATCATGGTAGCTCCGCCCATGAAAATAGAGCCGATGGTATGCGCACCCTAACTAACATAATCACACGAAGTGTCAAGCAATAGTGTCATATAACTAATAATTGGGAGTATCAAGCAATGGCGGTGCTGTCATATAACTAATAATTAGGTGTGTCAAGCAATGGCGGTGTAGCGGCGTCGGTGTGACATCGTGTGACGGTGTGTGAAACAGCAAAATAGAGCTGATCGTATGCGCACCCTAACTAACGTAATCACACAAACCATTCCTGAAGTCCAATTGTATACAAAAATCACACGATGTGTGAAGCAGCAAAATAGCGCTGATTGTATGGGCACCCTAACTAACATAATCACACAAACCATCCCTGAAGTCCAATTGTATACGAAAAACCGTAGACTCGTAGGATGGCACCCCAAGTCATTCAGTTTAAGTTCCTTTTACTGCAAAAAAAAAATCACTCATGATGTTTAAGTTTCTTTTACTGCCAAATCACCGCGATATGCTACTCACCGACCCACCACCCCCCACCCCCACCCACCCAACCCCCACCCCCGAAGTCATGATGTTTAAGTTTCTATTACTGCCAAATCACCGCGATATGCTCCTCACCCACCCACCCCCACCCTCACCCCCGAAGTTGCGAAAATATATTTGGTGCCGTCCATTACCAAGAAATTTTGTACCGTACTACCGTCCATTACTTGAGGGAGCTAAGAGCGGCTGCCATGGGTGTAAGATAAGCTACGGTCGTTTGCAAGATGCAGAGAATGAACGGATGGCAGAGCTTTAGGGTACAGTGACTGTATAGCATGATCGCCTCCAGATTAAATACAGTATTTTTTTTTCCCAGTGGCACATTATCTCATAGAGAAGGCGTTAATCCCAGATTTAACATAGCTCCAAGGAGGAAAGAGACATGTAGGGAAGCATGCAGCAAAAAGATTATCAAGTCCAACACTGCTGAACTACCTAGTGTTTACTGAGTCAGGTTGCAGAAGAATGGTAATAAACAGCTACAAGAGGTACCTCATACTTAGCATTGCCAAATCATGTAGGAGCAACTGTTGCAGGTACACTACTTCAGGTCAGTTAACTAAGAAAGTTCAGTACAGCCACAAATGGAAGAAACACATTTGAAGTAAGGAAACACCGGTCTGTGCCTCCATCAGCCTCAAGCAGGTATATCACGGAAGTGCTTGCTTATGCCACATCTGGGGGAGAACCACCAGGAACCAACTGTATAGGCCAAACAAAAGATGAAATGGCGTTAGACATAGCAGGTCACACCGAACTTTTACCAAACCATTCATTACAAGTATTTGATCAAGATTTCTCACAATAGCTATATTGTTGCCGTTTAGGAGTATCTGATCAAGCTTTGTTATGCGACGGCCTTCAGCAGTGTATTCACTATAAAACAATCAGAGGATCATGAAACAACAAACATTAGACTATAATTTCATATTGAACATATACATATGCTAAATGTGCAAGTGAAAAAAACTAATAAACATCAGTATGGTTTTGCTAAGTGATTTCCTAGATGATACATTAGTTTGGCAAGGGTGATGGTGGTAACTTCATATTCAGCTAATAGGAATAAATTCCACCATTAGGTCCAGCATTTTATTAGGGGACTAGTGAAACATTGCACATCAACAGATCATATAGATTTCAGTCATGGTATATAATCAGATGACACACTCTAAAACACGCTCACTTCAGCCCCTTCTGCAAGATGGCTCAACAACCATCATTATGTTGCAGTATATGTTTGTGATATTTTTTATAGTTAGGAAACACCTCTCTTTTTAAGAACATAGTTACAACATCCACATGTGCATTCTACAAACTACTAAGATACTGAATATGAATATTTCTAGAACTAATTCAGGTATAATAGAACATTGTAATATCAGGGAAAACAAAGTAATACATCAACACCTGGGAGGACTAGTATAAACTTAATGCAACAATTGTGAAGAGCTAGCACAAAATACATGATGCATCAGTATAACACTCATGGAAACCTACTGCCACCATCTGCTAAATATCTTTAGTCATTTTTACATGACCAATTCCCTCCTAGCTATCACCTATCATTCTGTCCAATACCACAAATAAATAACCATATAAATCATGATGAAAAGAGCTTGTCTTCCCTTCCGCAAGAAATAATATTCCCAAACAAGACAATACTAACTACAATGATGAACATGTTGCTGCAGCAGAAATCCTACAAAACAGTGTGTTCCACTGCTGCAGCTTCTTTGGAATCAAGCGTTCATATCAGTTGATCTTAGAACAGACAGACTAGTGATTGCGTTACACCTTAAGTACTAAACAACAAATAAAATCTTCAGTTATATTAAGTATACTGAATTACTGATAAGAGCAGCAAATGTTATAATTATGTAACTTCATGAAACAAGTCTGTGTGAGTTAAATTGAAGCACACAATGGGTTAACAATCATGACATGAGTACTGAAAGGATCAAAAATAGCTTGCACTATACCAACTATGATGATTGGTAGTATAATACTAACTCATGTTATACGAAATCTGCCTGATGACATGGAGGAAAGTAACCAACAAAGCAACAAGGTAGGAGCAATCTGGCATAAGGTGGGCAATATTTCTGTACTTCAGTTCTCAGAAAGTCAAACAATGTTTTCTAAATATTTTAGCTAATTCCAATATCAGCACACTGAGACACAAATGTGAGAAACTGAGCTAAACTAATCTGAGAATCTAATCAGAAGAAACCGAAATTACCCTACGACTGTGACACCAAAATTACCCTACAAGAAAAAAACCTGGCCCGGAAAGTACAAAAATAAATAGGGTTGAGAATTGGAAGATTTTTCACATACTACTCAGTAACGTCCTCGAGCACCATGTTGACGTAAACATCGAACCCACAGAGAGTGCCGACGAGCTCCTTGTCACCCTTCATAATCACCCAAATCTTGGACCCGATGCAGCGGTCAATCAGCTCTGCTCAAACCAAAGCCCGCAAGAACCGAATCAAGAACTCGAACCCCCAAAAAAAAATCTATCTGGAACAAAGTTAGCAAGCTAGGGTGCGAGATTTAATAAACTAAAGCGAAGCTTCTTCCGCGCACCTGAGGGGAGGAGCTGGGAGGGGTTGTTCTGAGACATGGCGGCGGACGCCCTCTCCGGCGGAGATCGAGGTGGAAGCGGCGACGGGAAGGGCGCGCGCGGCTACGGCGGAGGCGATGCAAGAGTAGCGGCGCTGCGGCGGCGGAGGCTTCTGCTTTGGGTGGAGGATTCCAACTGCGAACGCTGCGCCCTAGCCGAATCCACCCACGAGGCCACAAGAAGTATTCCCCACCGTCCGATCGAGCAATCAACCGTCGATTAGATATCACACATTATTAGTATTTTTTTTCCTTTTGGTAGGTTTCACGCACCAACGAAAATAATATTATTGATTAGTTGGGCTTATTCATTACAAAGAAATATTAGTTGGGCCTAAGTTCAAAAGATATAAAATTAGGCCCAAATTCGAATAGAATTTATTGGAATAAGTTCACCGGCCGTCCCTCAACTTTACACCGAGATTTTCTAAGGTCCCTCAACCACAAAACCAGAAATGTGCACCCCCTAAACTATGTCAAAACCGTGCATAAAAGGTCCCAAGGCAATATAGAGGTCTGGTTTCACTGACGTGGCATCCTAGTCAGCAACAATAATTAAAATTAATATGTGGGACCCACATGTAAGTGAGAGAAAATGGTGTGGGTCCCACATTTCTCTCTTTTTTTCTCTTTTCCTCTTCTCTTCTCTTCTGGTTCCTTCGAGCGGGCACGACGGCAGTGGGGGAGAGAGGTCGCCAGCAGTGGAGTGGGGACAGCGGCTGCGGAGAGGAGGAGAGAGGCAGCCGGCGACAGAGAGGGGGAGAGAGGCGGCCGGTGCGACGGGGGCGGAGGGAGAGGAGGAGAGGAGTCGGTCGGCGCGACGGCAAGCTCGGCCAGGGCGACAGCGGCAATAGGAGAGGTGGAGAGGAGGTGGTCGGTACGACGGCAAGCTCGACGAGGAGCAACGCGCGGCGTGGTGCGACGCCCGCCTCCTCCCTCTCCGAGCACTCACCAACCTCCTCGACGCCTCTCTCTCCGAGCGCTCGCCGACCTCTTCGCCGGCATCCCAATCTCCTTCCTCTCCGCTGCTATAGGGGCCGTGTCGCGCCGGCCGCCACCTCTCCTCCTCTTCCACCGCCGCCGTCGTGCCGGCCGCCTCTCTCTCCCTCTCCCGCCGTCGTCGTCCCCACTCTGCCCGAGGTGGCACCGAGGTGCCTGCCCGAGGTCGAGCACCCGGCGCGTTCGAGCATCTCCGCGCTTGCCCGCCACCGCTGCGCCCGGTGCTGCTCGTCACCGCTCTGCATGCCTCCGCTCCGCCCACCGCCGCTCGCCCGCCGCGCTCGCGAACCTCCGCTGCGCCAGCAGCCCGGCGCCGCTCCGCTGTTGCGCAGGCCCGCCGCCGCCACCCGTCCGCCTGCTGCTCCGCCTGCCACTCTCGCTCGCCGCCCTGCCTGCCGTATCGACGCCGCCGCCGCCCCTCCTGCTCCGGCCGCGCGCCACTCGCCCTGTACGTGCCGCTCGCCCTCTACGAAAGAGAAGAGAAAAGGGCAATGAAAGAAGATTGCTGACTAGGATTGTTGGCCCCACATTTTTTGTGTCACTTACATGTGGGCCCCACATATTAATTTTTTTCACTTTTTATTGACTAGGATGTCACGTCAGCAAAACCAGGGAAAAATACTGCCGAGGGACCTCGGGTGAACGGTTTGAGTGAGTTTAGGGGTGAACATTTCTAGTTTTGTGATTGAGGGACCTTAAAAAATCTCGCTGTTAAGTTGAGGGACCTCCGGTGAACTTATTCCGAATTTATTTGTTGGCCTCTCTGACAGCCTTGGCCCAATTGAATTATTGGACAAAACGGTGGGCCCACTGAAAACACAGCCCAGATGGCCGACCACCGATGTGTCCAGCACCAGCACGACACCGCACCTGACCAAAAAGCCCAGTCACATCCGCCCATGGCTTAGGCCAGCCCGCGCCGACGAGCTCCTCTTCTCCTCTCATCTCCACCACGCGCCTACCCGCACGCCGAGCTCTCGCCGCGTGTGCCCCCGCTTCGTATCATCGCCTTCGCGTCGCGCTGCGCCACTAAACAATCCGGCCAGTTAACACTTCACACCCCCGCGCCCTCTCGTCCCCCTCCTACGTGTCCCTCCCTGATCAAGAACGGATCACCGGCTCGGCGCCCCACTCTCTTCTTGGATCGGGGAGCGGGAGAGGGGGAGGAAGAGGCGGCGGATCAGAAGATTTGGGCGTCGGCGGCGGCGGCGGTGGAGGTGGTGTGGGTGAGTGAGTGAGTGAGGAGTGATGGAGAAGAAGATGGAGGGGGAGAGGAGGGTGGAGGCGACGCGGCGGTGGGTGATCGGGGTGGGGTTCTGGGTGCAGGGGTTCCGGCTGTTCCCATGGCTGGGCGTCAACTTCTTCCTCAAGGACGGCATGGGCGTCGCCGCCTCCTCGCTGCAGATCCTCCAGGCGTCCGCCAACCTCCCCATGGTCGCCAAGCCGCTCCTCGGCCTCCTCTCCGACGCCGTCCCCATCCGCGGCCACCGCCGCCTCCCCTACGTCGCCATCGGCGGTATATGCTCCCACTCCCACTCCCACTCGTTCCTCTCCTCCTTTACCCTCCCTGAATTTCCTGTTCCAGATCCAGAATTCCTCTCACATCTCAACTTTGCGCGGAACCCGTGTCGCCGAATTGTGATGCGGAATTATGATAATCTCGAATTTGTTCGTCTTGCCTGGGCGCGCCTGGCCATCCAATGCAGCATTTCGTTAGAGCAATGTATGAATATGCACAGCATCTCCATCTTTAGCATTAACCTCACTGCACATTCTTTTCTTGCATTTGTTTGGAGGCGCATCTCCTAATCCTGTGGCAGCTGGCGACAATGGCATCGCCGCAAAGGATATGCTCTGATGCTCACGCACTTTGTCCTCTTGATTCTTCTCACGCTTTCCTTTTGTTTCGGTTTACTTTTCGTTTTTGTGCATAATTTGTAGTATCTGTCAAGTCATCTTTTCCCGTAATTAGCCTTTGACAGCAACAACTTTTATCTAATGCTCCACCAAATTTGTTCTCCTGTTAGTGTCACACATTCGCAAAGCAACAAGCAAGTAATCCCTTGCCAACCAGCTCACGCACGGCATGAATATTTCATCTACTTTAGGACTTTGGGTGTGGCCCTTTCGGTCCACTTTAATTAAAGCTGTGTTGAAAAACAAGCACAGAGGAATGTCATGATGAAATTCTTCAAGGATGAACGGATAGTGAACCATCTCACTCCAATATCACATAACTTGGGATTTTATATGTGCAAATTCTGTGTTTTTATCACAAACTTTTTAAATGCCATCAAGTTAGGGCCTGTTTGGTACAGCTCCAACTCCTAAATTTTGCTCTAGGAGTTGGGTCTGGAGTGGAGTTGTGGAGCTGCCTAAACCCAGCTCCACAACTCCAGTTCATTTTGTGAGAGAGCTCCACCCAGCTCCGCTCCCATTTTAGGTGGAGCTGAAATTGTTTGGCTGAGCTCCAGCTCCAGGAGGGGTGGAGCTGGAGTTGGAGCTATGCCAAGCAGGCCCTAGTTTAACCTCAGTGAGGCCTTTAAACTCTAGCTTGCGTTAAGAAGTTTGCTAACCGGAAATATGACATAAGGATAGGCCCGCTATGGAAGTTCAGGGACCTAAGTGGCATGTTAAGCAATGAACAGTTGAATGTGAATGACTGAACCAAATAGGGATGGACATAATTGACAAGATCATATGCCTAAGGACGTTGCTATAATTTACAAAATGAAGTATACAAAATTGGGATATGCTTATTGTGCATTGCAATGCCTTTTTCTTCTTTTGCGCTTGTATTAGACTATGATACTAACCTGACTTGTTATTGCTATCTGTGCAGCTCTCTTGCAGGCAATTTCATGGTTAGCAATTGCCCTCTGGCCAGCTATTTCTCTTCCAGTTCTTACCATTTTTCTCCTCTTGAGCAACTTTGGTGCATCCATATGTGAGGTTGCCAATGATGCCATTGTAGCAGAAGCTGGGAAGCAAGCGACCTCGTCCTCAGGGTCAGGTCAGCTTCAATCCTTTGCTTGGATGTTTGGTTCATCTGCTGGCGCTTTAGGAAATCTTGTTGGTGGCATTGCACTCAGTTACTTTTCTCCAAAAATCATGTTTCTGTTTTTTGCAATCCTTCTCGTGCTCCAGTTCTGCACTACTGTGGCTATACCTGAAAGCTCCCTCCAACTCCCAAAGGCAGATACTAATCTATCAGCTGTCTCCAGCGTCCGTAAGCAAATCAAAGAGCTGTCATATGCGCTGTGTATGCCTGAAATATTTTGGTCAGTCATATGGTTTTCATTGTCCTATGCTGCCATACCATTTCTACTTGGGACCATGTTCTTCTATCAGACTGAAGTGTTAAGACTTGACTCATCAGTTATCGGTTTGTCCAAGGTTTTTGGACAAGTAACTCTATTAGCTTGGAGTGTGGCATACAACAAGTACTTCAAAACAACACCTGCACGGAAGGTTTTATCAGTTCTGCAGTTTCTTACAGCACTCGTAATGCTGTCAGATGTACTATTTGTTCAGGGAATATACAGAAACTTCGGAATACTGGATTCCATGTACACAATTGTTTTCTCAGGGTTGTTGGAGGGTCTTATGTTGTTCAAGGTGCTGCCCTTCAGTGTTCTTGTTGCAAAACTTTGCCCTTCTGGGTGTGAGGGATCACTTATGGCTTTTGTCATGTCTGCACTTGCCCTCGCAACTATCATCAGCGGTTATCTTGGGGTTGCACTTGCTGAATTCATGGGAGTATCTGGAGGTGATTTCTCAGCGCTGCCGACTTGCCTGTTGATTGAGGCTGCATGCACAATGCTACCACTCTTTTTCTCCTCATTGATAAAAGAGAGGAGAGAAAAGGAGAAGAAAGAAGAATAGAATTCACCTATAGGATTCGATGAGGTTGTACTGGTGCTCGTTATACTTTACAGTCATCTTTGGGATCATATGGATTTGCCGATAGTTCGGTTTCATAATCAGAACATAGCTGGTGGACACAATATAAAAGACTAGGTTCCTCGAGAGGTTTTCAGTGTTTGTCGAGAATCATGTTCAGTGTAGATGGCATATCTGTACCTATATTTGTGTTACCATTCTTCTATAGATCAAGTCTTGTTTCATGTAACTAGTTTTCTTTTTTTGTATGCTAATCTGTTTTTTGTAGATGAAACAGTATAAATGTTTTGTGCATCTTAAAAGTGTTATTGGCTCCTACCTTTGTGTCCACACGACTAACTGAAATTAGCACATTTCTTTATGATTCCCAAGTTGACGAATGTTGCCAGAAGAAATGATATGGTGCAAGATCCATCCTCCTTCTGGTCTGCTATCTGAGCCCTTCACTACCATAATTCCATAAGGAACTTAAGGTCTAGCTACAAACTTTAGTCCTATGAAATCCTGGTAGTGAAACTTTAAAGATAATAATAACAAATACCCTCCAATGTGTAGACCATGTAACAAAAGTTCTGGTTGATATTAATAAATTTGCTACTGTTTCTACAATAAATCCAAACAAATCACGGGGAACAATCCCAGGGGACATTTGTTGCTGCCGTGCAAAATGCAATCAGCCTTCGCTGCCGAGTACCTGAAAATCGGCACCGATTGGCAAATGGTCACTAGGATGGTGAAAGTTGGGTAGCCCTCCTTGGACATCGGCAGAATCCCCTCTTGGTATACGAAGTAGGCTGGTAGGTTTTACTGAACTGCCGTCCGACAAGAATATGTAGTCCAGTGTTCCTGTAAAACCAGGAGTGCAGTTGGTGAACTCTGGCTCCCCTCCATTCGCAGCATAAAGGCTGCGTAATTTGATCGGAGCTTCGTCCGTAGAATCCGAGTTGGCTGATACGAGGTAGTTGTATACCTGCAAATGATTAGTGACATATTATATAGGTGGAACAACCAACAAATTTCGGCGGAGCTGGGAATTAAGGTCAAGTAATATTTTTCCTAATTGGAGGGCCTGAAGTTTTGAATATCGTTCAGTAAAGCATGAACCTAGAAGAATGCAGAATGTGCATATTCGGAAGTTACATCACCCACTATGGTTGATGAGTCGTTTGCATACAAGTTCACAGTATTTGATATTGACATCAGCCTACGTCTATCCAGAATATTGTACTGAGAGTAAAGTTCAAAAAAACACCATGTTCATAGCCATTTGTAAACACAAAACACCATGTGATGGTTTCGGAAGTCTGTTAAGCTTGAAAGAACAAAATGTAGCAGACGCAGACCATACCTTGTCACCAGGAGTTGAGTTGAAGTCACCAGCAATCATGACTGAAGGTTTACAGTTAAATTTATTCGAGATAAGTTTCTCAAACTGAGTAACTCTTGAAAGAAGATACTTTGCTTGAGCCAATTTTACATCAATCCATTCAGGATCCCTACAAAATCAGAATAGTATGAACAGGGGATCCAATACAGATATACAAAATAAAACAGACAGATGGCTTAAAAAACATCTTCAAAACGAGAATAATAGAGCACTCTGGCCATTTTACTTGCCAATAAATATGTGTGTTCGCCATAATTAAAATATGATCACAAGGATCATTAAGCTTGAAAGCGGCAAGTAAACCAACACAGTCACGCTTCAATCTGAAACGTGGATCATTTGGATCTCCATGCTTGTTATTATCCACCTTCTTGCTTGCTTCTGAAAGAGCATAATACTGAATTAACCCAATTAACTTAGGTAGAGCATCATACTAGCCACAGATACAGCAGACATAAAATAAGTACGGAATGCAATTGGACAAATCTATGTCCTAGCTAGAATATGATTAATGATAAAGGTCCAAAGGTAGAATCATAATAGTGGAGGCCCAAAGAATTTGTACTTCATGAGCTTGGATGTGGAGTTTGAATGTTTGTCTACTTTCTTTGTTTTCAAGATATGACAGAATAGTTTGTATGTTGTAACTTGTAAGTAGTTTGTTTAGCCTGGCTCACTACTTTACCTTTTGTCGCCTCCAATGAAAGAAGTCACTATGATTCACAGGATAATATCAAGTTGAGCAGCTGATCCATTACCTTCTGTTGGTGAAGAATTATTTGATGTATCACTATTTACATGATCAGTATGAACATATTTTTCCACTAAATCATTGTAATGTAGTACTTCCTTCTGGACCAGTTCCATGCTGTAAAAGTAAGAATAGCCCAAAAGGGGGATATTGAGAAGTTAATTTGCAAGTCAATCGAAACATTCATGCATACTATAATTTCCATTCTTGTCTTCTCATTGTTAATCATCACTTATTTGAAACAATATGGATACCTTTTTGGTTTATAGAATATGCCACATCCATCCCGTTTGTCCCCAGATCGTTGAATGTAAATACTTGAATATCCAGAATTCTCCATGTTTTTCTTGTAGAAGGTATCATACTCATCCAACTCCTGAGCAAACCACATATTAAAAATAAGCAGACAAAAATGTTCCAAAGAACGAAAAAAGCGGACAAAAATATTCCAAAGAAGAAAAAAAGGGTCAAAAGTACACATTAATATAGGTCATGACTAAATATTGAAACAATACAATCATATGTAATATGTAACCCTCCCAATTTGTATTTCTGAATGAGTAGAACAGTAATTAATTTGTGTTGGGCATAATGGAGGAAGACTACATATTTTTTTTGAGAAACAGTAATAGCCAAAACTTTCTACTATCCACCATTATGTTGTGTTTTGGCACTAGGAACCTTGTGTATCAGGTTCCAATCTGTCACGTTGAGAACTTGGGATTAATGCTCCCTTTATCCTAGGATCCAATCAATGTTGCAGTTTTTTCTTGGAGGGTATTTTTCAATCCACTAAACACAAACTTGGGGCATATGCTACATAAACCATATATAGAACCAAATAAGGATATAATATGATTTAAAAACGTTAACATTCTATATTTATCAATGACAAGTACATGACCACATGAAAAAAATGAGTTGCTTAAAAAGTCATAAGTCTGTCCAACCTGTATGCACATGAGGTCAGCTTCGAAGCTCTTGAGTTCTGATAGAACAGCTTTAGACCGAGCTTTCCACCTGTTTCTCAAACATGAGGGGAAGCATACAGTCCACAAATGAATGACTGAAGAGCAGGGACTAGAACAGAAATGGAAAATTGTTTACAGTCACAAAACGAAACTAGCACACTGATGCACCAATCCTTTGATAGTTTTATACTTTGTTCTTGGGCTGGGTCTACTCATGGTGAGAACTAAGAATGGAACTCAAGTTTGTCCGAAAATATAAATGTACAAACATCATATCGTAAAGCTTACTGTTGACAAAAAAATCTATTCGTACAACCTGAATGCTACTAAGGCTGCGCTCGTTGCTGCTAGTTGGGAACCAATGTGCAAAGCACACAAAATATAGTATTTATGTAATGTCTTACTTTCATAGTAAATTATTTGGCGTTCACCGCAGTGTGTTGACACTGCTCTAATGCTTAGTAGTATCACTAAAGTGGTTGCAAGAAAATATTGAAACCCAAAAGAATTCTAGGAAGAAGCTTGTCAGTCAAGAGCTTACTTGAGACAGGCAGAAGGAGAATGCGGGAAAAAAGCACTCTTCACATAAACCTGCAACATAGATCAAATAGTTAGACGCAACTAGTTTTCTTTCCTCTCAATACTGTAATCCATTCATCGTCATCAAAAAAAAAAAAACCGAACCATAAGCAGGTCAACAGAACAAAACAGCATATTGCCAGCCTACCTGGGCCAAGATGTTGTAGGAAACCAGCCGGAACTGGTACCCTGCTGCCCCTGTAACCCAAACAGTAAAACAGTTTTAATACTACAAATTACCCTGGGGCTGCGAGATTTGCAAGTAATACTAGCAATCAATCACCAATCAACATCGTATTACTCGCTTCTTAAGATTGACCAAGAAAAGAAAAAACACAACCTGCATCGGATTCGGATTGCGCCGTGGGGAGAGGGGCGAAACTGGGCTGCGCCTGGGTGCTCATCCGCCGCCTGCAAATTCTGACTCGTCGGCGTCACGATCCATTAGAACAGTAGAAAGGGGGGAAGGGGATTGGAATCGGGGATCGGCGTGTGCTTACGGGACGAAGGGGAGACGGGGGCCGCAGGGAGGAGGGGAGCCGGGGCGGGGACGGAGGCGGAAGAGAGGGAGGGAAGCCGCCCAGGTTGTCTGGAGCTTTAGCATCGGCGGATTCGTTGGGCTCTCCGGCGCCGGAACACGCGCATCTGCGCCGCGAGGAGATGGTCGCGCCGCCGCCGCCGCCGCCGCCGCCGCCGACGGCTGTACGGCTGTGGCTCCACCGCTCAAGCGTTTTGATTCAAACCTGATAACTGGGCCCGATCTGTCGGTGAGAAGCGCCGGTGTACAGTATATTTGTTATACCCTTTTCTTTTCTTTTCTTTTCTTTTTCTTTTCCTTTTCAGAGATGGCCACGGATGGGATAAGAAAAGGGATTTCAGCCAAATTATGTTTTCGTCGGCACTTTTAACTCTAGTCGGATTGGAATGTGCTTGCTACCACCATAAGTTATCGAGTCAGTCAGGACACATTATAAACAGGTAATGAATCATTCATGCTGCTTTTTCAAAAGGGTGATTTTTAAAAAACTTTTTATACATAAGTAATACTCCCTCCGTTTCTAAATACTTGATGCCGTTGACTTTTTCAAATATGTTGACCGTTTATCTTATTAAAAAATTTAAGTAATTATTAATTCTTTTTCTATTATTTGATTCATTGTTAAATATACTTATATGTATATACATATTTTACAAAAGTTTTTAATAAGACAAATAGTCAAACATGTGCTAAAAAGTCAACGGTGTCAAATATTTAGAAACGGATGGAGTGGTATTTAACTCATCCATACAAATATTTGACTATTATCTATTTATCACTCAGTTAAACTGTGATGTTAGTAATTTAGGACACGATTGTTTCGATTTACATTAAGCTTTTTCAATGATTTTGTTTTGTAGTATACAACGTATGAGATTTTGAGCCGAAAGTTTAATTTACAGTATAAGTATATCCAGACAAACACATAACTTTGTTATGTTAAAGGGTATCACTTTTTGTTTTGGATTTTGACATGGGCAACGGTGGATCCTAATTTTTTCTTAAACTCGAGAAACCTTAATAATGGATAACCAGATCCCACTGGCTGTGTTCGACCGTTTGGGTTTACAACTTATCTCCCTCGTGTTCCACGCACATATTTTTTAAACTGCTAAATGGTATTTTTTTTAAAAAAGTTTCTATACAAAAGTTGCTTTAAAAAATCATATTAATCCATTTTTTTAAAAAAAAGTAAATACTTAATTAATCATAAGAAAATGTGTCGCTTTGTTCCCAACCTCACCTCCCGAACACAGCCTAAGAGCAAGTACTCTAATGCTTGATATGTTGCCCCTAAAATACTACGTAGGATTAGATGATGAGGTAGAAAAAATAAGTGAGAAAAGAGAAGGTGAGCCACCTCTCATACAAGGGGCAACCTCCACACAATGATACAAACCCCAAGAAAAAGAAGATGAAAGAAAGAGGGGATTAGACAAACAAATAAAATAAAATTATTTGGGTTAGTATGCTGGAGGTAGTGTAGATGTGGTGTGTTGTTTATATCACCTCCTATCTTATAGGGATAAAATTAGATGTGACAACTACTCTTACTATAAAACTTGCCGTAAGGCCCGTTCTAAACTCCTCTAAATTTCGACTTTCCTGTTTTCCGTTAGCACGTTTCCCAAACTGTTAAACGATATATTTTTTAAAAAAATGTTTTTATATAAAAGTTCCTTTAAAAATCCAAATGAACCCATTTTTCAAAGTTATGATAATTAATAACTAATTAGTCATATGTTAATTGCTTGCTCCGGTTTCCGTGCCGCTTAAAAGTTTAGGGTGTGTTTAGTTCTTTGGGTGTAAAGTTTTTGAAGTATACGAATACACATTTGAAATATTAAACGTAGACTAATAACAAAACAAATTACAGATTCCGCCTGTAAACTACGAGACGAATTTATTAAGCCTAATTAATCCGTCATTAGCAAATGTTTATTGTAGCATCACATTGTTAAATCATGGTGTAATTAGGCTCAAAAGATTCGTCTCGCAATTTACATGCAAACTGTGCAATTGGTTTTTTTCTACATTTAATGTCCCATACATGTGTCCAAATATTTGATGTGACGTTTTTGGCCAAATATTTTTGGGATCTAAAAAGGCCTCAGTCCCTCTGCAGAAACCAACTAAGCCTAGCCTAATACATAGTATAACTTCACAAATTATTTACTATTTGTACGAACACATCTGAATATGTGGTTTAGTGAGGCTTAATTGCTTTGCTAGTTTGGTTGCTAGTATGGTCTTAGTTAGCTTGTATATGAGCTTGATTAGCTAATGAGGTAAAAACATGTAATTCCTCTATCCTATAATATAAGGCGCATACGCATTTCAAGATTCAACCTTTAAAACATTTGACCAACACTTAGTATAATATGAAATAAATTTTATTTGTCAAAAATTATATCATTAGATTGAGATTTAAATTTACTTTTATATAATTATAATGTTGTTGCTACAAACCTTATAATATATGAGAAATTATAAGCTAAAGACTAGTTTTAGAGATCGTGACAGTTTTAACCACGCCTTATATTATGGGATAGAGGGAGTATGAAGTATTAAGTACTACACAAGTAGTTGGATGCAATGGAGCCCAGACACCTTCCTATGGTGGCTGTGCTTTGGTTCCAATGCTGGATCTGGGTGATCTTGGGCCTTGTTAGTTGGGAAAAAATATTGTGTTTGGTTATCACATCCACAAAACATACATATAACAAAACATAGTCTAATAACAAAACAAATTACATATTCCACCAGGAAACTGTGAGACGAATTTATTAAGCATAATTAATTCGTCATTAGCAAATATTTACTGTAGCACCACATTGTCAAATCATGGCGCAATTGGGTTTAAAAGATTCGTCTCGCAATTTACGCGCAATCTGTGTAATTAGTTTTTTTTCCTACATTTCATACTTCATGTATGTGTATAAACATTCTATTTGATAGCGTGAAAATTTTTATTCTGGGAACTAAACATGGCCTTAGGTCGTATTAGCTAAAAAGTGTGACGTGCTTTTCCCGGGCATATTGCTCATGATGTGCCAATGCTACCAAATAAATCTCACTGCCACAATATCACTCATTCAACATGTGAGTTCACCACCGCAAAGGCCATTCTCTTCCACCTATATTTATGGCTGCTACCTTTTCGCGATATTGTGTCTAGGGCTCACCGTTGTTATTTTCTTCTCCCATAAGTTCTATGTTTGTTACTGATCAGATCATCCTTCCCTCCCATAGCTTACTAATCCTTGTGCAATTTTGTGGCACATACTAGAGGCAATCACGGTGACACTTGATCAAAGGGTCCTTTTTTTAGTGAGTATGTTTTTCGAAAAGAACAAACGATAAGTGTGGCTACTGTGTAATGCGAGTGTTGATACACTGAGTGCTTGGGCATTTATGTTCTTTTATGGGAAAGAATGTACTAACCCGTGAAGTTTAGCTCATGAAAGTGGATGTTTTTCCTTTTAGATAGTGGACAGTCTGACCTTTACTTCAATAGAAGCTATAGTCACCTATTACAATGTTCTTAACTGAATCAAATGCAAATGTACATACTAAAGAAACATGACGAGAAAACGTTGTAAAACTCACCAACTAAACAAAAGGAAATACATAGCGTTTAGAAAGCCATCCTATTAGTAAATCTCCATTGGAAATTGGCGAAGATATGAAAGTCATTATTTGGGGAACATTTTTTAGTAGTTTGCTCATTTCCGCTATGTGGGTTGATGAATGATGTCTAGACCATATTCTAGTTGGTTGTATGCTCATTTTGGCTGTGTAGTCGTGGAGAACGGCTAGAAGGTGTAGTTAGATGGTTGTTGGTTTTGTAACTTGACTGGGTGTTAACGTAATTGCTCCACTAAACTAATATTTGAATACCCTTGCACTAGACTCCAACCTTTTGGAATGGTACTATTTCATTGAATATAAAGTGTATTGTGCTTGTAATATTATTCAAACATATGTATCTTGTTGCTGGAATGTGACATCCTGGCTCAATTAGGATTTGGCATGTGCGCATGTTTATATTGCTAGCTTAGCAAGAGTTGAACAAACTTACAAGGGCTTGTCCCTCTAACCATATCACTCTCGGGTTAACCTTTTTATATGAAACGAGAACGAAGGGGTAAGTGGGACTGCCCGTCAGATGGGCTGGGCTGCACGGTTTTGAAGAGTGGGTTGTACGTACACTAAGAGGGTGTGTGTTCCCGGACATTTAGATATGCGGGTAAGTTGGATTGATGGAGACATCGGGTCTTTTTTTGGGTGGGGGATGTGACATCCTGACCCAATTAGGGTTTGTCATGTGTTATCCATGAGTTGTGTGTATATCTTTAATACCATATTTCAATTAGGATCTGACCTGTGTTACCCATGAGAGTTGTGTGTACATGTTTAATACCACATTACTAGTTTAGCAAGGGCAAAGCCTACTTATAAGGGCTAGCCCCT
The DNA here is from genome assembly GCA_000338895.3 of Oryza meridionalis. Classification (NCBI taxonomy): domain Eukaryota; kingdom Viridiplantae; phylum Streptophyta; class Magnoliopsida; order Poales; family Poaceae; genus Oryza; species Oryza meridionalis. Next base: position 20,405,015 of record CM002526.2, read on the forward strand.
CCAACCATATTACTCATGGGTTAACCCTTTTACACGAAACGAAAACAAAAGTGTAAGTAAGGTGGTATGTGTAAGTGGGTCCGCCCGTCCAATGTAGGTTGGGCTGCACGGTTTTGGATGGTGGTCTGTTACATGAAATGTTGATTGTTTCGTTAGAAGGCACTATGGTATCAAGATGTTTTTACTAAGGTGTGGTAGCAATTCAAACAACTACCACAACTTACTTCCAAACATTTTTTGTGGCAATCCAAACAACAAACTGTCTGATTTTGTCACACCTTAGTTGCGAAACAAACAATCTTATTTTGCAAAAAAAAAAATATGGCTAGCCACAACTTAGCTAATACTTAACCTTAGACATGGAAATTATATCTCAAAATCAAAATGACCCGATATTCGAGAGGTGGGGTGTAATATTTTTTTTATTTAAGGTGGGGGTGTAATAATTGTTAGATATTAATCCACGTCATTTGATAGCCGGATCATCAATCTTGTTCTTTACTAAATGATGGTTATATTATGGCCAAATTTGTCACAATAAATATTGACTTTCTAGACATGGCAGAACTTAATCTTTGGGAAAAGACACTCTTAAAATACGGCTATTTGCTATCGTACACATTGGTCACTAAAATATTAATTTTTGGTTGAGTAGGTGATAGAAATAGAGTGAAATATTAAAAAATGCCCTTGTAGTTGATTAAATCAACTCAATTATGACCTCCATGGGAGCAAATCATAGAAAAAAAACTGAATAAATTGGTTTGAACAAATGAACTAGTATCTTCAGATCCAACACATCCATATGGTGCATTTAATCAACAAATTACTTCCAAATCCAAAGAGTAATATATGCTCAATCAACTCATTAACTTCAGATCTAGTGGGAAATCGAGGGAATCGATGATGGGGCGAAACTCGATCTTTAGATGGTGCGGTGGGGCTGAGCTCAAGAACCAAGCAGTACCTGGGAACGTGAACGGCAACGACGTGGGGCTTAGCACGTAGTTGGATGACGAATTACGACGAACCACAATATCTCTCGGACCCGCAAACCACAACTGTCAACTGATGATCGACTTGTTCTTGATTGAGCTATAGGCGGCTGGCAATTTAAAATTGGGTGAAAATGGCCTAAAGTGAAATTTAGGCCCTGTTTGATTCAGCTTAGAATTATTATAATCTGGATTATTATGAGTAAGCTGAAACAAATAAGTAGATTATTATAATCTGTAAGCCAGATTACTATACTCCCTCAAGTTCTATTTTAATTGACGTTTTGGACAGCATTGCAAATACCAATGACTTATTAATTAGATTCATATTTCTTGTTATACTCTTATTAAATACACTCGGATACACAGCAAACCAAGAATTCCTTCGATCTCACTTGGTTAGCGATAACGATACGGTCTCCAAAACACAACTTTGACTTCTTATAAAGGAAGTCGTTTTGGATAGCGATACGGTCTCCAAAACACAATTTTGACTTCTTGTTTCTATAAAAATATTTATTAAAAAGTGATATATGCATACTTTTATGAAAGTATTTTTCAAGACAAATCTATTCATATACTTTTTACATTTACAAACTCAACAACTTGAGAGTTATTCATGATTTATATTTTCAAGATTTGACTTAAATATTGTCCTAAATAACTTTTTTGTGAGTACAGAGGAAGTACTAGTACTCTAGGCATCAGTTAATTTTTGCCTTGGGAGTGTTTCCGTCGGATGGAGACGAAGCAACACATTTACTGTTTGCATGCACGCACGAGGGGTATTCCGGAGAAATAGAAGGGAGAGACAACTTTGACTTCTTGTAAAGGAAGTCGTTTTGGATAGCGATACGGTCTCCAAAACACAACTTTGACTTCTTGTAAAGGAAGTTGTTTTGGATAGTGATACGGTCTCCAAAACACAACTTTGACTTCTTGTAAAGGAAGTCGTTTTGGATAGTGATACGGTCTCCTAAACACAACTTTGACTTCTTATTTCTATAAAAATATTTATTAAAAAGTGATATATGCATACTTTTATGAAAGTATTTTTCAAGACAAATCTATTCATATACTTTTTACATTTACAACTCAACAACTTGAGAGTTATTCATGATTTATATTTTCAATGTTTGACTTAAATATTGTCCTAAATAACTTTTTTGTGAGTACAGAGGAAGTACTAGTACTCTAGGCATCAGTTAATTTTTGCCTTGGGAGTGTTTCCGTCGGATGGAGACGAAGCAACACATTTACTGTCTGCATGCACGCACGAGGGGTATTCCGGAGAAATAGAAGGGAGAGAGTTGTGGAGAAAGCTAAAACGTCAGTTTTTGCCATCCAAACAGCAAAACCCATAATGTTAATATAGAACTGGAGGGAGTAATCTAATAATCTCCTCTGGATAAGCTTTTTCCAGATTATTGGGTGGCTAAAGACCCATTACCCTTAGATGCCTTCAATAATCCAGAGAAACAAACAACTTGCAGCTTATTTTATGATAGCTTATTATAATTCAGTTTAGAGTAATCTGATTTAATAATATAGATTACAATAATTTTAAGCTAAAACGAACAGTCCCTCAGTCAATAAAGGATAGCCTAAATGCAAATCACTCAAATTTAAACGCTGAAATATTAAATTAAATTGCATGGATAATCTACGAATAATTAAACAATTCAAAAGTTTTGAAAATACAGCATCAAGACTAATTAAAGCTGCCGAACCCAACAAAACAAGCTAGCCGTTCTGCTGTCATCAGACGGCGCCGGCACGATCCGGTCAAACCGAAAACCACCAACACCCGAGGTGTCCGTACCGCGCGCTACAGTGCCTAACGAAACACGGACGCAGACGGCAGAGCAGACGAGACAGACACCCACAACGACAATTCGAAATCAAAAACCGGCGCCCCCGCCGCGAGAGACCCCACCACCCCCGCGGGCGGATCCACCCATCCGCCGCGCGGCCGCGGACACCAACCACACGCCCACCCACCCACCCGAGGCATCGGCGGGTTGGCCGGGGTTGCTGCCGCGCGTGGTGCTGGTGCGTGCGCGCGCGGGCGGGCGGCAAAAGCGGACGGGGAGCGTGGGCGATGTGTCGCCCGCGCTCCGCTGTGCGGTCGCGGTCTCGGTCTCGGACTCTCTCTCGGCTAGGTCGGTCTCGGTCTCGTCTGCCATCCTGTGCCTCGTGCCTCCACATGCGGGCAAGTCGCGCGGTGGGGGCGGAGGAGTTTTTTTCGATCGGCACGACGAGCAAAGCTACAGCACCGCCTGCCCCCCCGGCGGCTGACTGCTCCGCTGGATTTTGTGTTGCGGGTGGCCCCCACCATCCCCGCCCCGGCCGCGCATCTGCCACCATCAATTATCCTCCCGTCTCGACTCACATCACCTACTACAGGTTACAGGACGGGACTATTGTATTACACGTTTTCCCCCAATCCTGTTACCACCGCAAGTATAGTCCCAACCCATAACACTAGAAATGATTTTCATAAACTCCACATCATCAAGAAATTAGTACTAGACATTACTCTTCCAATGCAAACACCACTATTCCATACTTCAATTTAATGCTACTTATCTCACATGATGTCTTGGATGTTGTGTAGAAACCATGTCTCATGCAAGACATGGTTTCCTTCTCTTTCCTTATTTATTCACTTGCCACATTATTTTTTATCCTAGTTGGCAACTTATTTAATGCTATGGACACCATCCTAGTCATTGGGTTGGGAATACCCTTAGGCCATCTTCCCAACCCATCTCCCTCGTTTTCCACGCGCACGCTTTTCAAACTACTAAACGATGCGTTTTTTAAAAAAAAGTTTCTATACGAAAGTTGATTTAAAAAATCAAATTAATCCATTTTTTTAAAAAAATAGCTAATACTTACTTAATCATGTGCTAATGGACCGTTCCGTTTTTCGTGCGAAAAGGATTAGTTCCTATCCCTTGTATACTACTACGAGTGTACTCCTGCTACTACGAGTGTGCTAGCACTACCAGTGTATACTGTGTACCGCTGCCCTTACCAACATCCTCTTGGATTTATACTGACGTGAACAGTGCATGAAACGATCCTTAATTCCTTATTGAATCAAGATTGTGATTCACGCTCATAAGAACCGTAGTATACGTATCTCATGAGAAACTGAACATTTTCGTAGTGCGGTAGCTGTAAAATTTAGGGTTAATTCGATCATACCATTGCAAATTTGATTGAGTGAAAAAAAAATACCATTGGTATTCCTTTGAAATTTGAATTGTGCCATTATGTTGTCTTCAATCGTCACCGAGCTCATTTTTTTTCTCTACCGTATTTTTATATGGACATGTTTGCTCCTGCCTGAATGACCTAAGATGTATGAATACGACGATTCGTTACAGATAAAAAAGAAGCTCAATGGCAATTCAAGGCAATATAATTGCACGATTCAAATTTCAGAGGAATACCAATGACACTCAATTGGTTTTACCTAATATTAATGATATTTTTTAATCGATCAAAATCACAATGATATGGATCCGATCAACCTCAAATGCAAGGGGGTGCATAAAAAAGAGAGTAAAAATTTGGGCGTAGAGAAATGGAAATTCTCGGTGAAAGGAAGCGAGGAGTTGTCTCGGAGAGAGAGGAGAGTGCATTATTGCACACTCATCGTAAGGCTGAAGGTCCACGAGGACGCCATTATTGGTAACTATCCAATCCAATCAAATCGAAGAGAGAGAGAGAGAGAGAGGCATTAGTTAATTTTACCGAACCCTCTCTTCTCCTCTCCCTCTCTCTCTCTCTGCCTCGCAAGCCTCGCCTCGCCTCGCTAGGAAGGAAGGAGAGAGTGGTTGCTAGGCTAGCAGCAGGAGCGAGGCGGAGCGGAGCTACTCCTACTAGCTTCCCTTTCGCGGCCATCCATGCGCGCACGCGCGAGCGAGGCGTGAAATCCGAGCAATGCCGATGGTGATGGCGCGCGGCCTGGCCCGATCCGCTCATCTGTAGTAGAGGTGGGAGTGGGGTTGGTGGTGGTGGTGGTGTGGTGGCGCGAGATGGGATCTGGGAGCAGCAAGGCCGGTGCCTCGTCGGCGTCATCGTCGTCGGCGGCGTCGGCGTCCGGCGGCGACGAGGCGAGTAAGGGGAATGGGAAGGGGCAGCGGAGGGGGAGGGGGAGAGGCCTGCTGCAGCGGCTGCCGAGCTCCTCCTCCTCCTGCTTCCGCGGCCACGGCACGCCGTCGCGCGACGACGCTTCCTCGGCGTCTTCGCCACCGCCGCCGCCGCGGCCGTTTGAGGTAAGGAGGACACTGCCGTCCCACGCTTCCTTTGATTGAGCCGGGAATGCTGCCTGTGCAAACGTCGTGTGATGATGAAGTGGTGTGCGTAAGCGTGCGTTTCCATCGATGGACTGCGCTAGATCTCGTGTTTGTTGAGCGATTGCCTTGTTTTTCATGTCGAGTCGTGGTTGGGGGGAGTTTGTGGTTTCCACCGTTTTCGCTGCAGAGCATTCGAGTTGCTTGGGTGCGGATGGGAGATTGCCCAATGCGATTTCTCTGAGTGCTACATGATTTGGTTACAGTGGCTTTGACAGTGAGTGGAGCTTGATGAATAGTGAGAGTTTCCTAATCCATACTCATAGTATGAATCAGTGTATAATAAAATTGATTAAATTTGTTGGGATCAGACAAGTCTGTTCATCTGTAAGCGATATGTGGTTTTATGAATTAGATGCCCTGCTAATAACAGAATGATGCATTTGTGTGTTTCCAGTCTAGCAAGGGAGAGGAGAATGGAAGCCTGCCTTCAATCGCTCAAATGGACAAATCAGAAGGGGATGCTCCCACAATCCCTAAATCTCATCCAGGTGAAGGGGCAACATTGCCTTCATCACATATAAACAGGGATCAGGATGTTGATGTATTGCAGAATGCCACTGCCGTCAACAACAGTGTGGAGGTCAACCAGTCACCAAATCATTCTGACAGTTCACGGCCACGTTTTGGTGTCAACTTCGGGTTGAGTAGAGCTGTCAGCTTGGGATCATCGGTAGCCTGCTCCATTCTCTCATCGGACCTCTCCACTTCAGCTAATCCTGATGGAGGCCATGGAAATGTGGACAGTTCTTCTGACGCAAACATCTCCCAGCAAGGTGGTGCATCAATTGCTGGGATTGATTCGACTCTGGATATGCTTAGAGATAGTGTAACCACACAAGCTAGAGCAGCCCATCAGGCTAGGAGAAATTTGCTAGAATCCGACAATGCTAACTTGAGATATTACAACAGAAGGATGGGACCTCAGGAACCTTTTGAAGGCAGTGTTCGATTCAGCCGAACGTTGAGTGTTGGACGTCTTCGTGACAGAGTTCTTAGGAGGACTCCATTCTCAGATGGGTTATTCACCCCTTCACTTCTTTACGATAGGGCAATATGGCCATCAGGAAATGCTAGTGCCAGGCAAAATTCAGCAATCATGCAAAGGACTAATTCAGAGAGAAATTCTGAACTGCAATTGGATTCTTCAACCGACTCTGCAACTCAAAGAGAGGCCAATAATCGGGATCTACTGGAGCGCAGATCAGCTTTTCTTGAGAGGAGGAGGATACGATCTCAGGTGATCTGTGTTTCAACTATTTTGAGCCTTTAGTTTTCAGCTATACATACTAATGTTTTTGCTTTCTTAACAGGTCCGAGCTCTCCAAAGATTGGGCAGCAGGTATGAAAATCTATCAGGACTATCAGGGCATGAGAGATCATGCATACTATCTGGTCAGCATAGAACGGGAAATTGTAATTGCAGAACGAGCAGTCGACCAGGAAATTCTGATGAAGAAACAAACACAAGAGCTAGCATATCAAGAATCGTTATGTTAGCAGAAGCACTTTTTGAGGTAAGTATTGTTTGTAGTTATTGCCGCTTTCTTTTACTGGAGAAAAATGTTAAATTGCATCCATAATTCCATATGGTTATACACATCAGGTTCTGGATGAGATCCACCAACAGTCTGCTGCCTTATCCTCAAGGCCATCGTTTTCTTCAATTGGGTCTGTTCCTGCACCAAAGGAGGTTGTCGAGCGTCTTCCTGTAAAAGTATACAGGAGATCATTAAAACACCAAACTGAGGAGGCTGCACAGTAAGCCACTGAGCTTGTATAGAAATTATTTAACACTTTTAGTTCAATATTTGAACTTTTACCCACACTCAATTTATAGCCATTATTATTTGCCCACAAAATTCAGAGTCTTAAACTAAATCTTGAGGACAAGTGAAGCAGAGGCAAGTAAAAAACTGTGAATGTCTAGAGTGATTAAGATCTTCTGTCTTTTAATTGCATAGGCATAAGATTATTTGTGCTATTTGATCACCCATCAAGTGCTTGGATGAAGACATGAGCGGTATTGAGTTGCTATCAATGCTCTATCTAGCCACAGACACATGCCATTTTTAAGTCAACATTTAAGTGCATGGTCTACGGATGCAACCTTTTTCCACTGAATTTTTCTTTTATTTATTTATAAAATCCTATAAAACTATGGTACCATGAATGTAGTTTATGAGACATTTCTTCACATATACTTTTTTACTCATCCAACCTAAATAGAACTGGTGTTAGTACTCAAAAGTTTTGATACTTTGACTAGATGTGCCATGTATCATGCGAGATCCGAAATTCCAAATTTTAATCTGAGTATAAGAAAGGTTTCCCACGGATGCTAGTTCTTGGCTTCTCGCAATATAACAGAATTGCTATTCTCTTCGAAGGGCATTTGAGCTGCTAGTTCATTTCCAGCTTAGGCTGTTGCATCTGTAAATTTTTCTACAGTAGAATTATTTATTATTTAGTACTATCGTTGAATAAATCTAAAGAAAGTGTGTCATTTTGCAACTTCTCATATTTTCCTTGCTATGCAGATGCTACATTTGCCTTGTTGAATATGCCGAGGGAGACTGTGTCCGTATTCTTCCATGCAATCATGAGTTTCATCTAACATGCGTAGATAAATGGTTGAAAGAGATACACAGGTATGATGGATTAATCTAAATAATTTATAATTTGCATAAGTAAATGAACAGAACTGCTGTCAACATGCTATGGTTACCTCTTTTATGTCAGAGCTCTATAGCTGTTCCTTGATACTCCCTCCGTTTCACAATGTAAGTCATTCTAGCATTTCTCGCATTCATATTGATGCTAATGAATCTAGATAGATATATATGTCTAGATTCATTAGCATCAATATGAATGTGGTAAATGCTAGAATGACTTACATTGTGAAACGGAGGAAGTAAGTGTTCTAACATAACTTGAGTAAATGACAGTTAAGAAAACAACATTATGTAATGAAAAGAGCTACATGCTTCATGTTTTTCAGGGGTGCGTGTGGGGAATTGGGTGCCAATTCTTTTTAGACTACAAAATCCAATCGCAAAAGAAAAAAACAATTCCCAACCCATGTTTTCTTTTGCAATTTTGTTATCTTCATGTTAAGTGAGTTTTCAACTGAACACCATGTGATTGAATACTCATTTTCTCTTTGACATGGTTCTGCCAGTAGTAATATAGGTTAACTACAATACAAAAAGATTTCAATTTTTAAGCAAAATAGATTTATACATGTACGTTTATACATTCTTAGTTGAGATCATTGGTTGTATAGATATTTTAAATATTTTTCCTTGCATCAAGATGTGTACTCAAAATAGTTCTTGATTGCCACATGACCTCATTTTTAGTACTTGGCTTAAATATTTCAAACTTTGGTATCCTAACCTAGATATACTTTCTCCAATAAAGCTAAGAGCTACGTAGTAGAACCATATAAGTTTTTCTCTGAATTTAGTTTCTCAATTTGCTCAAAACATCTGGCTTCATATATATGTGTGATAAGAGTAGATATCAGGTTAGCATTTTATATTTTAGAGCTACCAAGATATGCCATCCTGCTAATATGAACATAACCCTTTTCTTTCAGGGTTTGTCCACTTTGTCGTGGTGATGTCTGCAGATCCAATGCATCAGGCATTGGAAAAACCACATGATCTTCTCTTTTGTGAGAAAAATGGAGCTTCTGACTTCGTCTCTGATCCAATCCCAACAGAATTTGTAATACACGTGTTTCAGGTGTAATTTCACATATTCTTTCCCTCCTTCGATCAGGACAACTCAGAGTGCTCCTTCATGTGGTGGCAAATTTGCATCGCAGTCATCCCTGTTATAAAATCGATGAACTGCCATGTGAATTTGGAATTCTTGTATGGCAAGGGAAGTTTGTTGATATTAGGATTTCATTATACGTTTTCTTTGAGTGTTGTTTGAACTTGTTGAGACGATTGACCGTCTTTTTAGATGCATCAGCCAACGGCAACTTTCAAAATTGTGTTGTCATGCTGAAGCAATCAATAGATTTTTCATGCTATATGGGTTTGATGAGGCAAAGAGGCAGTTTGTGGCTACCTGGCAGTGCAGGAGTATCTTATGATTATAATGCGCTTAGTATCTTCTTAAGGATAAATGAAGTATAACTCTTATAGTCTTGTTATATACACGTATATACAATCATCGGCTAAATGTAAGTATAGACAAAACTGCCATCAGCTAAATGTTTATTGTACAACCAAACGGAGGAATACGAAAAAAATGGTTATATACACCAATTACCATGCTATGGTATTCTAAGATGGTTTTTAGGTTTCCATTATACAAAGTTATATATACCAATTATTATGCTTTAGGTTTCCACTACATAAAAAATGGTTATATAAACCAATTGTCATGCTGTGGTATCCTACTAAAAACTACACTACATATTTTTCATAGTTCCCTCGCCAATATAGCCACTAGGAGAACGTCAACACGAGTGAACAACAAAGGGTTGTTGAAATTAATCTGTGCTTCTTGAGAGCAAGGATAATAGTGGGTTATAAGCCAATATAAATTTACGTGAAAGAGAGATAAAGAAAAATCAAGAGTGTTGCTCTTATACAAGAGTTAGCTATACACATGCTCAAAGATATTTACATTAAATTCATAGTGAGAGAAAAAGAGAGGGAGAGAAAAAATAGAGCCAATCTTATATTTAATCTATTATATATGTTAGCTATAATATGAGCTAATAGTCTTGCTATATTTAATCTATTAGACTTGCTCTAACGTGGAATACAACTCATGTTATGATTGCCAAACCCAACTTAGATAAAAACTTCCAATTTGAGATGTTGGGCGATGCCACTTGGATTAATGAGAAAATCCACGGGATACGGCGTCAAGGGCACACGCCTCGCTGTCGGATAGCACGCATAACACCGTTTCCATCCTCATGGCATGGTTGATGAGCACCAGCGGCCTGCGGGTCGCACTAGTGGGCCGGGGCAGTGCGTAGTATGGCTGCGAAGGTGCCCGAGGGCACCGTCAGGCCATCAACATCAGAGGATGGGGGCCAAGCGCGATGACCATCGCCTATTTGACGACGTCGTGCACGTGGATGTCCAAGCCTGATTGGGTGCCCCCATCGAGATCCTATGCGCTCAGCTCTTCCCATAGTCAACTACCTCTCTAGCGCAGCCATGGCCATGCGATTCGCTGCGCTCACACTCCGCCTCTGCTCAGCCTCCTCTCATTGTTGAGCTCTCTATGCTGTCCTCCCCGTCGTTCCCACTTCCCACCTTTGTTGCATCATGGCTTGAGGAGGGCGTGGTAACATAGGAGTTGGAGGAGGCCTCCATCCCGTGCCATCCCCTTCATCGCCGACAAGGTTTTCTTATCTCCGATGTTCCTCTGTCGTCACCAGCAAGCACACATTGGGGGAGGGGGAGGGAGAATTAAAGATGGAAAAGAAGGGTATTTTGGTTTAAGAAAATATTTTGTCAATGATGAGCGTTTGAGAGTAGTAAATTAACGAAACCAATCTATAGAGTGATATATTAACGAGACTCACACTTTTTACAATGGCATAATGTCAATTTTCTCTATGAGGACATGTGCGTCCCCTAGCCTTCTCTTCCCTTATCTTGCACCCTAGCGGTTTCAGTGGCATTGCCGTACCCTAGCTCCTTTGAGGCCGGAGCCTGACATTGTTGATGAGGAATACGATTTTTAGCAGCTCCAGTAGATCGCAACTTTAAAACAGTTGACCCAAAAGAAAAATAATGAGAAGATATATAAAACGAGATGAGCCATTAATACACAATTAATTAAGTATTAATTACTTAAAATTTGAAAAATAAATTAATATGATTTTTTAAAGCAAATTTGTATAATTTTTTTAAAAGAAACTATCATTTAACAGTTTGGCGCGTGAAAATGTATGAAAATTTTCACTTTATTGTATTAGTAGCGACGCACCCTATTTTTTAGCATTTCGTTGTTTACCCAAATACCCAGTGGGTATGGATAAGATTCGGTGAGGGCTGGGCTACCATGGGTATGGGTATGGGCTACCGTGGGTATACCCCCTCTGCGACGGCTGATCCGTATGCGAAAAGGAAAATAAAAAGGAAAGAAAAACTTAAAAAAAAAAGCTGATAATTAAAAGAGAGGAAAAGAAAAAAACTCACCCCGTCGTTCCCTCCTCAGCTCCTCTCCCCTCGGAAGTCGAAAGTCGAAACCCTAAGAAACGCGTAGCGAAGGCGAGGCTCCCGAGAGAGAGAGAGAGAGAGCCATGGCGGTGGCGGCGCCGGGGCAGCTCAACCTCGACGAGTCGCCGTCGTGGGGCTCCCGCAGCGTCGATTGCTTCGAGAAGCTTGAGCAGATCGGCGAGGGCACATACGGGTAAGCCCCGCGCCTATCGATTCCCCCCAATCTCAATTCGATTTCCAATCCCTTGAAAAACGCCGTTCTAATTCGCCTGTGTTGTTGGTAGGCAAGTGTACATGGCGAGGGAGACGGAGACGCAGGAGATCGTCGCGCTCAAGAAGATCCGCATGGATAACGAGCGCGAGGGCGTAAGTATCCGTGCCCCTGTTTCCGGCGATTTTGTATCTCTCTCTCTCTCTTTTTTTGGTTTGATTGATGTATTCTTCATCGTTACGGTATCTGGCGTAGTTCCCCATCACTGCAATCCGCGAAATCAAAATCCTCAAGAAGCTGCACCACCAGAACGTCATCCAGCTCAAGGAGATCGTCACCTCGCCAGGTTTAACCAATGATTCGACATAGTAGAACATCTTGTGATTTACTGAAAAATCATCCTCTGTATCCAGATGAATTGATGGATTTGGTTAATTGTTGCAGGACCGGAGAGAGATGAGCAGGGGAAACCAAGTACGGCTTTTTAAAAGAACAATAAATATTGATATTCTTGGATTGCTGCATATTTTTTATGTTGAAGTTGTTATGTCGTTGTATAGTCCATGGTAACAAGTACAAGGGGAGCATTTACATGGTCTTCGAGTACATGGACCATGACTTGACTGGGTTGGCAGATAGGCCTGGGATGCGTTTCACCGTGCCGCAGATTAAGGTAAACCATCCATTATGTTAGGATGGCTCTTGGTTTGCTAGGAGGTAGTTCTTGATCCAATGATGGCAAGATAACTGGTATAACCTCTTGTACCAGTGTTACATGAAGCAACTCCTTACAGGCCTTCATTATTGTCACATTAATCAAGTTCTGCATCGTGATATTAAAGGTATTATTAAGCTTCGCTACATTTTTTTCATCTCATAGTGATCATGATTTTGTGGTTTTTGTGCTAAAATATTCCTGAATCAAAATCTACTCTTGCAGGATCCAACCTCTTGATAGACAATGAAGGTAACTTGAAGCTGGCTGATTTTGGCCTAGCAAGATCATTTTCAAATGATCATAATGGAAACCTCACTAATCGTGTGATCACTTTGTGGTACAGGTATTGCAGAGTTATGAACTTGCCATTGAATTTTGCATATTGTGTTATGGTATTTAGTTTTTGCTTGGATCATGCTGACCGTTTGCCAATGATTTTCAGACCTCCAGAGTTGCTGCTCGGAAGCACCAAGTATGGACCAGCAGTTGACATGTGGTCTGTCGGTTGTATTTTTGCAGAGCTTCTCAATGGAAAGCCAATTCTGCCAGGCAAGAATGAGGTACGATTTCTTCAGGATTTGAGCTAGTAACATCACTATCTTAGGATTAGCAATTCATATGGTAAGTTTTTTACTAGTCTTGGTATCTTGGAGTTGGATGTGTTCTGAACTAATATCTTATTGTGCTACAGTTGAGGAAATTTATGATTCTACCTCATGTTGACCAAAAGAAATACAGACTCTTTGTTGTCATAATTTGTTTAAATGCTGTTAACAGCTGTTTCTGTTTATTACTATGATTATCGACATAACTTATGTTTAAGAATGCTTTCTGATGAAGTGATGTGACTTCTGCATACATGTGAAAGTGGAACCAGAGTGTAGATAATGGAACAAATTGATAGATTTTTGCAATTTAGAAGGTAGAATGAAACTTTAGGAAGTTCCCTATATTTAGTGTACTGCCTTCAGTCATAAATTAAACTTTGCTGCTGCAGCCACCAGGGAAAAACATGATTCATCCTGCAGCCCTGTACACGAAAAATGATTTGTACTAGTGCATGCTCATTTACTGAATTTGTTTTAGAAGTTGAGAAATGCCTCTATGCTTTCCCAAGAGGAACATGAACTTAACACATTCACTGTGGGTCAGCTTTATGAATCTTAATTTGTTTCAAGACCTGTGTGGTTACTTTGTACATGACATGAACAGTTGAACACAGTAACTCCCTGTCTGACCTAGCTCTCTTGAATTGTTTCATTGCTGAAGCTTGAATATGTAACTTAATCTAGTTAACAATGCACATTTGTGAGTGAACTTTTGTCGCTCTGCCTTTTTATGCAGCCAGAGCAACTGAGCAAAATATTTGATGTTTGTGGCACACCTGATGAATCAAACTGGCCAGGTGTCACAAAAATGCCTTGGTATAACAATTTCAAGCCTCCCCGCCAATTGAAGAGACGTGTAAAGGAGTACTTTAAGCAGTAAGTATTATACTCGTATTGTTTGAAACTTGCTTGGCTGCTCTTCCAGGTTCCTTTACCTTTATTTGTTTTCAGTTTTGACAGGCTTGCTCTGGATCTGCTTGAAAAGATGTTAACACTAGATCCAGCACAGGTATATTTTCTTCATTTAATTTGCTTACTCTGTTGACATAGGAAATGCCCGTACCTGCGTATTTCCTCAGCTGTCATTGCATTTCATTAGTGAGCTATAAGTGACATGATTTTGCGCTGTTCAGAGGATATCAGCACAAGATGCACTTGATGCAGAGTATTTCTGGTCTGATCCCCTACCATGTGATCCTAAAAGGTAGTGAGCATGGCCCTTTCTCCTATTCTTGCCATCTAAGGTTGCTATTTTGGATCTCTTCTCTCTTTATTTGATCATATCCTTTTCATTTGGAATAATGCAGCTTGCCAAAGTATGAATCTTCACACGAGTTCCAGACCAAGAAAAAACGCCAACAAATGCGGCAAGCCGATGAAGCTGCGAAGAGGCAAAAGACACAACATCCTCAACCACATGGCCGTTTGCCTCCAATTCAACAAACAGGACAGCCCCATCCTCAAATCAGACCAGGCCAGCCGATGAACAACCCCCATCCGCCGATGGCTGCTGGACCAGGCCATCACTATGCAAAACCCAGAGGGCCAGGAGGCCCAAACAGGTATCCACAGGGTGGGAACCAAGGTGGAGGATATCCGAACCGCGGCGGGCAAGGCGGCGGTGGCAGCTATGGAAATGCCCCTTACCCTCAACAAGGTCGAGGGCCGCCGCCACCGTACCCTGGAAGTGGGATGGCTGGAACAGGTGGCCCAAGGGGTGGCGTTGGTGGTGGCTATGGAGGAGGATCAAATTATCCCCAACAAGGCGGTCCTTATGGTCCTTCTGGCCCAGGCCGAGGGTCAAATTATCCCCAACAAGGTGGTTCTCGCAACCAGCAGCAGTACGGAAACTGGCAGTAGTACGTTACCCAAACTCAGCAACACTATGCCAATTGTCTTAAAATCTCATGTTGATGTTAACTTGTGCTTAATCTATTCTATTGGGCATTAATTTTGTTAGAGCGTGTATTGCCCTGAATCCAGTAGGAATTGTAGCAATGTTGTTCGTTTTGATTAAAGAATGATAAGACACACAAATTGAGCAACAAGCAAATTGTCTGGAATTTTCACTAGTTGGTTTGGTAATAACAGCTATTTTACAAGTTAAAATGGTAGTCGAAGAAATTAATATCTGTTCTATTGGGCATTACGTTTTGTTAGAGCGTGTATTGCCTGAATCTAGTAGGGATTGTAGCAATGTTCGTTTTGATTAAAGCATGACAAGACACAAGTTAAGCAACAAACAAATTGTCTTTGAATTTTCACTAGTTAGAGCAAGTTTAGTAGTATAGCCAACTACTAGCTCCAAATCATCTATAGTCAATCTAATAAATCATCTATAGTCAATCTAATAGCTAATTCATATAATAGTTAACTACGAATACATACCACATCATTAACATAACGTCTTGAAGTCAGTCAAGTCATCTATAATCAATCTAATAGCTAATTCATACAATAATTAGCTACGAATACATACCATATCAATAACATAACGTCTTGCCGTCCGTCATTAACATAACGTCTTGCAGGCCTGCTTCTCTTCTCTCTCCTCTCTTATCTGATCCTCACTTGCTTAGAGCAGGTACAATAGCAGGCTATAAACCAGTTATAAATATATTTTAAAGAGATAAAGGAAGAGAGAGAAGCAGCGGGCTACAGATTTGTAGCCAGCTGCAGCACGGACTCTAAGACATACTGTGTGTATGATAGGTAGAACCATGTATTAATAGTATAGTAAACAACTATTGTATGAATTGGCTATTATATTAGCTATAGATCATTTGGAGCTAGTAGTTGGCTATACTATTATATTAGCTTGTTTGTTATTGTACCTGCTCTTATGGTTTGGTAATTACAACTATTTACAAGTTCCAAATTCCAATGGTAGTACTCTTTATACGTCGAAGAAACTATTCAGATTCGGAGTCTGCTTCGTTGGTGTAGCGCCGGCCGTCGTCTGCTCTACGCCGCCGCCACCGCCATCTTCTTGGGCTCAGGCTCGTCGACGTCCTTGCGCTCGTAGTAGTGCGGCGCGATCTCCACCAGCCACTCCGGCTTGAGCTCCGTCACCTGCCTCATGTACTCCTTGGTCGTGAGCACCAGCTCGTGGTACAACGCCCACCGCGGCGGCGCCTGCGCCACCCCGGAGCTCGGGTGGACGAACACCGTCTGCCGGCTCTTCACGGCGCGGTACGACCCGTCCCTCTGCAGCCGCGCGGCGTGGCGGAAGTACCCCGCCGTGACCGCCTTCCTGACCGCGTCGAGGTCGGCGGAGGAGCACGGCGCGATCTCCACCCGCTCAAGCAGCGCCCCCAGCTGGTCCCGCACGTCCCGCGCGCGCCGCATGGTGCGGTGCTGCACGAAGCTCTCGCGGCACCACTGCGGCGAGTAGCCGGACTCCGCCCACGCGTTGTACACGTTGAGCAGCGCGACGTGGTCGCTGGCGTTCCCGGCATGGAACCCGCGCCGCGCGGCGTCGGTGTGGACCCGCTTGTCCCTGGGGCGGTAGAAGACGGCGTTCCCGGCGGACAGCATGGCCGCGATGGTGATCACCTCCTCGGAGCACCCGTACCTCTCCGACGCGACGATGGCCTTGGAGAGCATGGGGTCCAGGGGGAACTCCGCCATCCTCCTCCCGGTCTTGGTGAGCTCGCCGCGGCTGTTGAGCGCGCCGAGGGCGAAGAGCTCCTCCAGCGCCTTGAGCAGCGACTCCGCCGGCGGCGGGTCCATGAAGTCGAAGCCGACGAGGTCGTTGATCCCGAGCGCCTTGAGCGCCAGCACGACGCTGGCGAGGTTGCTCCGCTGGATCTCCGGCACCGCGTCGTCGTCGAGGTCGCTGACGAAGTTGTACTCCGTGTAGAGCCGGAAGCACTTGCCCGGCCCGGTGCGCCCCGACCGGCCGGCGCGCTGCTCCGCCGACGCCCTCGACACCGGCGCCACCAGCAGCGACTCCATCCCCGTGCGCGGGTTGTACGACTTCACCTTGCAGAACCCCGGGTCGACCACGTACTTGATCCCGTCGATGGTCAGCGACGTCTCGGCGATGTTGGTGGCGAGCACCACCTTGCGCGCGCCCGGCGGCGCCGGCTCGAAGATCTTGGCCTGCAGCTCGGCGGGGAGGTTGGCGTAGATGGGGCAGATCACCAGCTCCGCCACCATGCCGCCGAGCACCCGCAGCCGCTGCCTCAGGATCTCCTCCACCGTCTCGATCTCCTCCTGCCCGGTCAGGAACAGCAGGATGTCGCCACCGCCGGGGGGCTCCGTGACGTGCAGCTGCAGCACCGTGACGACGGCGGCGTCGATGTAGTCCGCCTCCGGCGCCACGGTGTAGTGGATGCCCACCTCGAACCGCCGCCCGGGGATCCGGAAGATGGGCGCCGCGTCGAAGAAGTCGCTGAACTTGTCGGCGTTGAGCGTCGCGCTGGAGATGAGCAGCTTCATGTCAGGGCGGAGGCGGGCGATGTCCTTGACGAGGCCGAAGAGGATGTCGGTGGCGAGCGTCCGCTCGTGGGCCTCGTCGACGACGACGACGCTGTAGCTGCCCAGGTCGGGCTCGCCGAGGAACTCGCGGAGGAGCATCCCGTCGGTCATGTACTTGATCACCGTCTTCTCCGACGTGCAGTCCTCGAACCGGATGGAGTAGCCGACCTCGTCGCCGAGCTTGACGCCCATCTCCTCCGCCACCCTCGCCGCCACGCTCATCGCCGCCACGCGCCGCGGCTGCGTGCACGCCACCTTCTTCCTCCCCTCCGCCGTGTACCCGGCCTCGTGGAGGTACTGCGGTATCTGCGTCGTCTTGCCGGAGCCGGTCTCGCCGACGACGATCAGGACCTGGTGCTCGGCGATGGCCTTGAGCAGGTCGTCCTTGAGCTTGTACACCGGGAGAGTCTTCCTCTCGTCTTGCAACGTGGCCTTGGTATCCATGGCCTCGGCCTGGTACTCGTCGCCCGCCGCCGCCGCCGCCGCCGCGTCGTCGTCGTCTGCAGGCACGGTGCCCGCCATCACCGTCGACCTGACGAACTCGACGCCGTCGTCGAGCAGGAGCTCGTACTCGTCGCCGCGCCGGCCGCGATCCATGGATCCGAACTGCAGCCTCGACTTCCGTATCTGCTGCTCCTCCCAGGCCTCCTGCTCGGTGTAGGCGTTCGCCGTCTTGCCGTCCCTCGCCGCCTCGGCCGGCTCCTCGTACCGCCGCCGCGCCACCGAGAACCTCTTCTCCTGATCGACGTTCGCGGCGGCGTCGTAGGCGTCCGGCATTCTGTAGTAGTCGTCGCCGGCGCCGGCGCCGTCGTCGCGATCGTGCACGAGGCCGTAGACTTGCTTCTTGTGCCTCATGTCCCTCTCCTCGGCGGCCGTCAGCTGGACGCCGGGGAAGAGGAACTCGTGGTCGACGATCTCGTCGCGCATCTCCTCGACCTTCTTCTCCTTCCGCATCCGCAGGTACGCGCGCCGGGAGAGCCTCCTGAGCCCCGAGGTGTCGTTCTTGTCCATGGCTTCCGACCGGCGCGCGAGCTCGTCCTGCTCCCGCTTGGTCGGCTTCCGATCCATCAGCCTCCTCGTGCTCGCCGCGTCGCGCTCCCTGATGTTCCGCTCGAGCTGCGCCCTCTCGATCTGATCCCGCTCCATCTCTTCTTCCTCGCCGGCGTCGCCGTCCTCCTCCTCGTCGTCCGGGCTACGCCGCCGTCGCGCGTTCCGTCCGGCATCGTCATCGTCTTCGCCCACGGCCTTCCTCTTGAAACGCTTCCTTCCGCTGCCGGAGGGCGACGTGGAAACGCCGATCTCGCCGTCGTCGTCGAGCAGCTTGAAGGTGCTCTGCTTCTTGGCCATCGCCGCAGCCTCCTGCATCTGCCTCTGGTACTCGCTGACCCCGTCGTCGCCACCACCGCCGCCGCTGCGGGGCACCCTCCCGTACACGTCCTCGGCGAACGCGGCGGTGTCGGGGGAAGGCGGGAACCCGCCGAGGTCGACGAGCCGCGCCGCGAGGTCACCCGCGGAGGCGCACTCCCGCGCGAGGCGGACGACGAGCCGCGCCACGACGCCCTGGGAGTATCCGAGGAGCGCCATGAGGCGGTCGGAGACCCACGTCCTGAGCTGGCGGCCATCATCGCTCGCCGCCATGGCCTCGGCCTCCGTAGCCTCGTTCGCGGCGGCGGTGCCGCGAGAGAGGTGAGGCGGTATCGAAGGGCTTGGGCTTTGTGGCCGATTTATCCGTGGGTGACCGTGTTTGTGTTTGACGTATTCGACGTGGAGGCGGCTCCGCTATGGCGGTTCGTGTCAGTGCTGGGAAACCGGGAACCGACGCAAACCGACTTTTGTTTGGCGCATGTTTTTTTTAGCCCGAGCATCAGTCAAATACACGTGCATACGACACACTTGTGCTATACACACATTTGAGTGTGACTTCAACTGGCGTATTTGGTTCTCTAGTCAAAATTTTGGTAATGAACTGGTAGGGTGTAGTTCAAATTATATATGTAGTGGCTATGGTTGTGGCAGTTTAAAATTTATGTCACTACTAAATTACTAATTTTTATAGCACCATCTGTTTATTTTATTGATGGGCTAAGAAAACATACGTTTATGAAAATACATTTTAGAGATTATGGTCATGAACCACTAGCGAGAATCGACTTTCGCTGACGGTCACTTAAAAAGCCCACTTGCAAAATATAAGAGTTATTTTTACAAACGGGTCTATTAAGTCATCCAAAAGGTAACTTGATCTCCAGGAACAATTGACTCGTGAACCCAGAAGACAAAGCAGATACTCCAACATCGTTCCGAACTCGTAAGATTTTCCAGGATTTGCAGATACCGACATACGTCGTTTGGATGAAACGGTTGCTAGGGGAACTAAGCAGCTTCCGAGAAAATCACTGTAAAATAGTAGCCCATAGCTCCAACGAATGATGGCAGTAGCCAGATGAGCTAGCTGTTGACCAACAAGGTCCAGTTGCCCAGATCGCATCGTGCTGCTACGCAAATGGGCTGCGTGCCCCTCATGGTGGGCTGCACACGTTCGGAATGCTCATCATGGATTCCGAACCTGGAAAAAGTTCACTTTAGGTACATCATCTTGACGTCGAATTTGAATTGTGTGCTTAAACCATAATACCGGATATAATGCATCCCTAAATTTTACAAAACCAGCGTACCAATAATCCGGAGCAGTATAGTACCGGTTTTGGTTGACTTAGCGAATGGGCCCCACGTACCAGCAACCCACTCTTCCTTCTCTCTCTCCCCCTCTCCCCTCTCTTCCCCATCCCTCTTCAGGCTAGGTGGCAAGGGACGGGGAGAAGGAAGGCTGTTGGCGGGAGGCAGTGGTAGGGAGACGCAAGCTAGTGGGCGTGAGGCCGTGAGCACAAGAACCTAGATAAGGAAGAACACGACCCTTTCGGTCCGTCGCGACCATCACTCCTCTCCAAGTTAGCACCGTCCTTCTCCACGCTGCTTGCCACCTCTAGTAG
Organism: Oryza meridionalis; assembly: GCA_000338895.3. Classification (NCBI taxonomy): domain Eukaryota; kingdom Viridiplantae; phylum Streptophyta; class Magnoliopsida; order Poales; family Poaceae; genus Oryza; species Oryza meridionalis. The sequence goes on from CM002526.2 coordinate 20,425,589, forward strand.
GTCACCGCATACCCTCACTCCCTCTTGTCGACCGCCCTTTTCCCAGCCGCTTGCTACCCTTCCATTGGTCGTCTCTCTCCCTGTCAACCGTCACCCTTCTCCTCACCACTCAAAGCCCTCCCATCAACCTCTGCTCAAAAGCTTGGTGATAATCTGAGACATGGGGAAGAGAAGGAAGAGGTGGGGGCAGGAGGAAGAAGAGTTGGCCATTGACATGTGGGACCCACTCACGTTAGCGAAAAGCGTGCAATATACTGCTTGGGATCTTGGGCACACCGGTTTTACAAGTTGAGAGACACATTATATCTAGTATTGCGGATGAATGGCATAATTTAAATTAGACATCAAGATAAGAGATCCAAAGTGAACTTATTCCTTCTAGACTTTCCCTAGCATTGATGGGCAAGTACGGCACAATCTTAGACCGAGTTATTTTTAGTAACTTTAATAGTAAAATTCATCTTTTTTTATTAGCACGTTTTCCAAACTGTTAAACCACGTATTTTGTAAAAAAATATCTATATAAAAGTAAAACAAATTAAATAAACCTACTTTTTAAATCTATACTCTCTCCGTTTCAGATTATAAGACGTTTTGACTTTGACCAAAGTCAGACTACTTCAAGTTTGACTAAGTTTATGGACAAATATAGTAATATTTATAATACTAAATTATATTCATTAAATCAATAATTGAATATATTTTCATAATAAATTTGTCCTGTGTTGATTTTTTTTTTAAATTTAGTCAAACTTAAAGCAGCAAAACGTTTTATAACCTGAAACGGAAACGGAGGAAGTAGCAATTAATATTCGATAAATTCTAAGTTCAATTGCTCACTCGAAAGCACCCTCAGCTTATTCTCTTCTCTGATTTTAATACAAGAAAAGTTGACACGGAACAAGCATCTGGACGATCTTGGACAATGCGCAGAGATAAGGGAGCATCGCATCGCAAGTTCACAACGCGTTTTTGTCGATGACTCAACAGGAACAAGGTTCTTCCATGTACATGCCGCCACCGATGCACGTTTCCACACTTTGCGCACGCTCCGCGAACGCGCGCGCGCGCGCTGTGGCTGTGAGTCTGTGACTGCGACTGCTTTTCCGCCCGTGAGCTGTGGCCAATTAGCTAGGCTGGCGCAGGACGAGGCGGATGTGGCGGTGGTGCGCGCCGTCGACGGCGCCTTCGTGCCCGTGTTGCCCCTCACCGTGGTGGTGGTGGTCGTGGTCGTCGTGGTCGTCGAGGTGCCAGCTGTGGCGGTCGGGCTGGACCCAGCGGCCGTCGGGGGCGCGGACCATGCCCTTGTTCTCGTCCTGGCGCCAGCACGGGGGCACGCAGTGGTGGTCCTTGAGGAAGTCGCACGCCTTGTTCACCAGCGCCGGGTCGCGCCCGCTCGCCAGCACGAACCGCTCCCCGCGCCCGTGGTACCTGCATGCACCAACGCGATATATCACGCGCACACACACATCGTCACCGACCGATCGATACAGAAAACGCACGCAGGACTAAATAGTATACTCAACACGATGATATATATATATATATATATATATATATATATATATATATATATATATATATATATATATATATATATATATATATATATATATATATATATATATATATAAATTAGCAATGGCAAAGTATATAGTACGTCTCAACCGACGATAGAAAAACAACAAATTGACTAGGAGTAGACCAATGGCACGCCGTACGTGTGTTTTGGTCCGCCTTTGGTAGTTGCAGCAGCTGGCTGGCTGGTGTGGCTCAGGCAGTCAGGCTCACGTTGGTTTCGTAGAGTAAATGGGGGGCTTTGTCCCCGTCTGGCATGACAACTTGATGATTGCTCCGGTACAACTTGTTTGACAGTAGCCACACCACCATGGTGTGGTATTCATTAATCAGGTCGCATTGTGCATTGATCCTACCGTATTGATCAACATTTATTGAGCTGTCAAACAGGCTGGCATCCCACTTAAATAAACCCGACCTTGCTGAACCCCCTTGATAGGAGCAGACAACCTTAACAGAACCTCAAACCGCAAACTTTCAGTTCGGTCATACCGCAAACTTTCTGTAAGGCCGGGTTTAGTTCCTAACTTTTCTTCAAACTTCTGACTTTTTTATCACATCAAATTTTTTCTATATACATAAACTTCTAACTTTTCCGACACATCATTCCAATTTCAATCAAACTTTCAATTTTGACGTGAATTAAACACACCTTAAACACACCTTAAGACTTCGCAATATGATCAGTACAGTATAATATGTGAGTTGTGGGGTGTGTTTAGTTCACACAAAAATTAGAAGTTTGGTTGAAATTAGAACGATGTGATGGAAAAGTTAGAAGTTTGTGTATGTAGGAAAGTTTTGATACGATGAAAAAGTTGAAAGTTTGAAGAAAAAGTTTAGAACTAAACTCGGCCTATAGTACAAATTGCAGCAAATGTATGCAGTGTAATCTATGCACAACCGTACTAGCTAATACTCATGGTTAGCAAGTCGTCATAGGGAGGAACCTGTTGATGTCTCCAAGAGATTCGACATATTACTACGTAATGCGAGTAGGGACCGCAAATTGTTCAACCAAAGGACATCACCACTATCACCAAATGCTATCAGCTGTGTCCTTTTTAAAAATTTTGTCATGAACCAATAAATTATGTTTTGGAAAATAGAAAAGTACGCATGTTCTAGATGACGGATCACGCACGCTAGCTATATCTCAAACAAGATCACACTATCATTGCCATCTCTCAAAAATAAAAGAGAGAGGATCATATATCATGAGTAGTATCATATAATTGCATCGTCCCTTTATGACTAATTGGCGATATGATCGATCTATACTAGTATACCACATGATCACATGATTTTTTTAAATACATGCTGAATGCAAGCTGCCACCTAATCCCTCCGTCTTATAATATAAGAAATTTTAAGATTTTACTTGCAACGTTTGACCACTCGTCTTATTCAAAACTTTTTAAAATTATTATTATTTTATTTGTGACTTACTTTATTATCTATAGTACTTTAAGTATAATTTTTCGTTTTTTATATTTAAATTTTTTAATAAGACGAGTGGTCAAACGTTACAAATAAAAACTCAAAATCGCTTATATCGTGGAACGGATGGGTACTACTATACATATACTGTACTATGTTGCATTCCTGTAATAAACAAATTGGCCAAGTGGTCGACCTTCTGCCCTCCGGTCTTTAGTCTCTTACTAGGCCCTAATCTCGTCATTAAGAGTACTAATTCTTCTTCAAAGAAAAATTAATTAATAAGAGTACTAATGAGATGACTTGACCGCTTCAGAATATTCCTGGGCCACACCACATTTTCTATTGATCGTTGATTACTTGTACGCGTTCGAGAATTTACTCTTACCCGGTGACCACGCTAGTGTCATTTTCTACCGTCTATTTAGCCCTTTGAACCATTTCAATGTACTTACGTCTATGACACAGCCAGTTTCAGGCGACGTCATCACCTTCAAGTTGTTAGCTTATACTAAACCACTGGGCCGGCGTGACTGAGACAGGCATGCGGTGAACTCTTTATATAAGAGGGATTAGGTGGTTTCGTTTTATGTCAAAATAATTTTATTAAATTTTGTTGATGTCAAATTTTGTTATTGTTTTTTTTCAATGAAATAGGCATTGAAAGACCTCTTTGGTTTGACGTCCTATACCATTTTAGGTTGGTATGCAGATGTAGTGATGTATTCAGAGTTACCTCTACTAAATATTGAGTGATTAAGTGGTTTGTTAAAATATTACGGTTGTCGCCTTACTTCAAGAACTTTTTTTTTCTAACCGAAATCAAATGAGTTCTGACTTTCAAAAGTTAGCTTTTGAGATTTGAGCATGGAGGAGGTAATAATTAAAAACGTGCATGTAGTGATGTATTCGGAGTTACGTACCGAATCTTGTTGTGAACTTGTGATTAAATGGTTTATTAAAATATAGCTTTTGTCACCTTATTTTATAAGAACCATTTTTTTTTACCGAAATCAGTTCAGTTTCTGACTTTCAGAAATTAGCTTTCAGATATTTGAGCATGGATGAGGAGGTAGTAAACACGTGCAAATTACCAGATGTAGGGAAGTATTTGGAGTTACCAAATCTTCTCGTGATTGAGCGGTTGGTTAAAAAACTTAATACAAATATAGTGCTTTTGTTGCCTTATTTCAACTTCTTTTTTTTTTCAACCAAAATCGGCTGGGTTCTGACTTTCAAAAGATGGCTTTTGGAGATTTGAGCATGGATGATGAGGTAGGTACCAAATGTGCAAAGTTGATGAGGTCAAGTTGAGATAGTCACCATTTAGTTTCTAATGAACATTAAATAGGATAGAAAATAAAAAAACTATTAACACATGATTAATTAACTTTCAATTATTATATAAACTTTTAAAAAATATTTATTTAATATTGTAAAGTAATTTCATCTGAAAGTATTTTACGAAACGTACTATTTAATATTAAAAAGGGCGTATCCAAAAACTACAGCAAGTTTTTTTGAATTAAAAACTTTCAGTGTAGCTGTATTTTAACTACACTATAACTAGTTACATGAAACTTGCATTTAGCTATGGTTTGATTAGCTAGTACTGAGATTTTACACGTATAACATGTGTGAAAAAAAAATTGTTTCATGCACATATATAAAGACGATCGAATGGGCACAAATCTAAAAGTTTTAGGGATGAAGAAAAACCTACGAAAGTTTTTTTTTAGCAAATTTAGAAAACGTACTATCATCTTAATCAGAAGTGGAGGAGGGGTTACCCGTCGAGGAGGTGGAGGTGCGCCTCGAGGTTGTGGAAGCAGGCCGGGTCGAGCGTGTCCTTGAGGAACGGCGACCGCTTGTGGTCGAGCGCGAGCTCCACGCCGACGTGCGCGTAGCACCACGGCACCCGGAGGATGCCCTCCGCCACCCGCCGCAGCGCCGCCGGCGCCCCCTCGTTCAGCAGGATCCCCGGCATCCGCGCCACCCCGTCGTGCACGTTCACCACCCGCAGCGCCTTCACCCCGAGCTCCCCCTCGAACCTCTCCTTGAACCTCGCGTTCCCCACCCTCGGCCCCGCGAACGAGTACACGCACACCGCCGCCGCCGCCTCCTTCCCGCCGTGCACCGCGCTCGCGGCGCCCGACTCCGCGATGTCGTACGCGCTGATCATCGCCAGCGCGCTGCCCAGGCTGTGCCCCGTCACCGTCACGCTCACGTCCTCGCCGAGCGCGGCGTAGCGGGTGACGAGGCGGCGGACCTCCGTGAGCACCTGCTCGCGCGCGGAGTACTTGCAGAAGCGGCAGGTGGGGTCCTTGTCGGTGTAGAGGTCCACAAAGCCCGACTCGACCTTCACCTCCGGGTCCGGGCACGGGATGCCCTCGTCGGCGACGGGGCGGAGGAAGTCCATGAGGTCGGAGACCCACTCGAGGCGGGTGACCGTGCCGCGCCACGCGATGGCGATGTCGCGCCGGCCCAGGCGCGCGGTCTCCTCGTCGGTGGAGATGGCGACGTAGCCGATCCAGTTGGCGCGCTGGCTCCAGATCTTTGCGCCCGCGCGCGACTGGGAGAAGAAGTTTGGGAAGCGGAAGTTGGAGGTGGCGTAGAGGTAGCGGGTCACGGCGTAGCCCCGCGCGGCGGCGGGCATGCCGAGGCGGTCGAAGAAGGCGCGGCGCGGGTACTTGCAGCTGCCGCAGTAGCGCGAGGACGGGTCGTAGTCGAAGGCGTCGTAGCACGCCTGCGCGAACTCGCCGTAGCGGATGAGCTCCGAGCGGAGCAGCGGGTCCATCGGGTCGAGCAGCCCCGCCCAGTCGTCGCGCCCGTGGATCTCCCGCCACCGCGCCGCCAGCTCGTGCTCGTCCTGGTGGTGGTGCCGGCGATGGCGCCTGCGCGCCGCCCCGTGGCCCTGGCCATCGTGGTGATACAGCTCCTCATCCTCCTCCTCCTCCTGTTCCCCCCGCCGCCGACGACGCCGCGTCGTGTCCGTGGTGCTCGAGCTGGCCGACGAGGGAGGCGAGCGCGTCGTCCCTCGTGGCCGCGGAGGGGAGGAGGCGCAGCCTGTCGTCGTCGTCGCTGGCTGTGCCGGTGAGGAGGCGGCACGGAGGTGGAGCGCGTCGGAAGGAGAGGTGCGTGTGGGCGGTGGTGGTGGCGGCGGCGCGGGGGAGAGAGGAGAGGTGCGGGGAGAGTTCGCGGCAGGAGATGGGCGCCATCGGGATGGGAAGGTCACCGGCGAAGTCGCCCCGGGTTCGGGTGAGCGAGTATTCTGGACGTGCCAACGTGGGAGATCATCAAAGGAGTAGTTTATTGATGATGATGGGTGTAGGACGCTGGGAGGCTCTGTCCGGTGGGTCGGCTATCGCTGGAGTAATTTATTACTCCGATACTGTAACAATCGATTAAGATAACAGACTTTCTGAGTCTCCGAGACTTTAAATCTCAGTCATCGTCGACCTTCGACTAGTTTATTTTCACATAGTAATATAATATTTTTTAGTTAGTTCATTTTTCATATGGTAATATAACTTTTAGAAAAGACCCATCCCGCTTACATCTATAGAGATAAAAGAGTGGCAGGAAAAGAGTAAGAGGAGGAAAGGGGACAACTCATCAGTTTTAGAACATTTCTATTTAATAGATTATTTATTCTATCCTTAAAAAATCAATTGTTTATATATCTTGTTTTTATGCTATTTATTAAGTTTTATTTCTAAAATATTTAATTTATCCTTTTATTTTACAAAATCCACATCAATAATATTTTTAATAATCTAAATTAAATTGGGCCTTAGGTGACTTGAGAAGAGGAGAGCCGGAGACACTAGTGGTGGCGGTAATAGGAAAGCAACACCAACGAGTGACAACGAGTCTAGAGGTGGTAGTGCATAGGAAGGTGGGGGGTGTCACTACTCTAGCAGGGAGAAAAGGATTCCGTCAACATGATATACCTTATCTATGGTATTTTTGAAGTATGGGGGTCGTTGGTGTGAAGGTATACCCAAGATAAAGGTAAAAGTTAAGAGACGAGAGACATTTATTTTTTATACATGTCCAAAACCCTTACTTACATGTAATAGCTTTACTCCTGTTGATCGGAACTGGTGTTGCTATTATATATCAATATCACACGAGTACAATAATAAGGATGACCTAACATAATCTCTATCAGTATAGCGGTGTAATGCTCTCACATGTGGTCGACAACTAGTAGTAGTCGACTTCCTCGAACACGAACTCGGCAAGATTGGAGATTGCCCTAGCTTTTGTGGCGCTATAGGCTTGTCTTGACCTATGTTAATCTGTATTGGTTTTTTATCTGTGCGTCCCTTCTCCTTCTGGTGGTCTTGTATTTATACCCTTGGGTTCTCTCTTGTCCAAGTAAGGCGAGGGAGGCAACTATGGATACGATTCAAGTAGACCTTGTAGTGTTCAAGTAGAACTTTGTTTCTCTTCCCTTATCTAGAACACCTTCCATATATGAGACTTGATTCCGTATTAAACTTAGTATATGGTTGGTCCCACCGAGCCTAAAATAGAAGTAAGAAGTATCTCATGTCCAGAATACTTACAGAACCGCCATATTATGATTCAGCCAGGGCGCTAGTGTGCGGACCTAAAGTCGGGAACACAAGAGACAATGAGTTTATTGCACGGAAGCGTAATACCCTACTCATATGTTCTTATCTGGATTCTTTTGCTGTAATGTGTACGAGATCGAGATGTTAAGTTTCTTCTATTCTAAAGCTGGAGAGGGCTCTTGTCCTCAGTGGCTTTTTTGGTTGGTAGATTCAGGATGCCCTCCTCTCTTTGTCTCTTGAGAGTAGCGGTGATATTGAGTTCTATGCTTGGGTACATGAATGGTGGGATTGATCACGAAGAGATGGATTAATTAGTTTGTTGACGTGCATAAATTTCTAGGCAATGCTAAGCATGTAAAAGTGATTAATGGAAAAAGGAAAAAGAAGGCAACCGATAAATAGACAACTTAAGAAAAAAGTATTTTGGGATTGCAACGTGATCTTAGGTCCTACCTTCTTTCTTCGCCCATTGCGGTCACCTTTGTGCGGAGAAAGTCAATTCAAACATTTTAAGGGTACATACTTCATTTCTTATACATCATCGCATATATATTATATATCTAAATAAAAAGTAACTATTAATGACATAGTACCAAATTTTGGGAACAACGAAAAGGAACTATTCCATTTGATATCAAATCTGTGTCCATAAGAGAGAATATGTGCAATGACAAAATTTAATAGGATAGCATTTTCATGGTTTGTCTAGTTTGTTACCCTGTTCAAGTTCTGGTACGATGGATTTTGATAGAAAAGCAAACATAGATTCTAGTTGGATCACATTAATAGGAAAAAAGGTAGAAACATGATAGGATGACAATCAAATTTCTATGTTAACTTTAAAAATACATAAAGCTTCAAAACTATTATACATAGGGAACATGCAGAAATTTGAGTCACGGGAAGAAGAAAACATGAAGCACAACCTCAAGCTTATTTTCCTAAATGTTTCCCATGGATTGGCCGCCCATTCCATACAATTTTTAAAGGAATTTGTAGTGCTGGATCCTTTGTTTCAAATGGATGCATTGAATTTTTTCATAGGATACAAATCTTTCAAAATTCCTTTGCTTTTCTATTATTCCATATGAGCTGTGAAAATCTATGGTGTATAGATGGAAGTGCGAATATTCTTGTCTATTTTTCAATTGAGTCAAGTGCATTGTCAATTTTTAAAGTTAGACCCTGTTTAGTTCACACTAAACTTCCCCCAATTCCCAACTTTCTATCACATCACATCACATCCAAAATTTTCCTACACACATAAACTCTCAACTTTTTTTTCCAAACTACCGACTTTCCCCAAACTTCTCCCTAATTTCAGGAACTAAACACAGCCTTATACTTGGTGTCATTATAGTTTCTAAACTTTTGAAATACAAATGTAGCCCCTCATTCTTGTTAAATATACCCACTCCGTTTTCAAATGTTTGTAACATAGAATGAGATTAGACCCATCTTAACACTACGAATTTGGATAAAACAGTTGTCTGATTTGTTTTACTAGGATAAGTATAATTTCCTCCTAGATTGTAATATTTAAGTGCAGGGTAACTATCATACAAGTAAAAAAAAAGATAGTAGGACGTATACTCTATGTACTAACGTGGTTACCGACGTGTATTTATGTTGTTTTCAAAGTTTAGGAACCAATATTATATCGTGATATAAGTGTCAGCACTCTTCTTAATTAGTTGCTTGTAGCTACTAATAGGGTTGTTCGGTAGGCCGAAACTAAAGCTGCAACTGCATCTACCGCTGTCTTGTGTGTGTTACTATTTGTGCTTGCTATAGCACAGCAGCAAACTATGCAGCCAAACAACCCCAATAATTCTTACCGGATATTCTTTTTACAAAATTAGTCGATATATGTGTTCAATGATCTCCAACAAGTCACATCTTCGCTATGCAAACTTTTAAAGTTTTATAAACAAAAATATCTCGCTATTTACATGCTCGTGTCTCTCGGTGCATTTTACACGATTCTGAAGTAAACCCTAGTAAAAAATACTGTCACTTAAACCAACTTTTAAATTCTTATAAACTGAAATATCTCGTTATTGCAAGTACTACTTACGTGTCTCCCGGCCCCTTTTGCACAAGCCAAAAGTAAAACCCCTGTAAAAAAGAACCTGCCACTTAAACCACGCTAGTTTTTGAAGGGAACGGCCATCAAACAGCCTGTGCGAGTGAGCGCGACCGGGAAAATCCCCCGTGCGGCGGTGCTCCGCGATCACCCTATCCAACCAAATCCGCGAGAAAACTCCATCCATCCTCCACGCGCGGCTCCACCTCCCACTCCCCCCCTCTCCTCTCCTCTCCTCCACCTCCACTCTCCTCTGCTCCACTCCGCTGTCCACACGCGCCCGCGCGCGCGAGCTCGCTCTCCCAGTCCCATCCCTGTCGCTCCCCATGTTCGCCGCTTCCACCTCCTCCTCCACCACCGGCCTCCTCTTGCCGCGCGCGGGCGGCCTCCTCCTCCTCCCCACCTCCCGCTCCTTCCTCCTCCCGCGCCACCGCCACCGCCTCCGCCTCCGCGATGTCGGTGCCGCTGCGGCCGCCGGAAGCGGCGGTGCTGCTTCTTCGAGGGAGGCCGCCGAGGACGCTGTTCCGGGAGGGTTCAAGCGGCCGGAGATCCGGGTCCCGGCGCTCGTCCTCCGCGTCGGCGCCGACGAGGCGCTGGCCTCCGGGGACGCGGTGGTCGCGGCCGTGGCGCGGGGCGTGGGGATCGTCGTGCTCGAGGCCGGGGAGGAGGGCGGCGGGCGCGTCTACGAGGCCCGCGCTCTCGCTCAAGGCGTCGGTCGGGGACCGCGCCTACTGCTCGTCGCGGAGCGCGTCGACGTCGCCTCGGGCGGTCGGTGCCAGCGGCGTCGTGCTGGCTGACGACGGTTGGTGACTTGTGTTTTTTTTTCCTCTCCCCAGCTTCGTATTTGGTACGAGTATTTGTTTGTTTGAAACGACAAAACGAATTGAAAATATGTTTCAGGATGATATTTGTTCGGTTTGAAAGTTGAGGGCGAACGCCAACCGATTTTATAGTTCATGGCGAAAAATGGATTTCGAGCAAAGCTTAAGGGCCATAATTGGGACTTCACCCCTTAGAATATGCCATATGGTTTCGTATAATTAGTACGTACCTCTATCCCAAGTTCATTTTTCATCAATCACACACATATCAAAAAAAAAAACTAGAATACTCCTATTTTATCAAAATCCCAATACAACCATTCATCACTTTATCTACTCCAAATACCATTATTCACAATGATTACTCTAAAAATGAACTTATTTGGGACAAATTGAAGGGGCTAAAAAGGACTTAATAGGGATGGAGGAAGTCATTTTTTAGTCACTTGTCTTACCTGCTCCTTTTCCCAGTTTTCAGTATTTGTCATGTCAATAACTTTGACCAGATTTCGCTAAATACTTTTCTCTGTCGTAGTGCTAACCAATAATCAGTCAGTTTCTCTAGAAGTACTAAAAGAAACTACTAGTATGTAGCAACAACCAAGCCATTTTCTAAGGAGGTTCCTTCTGTACTTTGATGCAGGTATTCCTGCTATTGTTGCAAGGAGTATGATGATGAAGTCCAACTCGGACTCCATATACCTCCCTCTTGTAGCTAGAACCATACGTTCTGCAGACACTGCAAGAAGCGCCACAAGTTCAGAGGGGGCTGATTTTCTTATCATCGATACCGACAGTGATGATGCTTTTAGCGTTATGAATGGTGTTATTGGCACTCAGCATGTGAAGATCCCCATTTTTTCCACTTTGAGTGATTCGCAAAGGGAAGGGTCTTACTCAGATAACACATCCAGGTTGCTCCAATCCGGTGCATCTGGAATTGTTATGTCCTTTGGCTGGTATTCAAGTACCGCTGATGATATTATAGAACGGGATTTTCAAAGTGGGATACCGCCGAAAGTGTCCTACAGGCTATGACTCTTCAGCTAGTACTTTGGAAGAGCAGATAATGTAATGGTCCTAACTCGCGAAAGGCAAAAGTTGCTGGATTCACAAAACTAGATGAAAAGTAAGCAGCTGATATCGATAGAAAAGCCTATTCTAAGTGAAGCTGTTTCTTGTTATCCGCAAGGCAGCACCAAGGGTGATCATCTAATGTTAACATTTTGGTAGTTGAAGTTGCCCCTGGAATGAATTCGTTTTACTTCACATCATCATTTCTAGCATATCTTTACTTTGAAATATAATTTTCTGTTTTGTGGCAACAGATGGAGGAAGTTGAGCTTCTAGTTGATGCTGCTTCTCGCCTGAGTGAGCCATTTTTTATTGGTTACTGTGGTAATTTTGGTTTACATTAAATGTTGATAGCTTGCTTTATACTTCTAGACAAGATGATTTTAGACATGATTCTTCTGTTGTTTGCATAAATAATGAAATTGTATTATGTGGTTCATGGAAATGCTGCTTCTCACGCTGGATGACACTGACAGTCCTGCCATGGATTTTCTCAAAGCAATTTATATTATATGATTATTTCTCACCCCAAGGATTTTTTTTATGAGAAGTTATGACCATGTTGGATCAATGCTTAGAAGCAATTATATTTTTAGGCGGTTCAGATAAACCTGTAGCATTTAATGTTGATTTTGGGCTGATTTTACATCATGAACTCTGGCTAAAAAATTTAAAAACTAAATTCTTTTTAAGAGGAGAAATATTGTTCACACTATGCTCGTATGATGCTGCAATACACTATGTTTTCTAGAAAAATCCATTTACAGCCCACACCTTTGCAAAGTGTTGAAACCATCTATCTCAACCTCCAACCTTGAACTAAAAATGGATCACTCCCAACCTGAATTCCCAGAGTAGAGAACTGGACATTTTGCGACCACAAACTCAAATCCTGTTCACCTTTTAAACCCTCAGGCTGGTTTGGTTGATTGTCTGCTCACATGCTGATGACCACACTGATGTTTTAGCTCACATGCCAGCCCACCTAGCAAAGTCTTTTTTAGGTATGGCACCGACAAAATCTCAAGGGGGTGACATGCAAATGCCACATAAACAAAAGCAATCCGGTTTTGCTGTGAGAGGGTTGAGAGTTTGATGTTAAAAAATATCTGTTTTGTAGTTTAGAGTTCATATAAACTTCCAGAAGAGTCGCTATAAAATGGACATTTCTTAAAACAAAACTCATTTATGTCCACATCCTCATTTATATAACTGGAAGCATATATGCCAACATCCTTGATGGTGATCCATTTGCATCAGCTGACATAAAGCCCCTTGCTTTTCTCTTTCATCTTTCATTATTATTAATCAGATTATAACTCCACCAAACATAGGTCCTGTTCTACAAAGGCATAAACTGAACTGCTGTGCTTGTTGTCCTGATGAAATCAATTTATTTTATTAAAAAGTTGAACTGTTCTTCATACTGTTATACATTATATTGGTCAATATATCTTCTCTTACATTTATGTTCTTAATTAGTCTCTAAATTTATCTCAGGGTGAATTTAATCGGGGAAATCAACTTTTATAAATGCTCTACTTGGGAGGAAGTATCTTCAGGAAGGAGTTGTGCCCACAACAAATGAGATCATGTTGCTATCATATTCCGATGTTGACTCTGAAGCGCAGAACGATTGTGAGAGGCACCCGGATGGTCAATACATGTGCTATTTATCGGCACCGGTATTGAAGGAAGTAAGTACATAGTTGATGGCTTGATGCTACCCTTTCACCCTTTACTGTATTTGGTTGAACAAGCTAGCTACGCCAGGATGGTTATCATGATGTAAGGAAACATAATATTTCTCAACTACTTGAAGGCTGCTTTCTGTATGAATCTCAAAGAAATATTTGTTCTGAGGAAGCATTCAAGTTAATGAATATGTATGAAATAGAGGAATACAACTCTTTCCTCTACAAAAAGCTGTAGTGTTAGCATGTACAAACTGTCTGTTTTTTTTAGACAAATTACAACCTGTCTGTTAGCTGTTACTGACTTCTATGGGTCTGCTATTCGCTATAATTGAGAGGGATTTCAAAAAATAAATGGCAGTCCTCTTCCACCTTATTTCCCCTTAGTGTTTCTGGGTTACATTAATGTTACAATACCAACTTACTGGTGCAGTTTTTCTTGTCTCATGACTTCATCTCCATGGCTGTGAGATGTTTAATTGTGTACTATTGAGCAGATGAACCTAGTTGATACGCCTGGAACAAATGTTATTCCTCCAAAGGCAGCAACGGCTTACTGAAGAATATGTGCCCCGAGCTGACCTAATACTCTTTGTACTTTCATCAGACAGACCATTGACTGACAGTGAGGTAATGATTATGATTATTTGATTGTGCCAATTCTTTACGCATTTGATAGTCATTATCTCACCGCTATGTTTTAGGAATGGTAGGTAGAAAGCATGAAACAATAAAAAAAATGAGTCATATCCAATAATAGATCATTTGTTGGTAACTGAATAATCTCTTGATTTGTATCTGGTTCTAGTTCTTTACAATTATGAAATTAATCAAATGGGAAGGATTGTCTGTATGACTTGTCTAAGTTCCTGGGATTGGTGGGTTTAAAATATAATCTCCCAGGGCGATTAACTCAATGCATCCTTTTATCATGCATTGGCAATTTAGCATGCTGCACTTCCTTAGGAAAGTGCCTGTTGCCTGTTGCCTAAATTATTGCAGACACACTTCCTTGGCCCCAACCTATGATATGCATTCTGTCTCACTTTTTTTATGTAGTTTGGTACACTTATTTGAATACTGACTAAAGACTTAAATTTTCACACCCAAGTTTCTTTTTTGAGGGAACGTGATATTGTGGCCATCTGTGACGAGCCTTTGTAAACTTATAGATTGCAGATTGCTTAGGATTTTATCCCTTATGCGATTCCTTACCTAACAAATATTTTATTGAAAATTCTATAATCCTTATTTATCTCTCAAGGATGCATTTTTGTCCTGGGTCCTTTATTATTTGTCCTTCACAGTGGAGCTAAAAACGTTCTTGACTTCTAGGTCGGATTTCTCCAGTATGTTCAGCAGTGGAAGAAGAAAGTTGTATTTGTACTAAACAAATTGGACCTTTATCGGAACAGTAACGAGGTATGATATAAATCTCTAGTTCAAAATCCCTGCAAAATATTGCCTATCCTATTTACCTTTTTCCTGATTGTTGTTTGCTTCTCAATCCAACGGTTTTAGCTTGAAGAGGCCACTGCATTTATCAAGGAAAATGCAAGAAAAATTGCTTACACAGAGGATGTGACATTATTTCCTGTATCTTCACGCTCTGCTCTGGAGGCCAAGCTTTTGTATTCAAAAATGATGGAAGAGAGCATTATGGGGAAGCTTTGTTCAATGATCCTAGATGGAGAAACAGCAAGTTTTATGATCTAGAGCATTACCTATTGAGCTTCTTGGATGGATCAACAGAAAATGGGAAGGAAAGGGTCCGGCTGAAACTTGAAACGCCAATTGGAATTGCAGATCGTTTGCTAACGTCATGTCAAAGGCTTGTGAAGCTAGAATATGAAAAGGCTATTGATGACCTAACGTCCATCAAGGATCTTGTTTCTGGTGCAAACAATTATGCTGTGAAGATTGAGGCTGACAGTGATTCTTGGCAAAGGCAGATTTCATCGCTTGTAGGTTTTCTGAAGATGATTATTTCTGTTTTACCCTTATGTTCTTCAATTCTACTATGATATATTCCCTATTTGCAACCATAAGGCATACATAGTAGTTAGCTTTGATGCAAAATAAGAGAAAACATACAAATAATGGTGTTTTTTCTGCCTGAAGTTTATGCGAACAAAAGAGTGAAAGTCTTCCTCTCCTTTCTAAGGAAATTATGAGGGGTGGTTTAGTTTTTCTTCCAGTGGCATGTGCTTCAGTTGAGATATCCTTAGTCCATATGTAATACTGTATAGTTGACAAATATCTTAACCTGTTGCATTGATATTTTCTTTTTATCTTGCAGATTGCGAGAGCTAAAGGCCGAGCAATTTCGCTCATGGAATCTACACTTCAGTTGTCAAACATTGACCTTATTTTTACATACACCCTTTCAGGGGGGAAAAGCACTCCCACCAAAGTTACATCATTTTTTCAAAATGATATTCTGAGCCCTTCCCTTGATGACGCAGCAGTATGTTGAACACTCTTCTCATTTACATATCATATTAAAAATTTTCTTTCTACATGTTTGTATTTTCCACATTTTCTTGCACATGTCATTCAGACAAAAATTTCCCAGGTTTGCTGCAAACAATTCAGATAATAAATATCACGAGAAAATTGAGTAGTGGGCATCATTAACTCCTCCTGGTGGCTGGTTCATATTTGTTCATGTCGATTACTCCTATTTGTTTAAAAGATTTCTAGCATTTGCTTCATGTTGGTTATTTATTTGTTTTTAATTATTTGCATCGTGGTGCTTATTTGTTTGTGTTATCAACAAAATTTTCTCTCTTTTTTCTAGAATTTGCTAAGTGAATATTCTACATGGTTGAGTTCTACCAATGTCCGTGAAGCAAATATATGTGGACTGCTTCCATGAGAGATGGGGTGCATTGGTTGCCCAGGAGCAAAGGATTCCGCCAGAGAAAAATGAACTTGTCAATGAAGAAGAGAAACTCTGTGTAAAGGCACTGGATGGCTTCAGTGCTAGTGCTGCTGCTAAGGTTTTTGAAGAAGAAATTCGTGAAGTGGTATGCCTATGAAGATATAGTTATAACTTTTTATATATACAGTATACTTCTTTATTATTCCTGAAACTGTAGAATAAGCTTATCCTTATAAACTAACAAAGTGTGACTTCAAGCCCTGAAGTTTTCAGCACAGATGAGAAAACCTAAAACTACTGAAAGGTCTCAAGTAATACTGATACAGATGGAAGACATGATATACCAACTATAATAACATTAAAATAACCTGAAATAGGGGACTTGGACTGAAGCTTACTTTGATTCTTTTTTCTTAATGAAAATGATAATAATGGTCTTCTTAATTCTTATTATGTACCAACTATTTTAATTTTATCATAGGCAAGTAATTAGTATTTGGGGAAGTAGATACTCTTGCTGGGGTAGATGAAGCCTTCCTATTACTACTTCGTACTTCCCATGGTTATCAATTTTGTTTGAGAGCATCTAGTTTTGAGGCCGTCTCTGATTTCATTATACTTGTTTTTTCTTCGCTGTTCTCATTCTGAGCTTTGCTATTGTATTGTGAAGGCTTGGGGAACCTTTGGAGGGCTAGGGGTTGCTGGATTGTCAGCCTCTCTTTTGACCTCTGTTTTGACAAGTACACTTGAAGACCTTCTTGCTCTAGCTCTTTGCTCAGCTGGCGGGTAATTCTCGATTGATAACTAGAGGCCATTTTTCAGTAAATAGGTTTGCTATGCATGGAATCAGCTGATATGAAATTATATGCATATTGATCTAATGGACAATACTCCTTTTTCAGGTTCTTTGCAATATCAAATTTTCCTACCCGTCGGAAACTTGCAGTAGAGAAGATCGGCAAGGCTGCTGAAAAACTATCTTCTAAAGTTGACGAAGCTATTCAGCAGGATATATCCCGTAGTGCTAATCAATTAGTCCATTTTGTTGAGACTGTCAGCAAACCTTATCAAGATGCATGTCAGCAAAAGATAGATTGGCTGCAGGGTGTTCAGGGTGAGTTGTCCACTGTTGAGCGTAAGCTCCAAACTTTGAAAGTTGAAATTCAAAATCTTCATGAATCATGAGGTTTCAATTCCATTGAAATTTTCTTCATTTATTTGCACTCATGCCTTGGATGGGTGATATGCGCTTATCAAATTTTGTTAGTTGGTGTTGTATTATGGTGGGGCTGTTGATAGATATATCTGTAATATATGTTGTACCTTCTCAACAAGTGATACTTATCACGTAATCAGGAGCAATGCAACCACAGGTTCAATCGATCATTATTCAAATGTTTTTCCCTGTTCTATGTTAGTTGCCCAGGGCCATTACAAAAGCTTTGCAATGGTGTTGGAACTACTGCCCTACACATGAAGCTGGATTTAGATTGAGTTTCTACATACATAGTATGTAAACAGTTCTTTATATTTGAATGTAAATTTTAAATTCGCGAACGCTTTTTCATAATTTTATGGCTAGCTTCAATCAATACGACTGCTTGCATTCACTAATAAACGTTTGTTGTCGTACACAGTACAGAATACACATTATGGCATTATTCCAGCCGTATATCCTCCAATTGTTTAATTTCTCTGGTCCAGTTGGTACTTCGTATCACCCCTTTTTTTATGCCAAGTTCTTCTCCGTCGTCTAATTAAGACAAAAGGACAAGTACTACACCATTCATTGGTAATTGCTTCTGTTGAAATCTTGTAGCTGTCGTGCATCTGGGCATCTAGCCTTTCGGTTAGTGCCTTGCTACAGAGTACAACTAGATACTGTTGATAGCTTAGTCAAATGCCATCCGAGTGCCCATAAAACCTCCTCTGATTGGAGGTCTTGGCAACAAATGGTGATGTGCCTTCTGCCACTCTCTTGCTCTCTTTATTCTTCCTTTCACTACCATGTCTCAGGTAGATGCATATGCACGGATACCTGTCCAAGCTGCACGGTATATCACTGAACTTGTGGGTAACAGATGCCAAGCTGAATTTATTCTCTCCCACTCTTTTCATATGTATACACCATACACACACATCCACGAGTGCGTTCTCATTTCATATGCGACAAGAAGAAAAAAGCCAACAAAACTCTTTATGGAAACACGCCCATAATCACACGATTACGGGTACTAGGATTTAAACTCTGATAGGTAAGAGTCATGTATCCACACACGTCAAATGTGCTTCCTCAAACTGCATTTGTTCTCTTTCTAGGATTGGAAAAAATGCTGCCTGAAAGTTCAAACATTCCGGTGAGCAATAATAATGCAATATGCCAGTGTTCCAAGATTATTTCTACTAATTCCTTCGGCTCAGATTAATTAACAAGCAGTTGAATTTTCGTGCTACCGAAACTAGCAGCTACTGGGGGTGCCTAATAATCGCCTACCATTCCATGTTTTGTCCTTGTTTATGTTTGTTTTGCTAAAGCATGTCTTGGGAGTACTTTTAATTGCTTGTCCTGCATGCATCACAGCATCAGCAGCATAAACTTTTTTTGCTCCCCTTTTCTTTAATTTAAGAGTAGTACAATGCATGAAGAAGCCGCGAGTGCACGGTAGGATTCTTGCCTTTGCGGTGCTGGATTCAGCTCAACGCTCGTTGGACACATGCGAAGCACAAGCACAAAAGGTTAGGGCGATTGTTTACCTTGTGTTAAAAGGTGCTAAGTTGACATCATTAGGGGTAGATATATCAAAAGTGATCGAGACTATGCATGCCTAAATAGAATTAAAAGTTGATATGTAAAAGTTGATCTTTTAGAGTGCTTGGAAGGCACCGTAGGTACCTCTGCTCAACTAAAACATCCACCGTTAATTATCAAAGGGTAAATTAGGAATAGAATTAACAAAAAGATGGGTAATTTAGTAATTATTATTCTTTAGCCATTGTAATCAGTCATTTTGTAGGTCTTGCTCTCCTTCTCGCCTGCTCATATACTCCTGTGATGGATGATTCAAAACTAGACTTTATACCATCTTTGTTTAGAAGCAGTCTCCACAATCATCCATAAATATTATAAAAATCAGTTAGTCGATCAATTACGGGCCCTAGATGGAAACCATATCAAGAAAGATGCACATGCAGATTAATTATTTACTCCAGTTCTAATCATGAATTACATGGTTCAATTATCATCTAATTTTATGGTATGCCAATACTAATCAATTACTTAGTTTCTCCATTTGTTACACGATCAACAATTGGCACTAGCAGTAGCAGATCGATCGCCTAGGTGCGAGCTGCCGCATGTTGGCACTTTCAGACTGAAGATGGTATCGTGTCTCTCCAGCCTTCGCGGTTCGGCCGTCGGCGCGGTTGGAATAATTTTCCAGTTCTTTAGAAACCAAAATTACATATTTAACCTTTCTAAATAGTACCTGGCCCACACTTTTAAGTCTTTTGGGTAGTTACCTTTTATTATAGGTCGTTGGATTGCAGGCCTTCAACGGATGTGGTGCATTCCAAGCACACTAGAAAGTCTCTTGTTTTTAAACGATGTCGTCACGAACAGTCACTGTGATACCTCCGTTTTAAATATACTCCCTCCGTCCCATAAAAAACCAACCAGTATCGAATATGACACATACTAGTACTATGAATCCGAACATACATCTATCTTGATTTATTGTGCTAGGATATGTCATATCCGGTTCTGTATTCGTTTTTTTATGGGATAGAGGGAGTATAACTCAGCCGCTTTGTTATACTGATTGTTATGTTTAAAATAAATTTAATGTAAAACAAGTTTCACAGCAAAATAAATCATACTTACATAAATTTAAAAGATGAAGAGAAACATAAGCAAACGAAGGGCTAACATGTCAGTGAGACAACAATGGTCGTGTACGCATGAGATTTCCATTGAGATGAAGAAGTGATCATGAGCTTTGCTGTGCTCAAGAGTACGTACGTAGGTGACTAGGCTTCACTTTGTTTTTAGGGAGACAAAACGTCTCCCTAGCTACGTAAACTACTCCTGACGTGTCGCAATTAGTGAAAAAGCTAATCCTCCATTTTAATCTCTAATTAACTAGACTATGAATCATGGTGGCCTGCTCGTGCAGCCAGACCATGGAATTAGCTGTTTGTCGGCTTGTTGTCCTAGGCGTTGGTTTGAGCTTCCAAATCAGTGAGCTATGCTAGAGCTAGAGCTTAGCTGAATCCTTTCTGCATATATGTACGTACGATTTCGATGGATCTCGCAAATCTGAACAAGGTGACAGCACAATCCGGGCTCGAAGTGACGGTACTCGCTTTGGCTGATTCACCGGTGGCCAAAGATCTCACATTGTCTGAAACTTTGTCTGAAACCCCAGCATATCATCCATGGGTAAAGATTCTGAGCTACAGGTGTCAACTGGGGAGAAGAACGCCACTGATACCCAAAATGAGAGGCCATAGCTTAATTAGCAATGGCCAGTGCCAGATGTGGCCAGACCATGGCACCATCACATCTCAAATCGGTGTATTATGGGATACATTTGATAGTAAGCAAGACATGGAAATTTAACAAAGCTGAATATGTAACAGAAGTTCTAGCCAGGGGACCAAGCTCTCAAAGCAAAAGGCACTGTCCATATTTTGATGTCATCTAGTAGTATATATCTTGGAGCAACATTGTCCAGTCATTTCTTGAGAACCAAAAAGATGAGCTTAGCTTAAGAACATAAATGTCTTGCTTTCTGCTTAAGAAGGGTAGCTAAAGGCAAAATAAAAAAATAACTAATGCAGAGGCAGACATATTATTATAGAAATATGGAACAGTGATATTTCACTTAAGAAAGCAAAAAGTGCAGGAACCAATGTAGAGACAGGGGTTTGTAGGTTGGTACCACCTAACCAACCCTAGATACTCTTAACATTTATGCAAAAGTTAGAACATAGGTAATGTAGGGTTATAGGCTATGTTAAGCAAATTAAGCTTGCAAACTACCTCGGCCGTCCAAATTGTATCGACTATCACAAGTGTTTATATAAGGAGATGTATTACTACTGATTTGACCAAAAAAAAAAACAAAATCTTCAAAAGCCATGATTCTCTCTCTAAAAAAATGCATGCACATAGCGAAAAAAACGCTATGTAGTTACAATTCATTTCGAATTCAATGAATGGTTTGAAGAACTAGACCAATTGATAGCAACTTTCTGGTGTGGTACTGTCATTTGTCTTATTTTTGTTTTCGGGTAATCTCCAAAAGAAGAGAAAATAATCAGAACAAAATCAACATATGCCATGTACAGTACTATCCATTGTGTCCACAAGCTAAGGTAGTAACATATGTGAGGGACGTTTCACCTTTTGGTTTTATTCTTATCCACTATCCAGAGAACCAAAAAGCTAGCAAAGCACAAACCGGAAATTGACCTCTTCATGGAATTCTTTTTATTTTCAGAAAAAAAGGGTCAAAAATTAAGAAAGCACCCAACCAGTGCGTATTTTTATATCTCCTCCACAAGATAGGGAAAAGACCTTTTCCATTTAAATTGCTAGGAATGTATTCTTTTACACTTACTAATTATTTTTTCGCATCCGAAAATTTCTGAACATCAATTCTGAAGTCTGATTGGTGCAGGTGGATCCACAATGGATTTAGATTCTTTCAGCTGCCTAGCAAACTACAGTAATCCTCAATATAATACATCATAGGAAATTGTCTACTTTAAAGCAATTACAACCACAGAAGAAAAGGGACAATTTTTTTTAGGAGAACAACGGCAGGAGATCTGTCAGAATTTAACATTAGAAGAGAAAAAAATTCAAAGTAGCACAGAGGTTCAGAGTTACAAGCCAAGGAATGAAAAGAGAATTACAGCTGCAGGAAAAGCTAAAAATTCAAGGGGTTTAAAGGCCAAGCCAATGCATATTAATAGCTTGCTTGATAAAATAGCTACTTCAATCTCTGAACAGGAAAAGTTTTGGAAAAGGGACAACTTATTGATCAATATTTCGTAAAAAAAACACTTATTGATCAATCTTTGTGCACCATTGACACCGGTACACTACTGCTTCGATTTACACTTCTAGCACAAGTCAGACGTTACATTGGTGCGTTGATAATAAATATTAGTGCTAATTATTTACTCCATTACGAGTGCATGTCTCATTGGTGGTTTGTCCACGGTATATCCTCATCCATCCAAAACCTCTGGACGTGTGCAGAACGTGCCCTGCAAATTTAAAGCAACTGATTGGAGCAACTCATTTATGTCCCCAATGTAAAATATGTCCAGATACAACGAGGAGGTGATGTGATGTGAATAATGCTCCAATTTTTTTTCTGGTGGGGGTTAAGTTGGTCGTGAGACATGGATGATATCAGGAGGCCAACTGAGCTGTTAAAGCTCTTTGCCGTGACTTGTTCGTATATATGATCAATTATTCTTTCCTCAGTGTACAGCTTACACAAAAATCTAATGAGGGGGATAATAAGACTATGTTAACTGAAAACACAGAATTGGAGAAATGTGACATTCTATCCTTGTCTGACATTGCAAAACAGATGGAAGAGGAAGAGTGTGATGAAGAGGATAGCTTTCAAGAGGTTTCTTACAAGAAAGAAACAAACCCAGGAAAGCAGAACCTGCTATTACTTCAAGAATGAGCCTGAGGAATAGAGATATGGTTGCAGTTCCAATTCCAAAGAGAGCTGAACTTCTAACCCAGAAGAAGAATCTGGAGTCCACGGGTAATTCCAACCCTTTTGCTGTTTTTCAGTTAATTGATCCCTTTGAGTTGAATAACATTGCTATTGCTGCTAATATTTCCTTGGGTAGTAACTTAGTAGAAATCAATAATACTGTGGGTTACGGATAAGGTACACCATCTATCCTTGGATGTGCGTTATATAATGATACGGTATACTCGCGCGTATATGGATAGTTCCTATATACGTTAAGGAAATCTATCACGTGACAGAAAAGAATCCACAAATAGAGGGAGTCCTAGTCGGACAAGACTGGGTCTTTACCATATCGTGAAAGGTCCCATATCTCCGAGTCCTACTTGGAGATCAACTGACCCGTGGTATAAAAGAGACCCCCTAGGCAGGACCTAAGGCATCGAATCTCACCGCCAATACATCCACCACAGCCTACGAAGTCGGAGTCTACAGGAGCCAAGTCGCCGGGTGATCTAGTCGAACCAACTCGACTACGGTCTTGTCGGTATCATCGAGTTCCGCTATTCCCTTTGTAATCTGTGGTTTCCATCATATAATCCCATACTAACTGGATTAGGGCTATTACCTATCAAGGGGCCTAAACCAGTAATCCTTGTCTTTTGTTTGCTTGATGTCGTACTACGTGGATCCTCGTACCAGCGTACCCCAATACCCTCTATATCCGGTCTATGGGTATCCCCCGTCGACAATACTATTGATACTATTAAGACCAAGGAGGAGGTTCAAGCTAAATTAGCTAAACTGAGATGGAAAAAAAGAGAAGGAGAAGGAAAAGGAGACTCCTGCATACCACATACTGATTTGGGAGATGTCTTGGAAAATAATCCGAAGAGGTTGACATTGTGGATAACACTGAACAAGAGGTAGGTGTAGTAAACAAATCATCTGAGAGCTTAGAACAGAAGAGGAGAGGCGGTCCTAAAAAACTTAGGAAAAATGAAAGTATTTTTGGAACGTGAGAGGTTTGGGAAATAAAGCTAGAAAAAGACAATTGAAAGAGTTAGTTAGAGATAGAGGGGCTGACATTATTTGCTTACAAGAGACAAAGAAAATGAGTTTTCAGGATAAATAGTTGAACTCCTTCCAAGGCTCCAAGGATTTCTCTTGGGCTTGGGAATCTTCAAGAGGTGCATCTAGTAATTCTATTAGATACTAACAATGAGGTGATTGAGAGGTTGGGGACTCATGTTGGTGCTTTTTTCCTGAGTACTGATATCAAATATAGAAAAGACAACAGTATATGGGAAGTAATTGTGGTCTGTGGTCCTGTTGTGGATTCTTTGAAAGATGAGTTCTTAGAAGAGTTGAGATGGTATTTACAGGATAAACAACACCCTTTTATCATTGGTGGAGATTTCAATATGTATAGATTTGCTAGTGATAAATCAAATGATAACCTGAATCTGAGATCCATCGAGTCTTTCAATTCTTTTATCTTTGATCTTGAACTTAGAGATTTATATAGAAGTGGCCCAAAACTTGGACTAATAAGCAAGATTGCCCTACTTTAGAGGTGCTAGATAGAGTTCTAGTTAGTGCTGGTTGGGAGGATAGATATCCAAATTCTACTCTTTCCTCCCTCCTTAGGATTGGGGTATGATCATTCTCCCCTTATTCTAGACACTGGTGAGGATTTAGAGAGACCTCCTAAATATTTTAGATTTGAGTCAACCTGGCTAGCCATAGAGGGTTTTCATGAGATGGTCAGACGAATTTGTTCCCCAGAGATAGTTCTTACATCCTTGACTACTGGAATAAAAAACAATCCTCCCTGAGAAGGTTTTTGAAGGGATGGAAGATAAATACAAAAAAGGAGAGGAATCAACACAAAACTGAGTTGACATCTTTGATCCAAGAGATGGACTCTCAACTGACCTAAGGGAGTTAGATGCAGAGGAATGGAATAAGAGATATGAATGGAACCTGAGTTAGAACACATATATGAGATGGAGGAATTCTTCTGGCACAAGAGATGTGGTGACATGACTTTGCTGCAAGGAGACAGAAACACTGAGTTTTTTCATAGAATGGCCAATGGAAGAAGAAGAAGAAGAAGATGCATGATACTCTCCCTGGAAGATGAAGGCAAAGAGCTGCATTCTAAAGAAGAGTTGAAAACCCATATCATTGAGTTTATAAGACTTTGTTTAGAGCTGATGACCCTTCAAATGTTCACCTCTCACCACTTATTTGGCATTGAGAGTTGAGCTTGAAAGATAGTCAGAAAGAATATCTTATTTGACCTTTTTCCATAGAAGAGATGGACAAAGTTCTAAAAGAATCCAAATTAAATATTGCTCCAGGTCCTGATGGTCTCAATGTTTACCTTTTTAGAGCTTTCTGGCCTGAGATTAAAAATGACTTGTTTGAGATGCTGCTAATGTTGTATGAAGGGAAGTTAGACCTGAAAGACTTAACTTCGGAGTTATTTCCCTAATCCCTAAGAGCTCTGATCCACCAATATAAGACAGTTCAGACCTATTTGTGTGCTGAATGAATGTTTTAAATTCATCAGTAAAGTGGTGACTAACAGATTCTCTGAGGTGACCTCTTCAGTGATTTGGCATACACAAACTACCTTTATCCCTGGCAGATTCATTCTGGAAGGTTGTATAATCCTACATGAGGTTCTCCATGTGTTGAAAACAAAATCAAAGAAAGGGATTATTATGAAAATAAATTTTGAAAAAGCTTATGACAGTGAGCTGGAATTTCTTATTTGAGGTCCTAGAGAAGAAGAACTTTCCAAATAGATGGATTGATTGGATCAAGGCTTGTGTTATGGGTGGTAAAGGTCCATGTCAATATCAATGGAGAGAGAAGTGATTTCTTTAGAACTTACAGGGGTCTTAGACAAGGAGATGCTCTATCTCCTTTTGTTTTAACCTAGTCAGTGATGCTTTAGCAGCTATTCTTGATAGTGCTAAGAGATCATGTGTTCTTACAAGCCTTGTTCCTGAGATCTTCCTAGGAAGGATCACCTATTTACAATATGCTGATGACATTGTTATTTTTATTTCTTTTGATGCTAAGCAAGTGATTGTCACAAAAATTCTCTTATACTGTTTTGAAGAGATGGCAGGGATGAGAAAACTATCATAAAAGTGAGGTTTTCACAGTGGGTTTAGAGAGATTAGAAATTGAAGAGGTTGCTAAGATGCTCAACTGTCTTGTAGGTGAATTTCCCATGAAGTATCTTGGTTTGCCCATTGGTCCTGACAAAATTTTAAACCAAGAGTTTGATTTCCTTCCCCAGAAGATGGAAAAAGACTCTCTTTTTGGATGGGGTACTGGGACTAACCTATTCAGGAAGAGCTATTCATATCAATGCATGTTTATCTTCTATCCCATCCTATGCTGTGGGTTTTTTACTAACTTCCTGAAGGGATTCATCATTTTCCTTCCCCAGAAGATGGAAAAAAGACTCTCTTTTTGGAATGGGGGTAACTTAACCTATTCAGGAAGAGCTATTCATATCAATGCATGTTTATCTTCTATCCCATCCTATGCTGTGGGTTTTTTACTAACTTCCTGAAGGGATTCATCATAAGTTTGATTCGATAAGAGGTAGATACTATTGGGCTGGCAATAAACAAGGGAGAAAATACCACATGGTGAGATGGGTAGACCTTTCTTTTCCTAAAGAGTTTCAAGGCATTGGTTTAACTAAAACCAGAATGCTGAACCCTGCTCTATTGGCTAAATGGATCATTAAAATTGAATCCCCTGATAATAGTCTTTGTATAAATTTGTTGAGGAGAAAATATATTCAAGAGGATGGTATCTTCCAATACATTGGTGACAAGGTCTCAATTCTGGAAAGGTGTGTTGAATGTTAGAAAATGGATGACATTAGGGTCTGAATGGCTTCTGGGAGTTGGGAATCATATTTGATTCTAGAAAGATCTGTAATCAACAGAATGTTACAGTCTCAAAGCTGATATCAAGAGGTGCTGATGTGCTGACTTTTAGGAGATCTTTTGGAGAACTGGAGAGAAATCAGTGGTTAGAGCTGAGAGGAAAACTGAAAATACCTCCCTAAGTGTCTCACCTAACTCTCTGCCCTGGGGTTTATCAGCTAATAAACTTTATACAACAAATCGCTCTATGAGGCTATGGCTTTTAGAGGTATGAAGATGTTAAAATGTAGATGGTTTGGAAATGCCCTGCTCCCATGAAAATGAAACACTTTGTTTGGTTAGCTATGAAGGGTATAATCCAATCAGCAGAGCAATTGAAAAAGAAAAACTAGCAGGCTCAGAATTTTGTCAGCTCTGTGGTGCCTTGGAAACTACTTCTCACATCTTATTCACCTGTCCTATGGCTTCTTTGTTTGGTGCGTGTGTAGATATTCTTTTGGCTGGGTCTTTGTTCCCAGAGATTTTGATGATTTCTTTCTCATTTCTAAGCAGAACAATAAGGCAAATTCTATAGTTTTTCCAGCTTTACTTATGGCTGTTTCCTGGTTGCTTTGGACCACCAGAAACAACATGATTTTCAGAGATAAAATGGTTTACTCTCCACTGATCCTGCCTTTCCAAATCATTTCCTTTTTATTGCAGTGGAAAGCCCTATGTCGTTCTGAGGAGACTTTGTTGATGGAGACGATGGCTGAGAAGTTAAAATTGACAACAACTACCCTTGGCGCTCAGAGAACCGGAGTTGGATGATGGTGTGCCTTGTTTTATCTTGTCATAGTATCTTTGTTTAGTGTCTACCTTAGAGTTTTTCTGCTCATGGCCTGATGTGTGGTGGCTGTTTAGTTTTACTGTGGTAGTTGTGGCTTAAGCCTATGCTGTAAAATGGGTATTCCCCATAACCTTGTTCAACATTTTGCTTTCAATATAAGCAGGGATGTGAGGCCTTTTATCTAAAAAAAATTATTCTTTAAATGGTAGGTGATATACCATTCGATAGTGAGTTGTCTATGATGACTTCGTCAATCTTAAGATATTCATACCCACTCTTTGAAGATACTCATATGGATAGGATGTATGTATGTGTTTATAGAGGTGTGTGTGAGCGTTAGCATTTGTACTATGTTTTGAAGAAAGAAAAAACACGCCAGCAAAATAAGATGGCTTTGCAATCTAGACTGATATCCACCGAGGAAACCCTGCTGTAGGATACAAGGTCTTTTCTTTTGTTTTGTTTTCAAGGCTTGGGCCGCTACCATCTCCTGCCCTTTTCTCCACATTCTCTGCTCCTTGATGGGTCATCCATCGCCACGTTTTCTTCTGGTCCGACATGGTTTGAATTATCTCTTGGAAACTTTGCATGAAATATATCCAACTTTTCTTGTGAGGAAAATGTAGCTACAACAAAAAGTTTTGTGAACGTACAAGCTATATTACGAGTAAAATAAACCACGTGTCTCTAAACTTGTCCAGCGGATTCACTTAGATCTACAAACTTTGAATCTGTAGTTCGAGTTTTCTAAACTTGTCTAAATAGTTCATTATAGTTTGAGCCTATTTGGTTTACTAGCTATTGTTAGTATCAAAATATAGATATGTTTTTAGAACTACTATTAGGAGCGCAGCGCCAAACATGCATCAGCCCAGGCCCACCCCACCCCACGTCCCGTCATCCCACTCCTACCGTTGTCGGAGTAAATGACTTACTCCTATCGCGCGCCTCTACCACCCACCTATATTCGAGTAAACGATTTACTTTGATAATAAAAACAACTCCCCTACTTCCGATCCCACCCCACGTCCCGCATCGTGCTCCTATCGGAATAAATGATTTACTTCGATAGAAACAACTTCTCTGCTTCCGGTATATATATTTCTAGTTTTCTCGTACCCAACCAACTACTCTCGCCCCCACTTCATTTTTTTCCTTTTTTTCGGATCTGAATCGATCCACCATCCCAGTGCACAGATCGGCGACACACCATGGAGGAGGACAATGACACCGTGGCGGTTGATGGTGGTGGCTGGCGAGCAGTGGCCAGCGGCGGTTCAGGCGAAGGCACTGCTTCGGTCCTCACTGCCGGACGCTGGGTAGCACCTTAACCAGTAAGGAGGTGTTCACTTGGGCCAATAGCAACAACCAGCGGCTGCTCCACGTCAGCGACATTGCTAGAACAAGCAAGTAAGGAAATGACACTCTGATTTACATCTGCATACTCTCCTTCAACTTCACGCATGAAGCCCCAATTTTTTTTTTTGCAAATCAAATTAACGTGCAATCTCCAATATTACCTGATCTCAATTGATAGGCTGCACAAGTGCTACATTTGCACATCGTTCTCCATGTGGCTGGCCATGAGAGGATAGGGTGGAGTACGCCGGTGATAGAGGTTGTTTGCTATTTTTCTTTTGCTCGTCATCTCTATTGACATGAACGAGAATGTTTTTGCATTTTTTTTCGTGCTTGCTAGATGATGGATGGCTGCTACTGCGCAAAATCGAGTTCATCCACTACATCCTTCCATGATTCCATCGTCGACTACTGCTCGCCACCCGGTTGCCCTCTCCACTACCAGTCACAAGACACAAACCACCCTCTTCATCCTTATAGCAAGATCCAACAAAGCCACCAGATGGATTTTTGGCTGAATCATTTTTTCTTTTCTAGTTTGATTCACCTGTGAGTAATTTTATCGCTTGTCTGTGATTGAGCCTATAATTTTTTTATTCATACGACTATTTTGTGATACAGATCAACAATACTCTTAGTATCAGTTTTTACTCTTGTATATTGAACACATCAGTAAACATATTACTACACGGTGGCTACGAGATCATGGCTATATCGATAGGAAGGTGGTAATTGTTTTACTCGATGACCACAAAATATCAGTTTTTATTCTAGACTATGTATTAAACACATGTAACTATTACTCATGGTGGCTACGAGATCATGGTAGTAATGGTTTTACTCACAGACCACGAAATCTAAATAATATTTATAATATTGGAATTACTAGCGTTGTAAGCTGGTAGTAATTCTTTTACGACCATCTAGGTATGGCGTCATACGATGTGGAGGTATTCATGCGAGTAAATTTGTTGCTTTTGAATGAGCCGATGTGTGAGGCTGGGAGTAAATGAAAAACTCTATGGAGTATATTCGTTACTTTTGAAACGTGCGGAGATACTAGAAAAACAGAAAACTCGGAAAGAAAAACTAGACGGTAAATATTTTACTAAAACGTGAAAACAGAAAAACTACGAACGAAAAACAAAAAAATCTAGATGGTTAATATTTTACCGGGCCCATTGATGAAGCACGGATGAGATGGAAAAGAGAAAAAAGAAACACGGAAGGTGAGGTGGTAAAAAACGAAAAAAACAAACCGAGAAAAGATGGGATGCGGAGGAAAGGTGGGGTGGTAAAAAACAGGAAAACCAGAAGGAGAGGGCGTTGCGCTACGTTTGAACTAATATTAGCGCTACCGATAAGTTTTAGCAGTGATGATTACTGGTAGCGCGTGGATTAGCAGTAATGAAGGACAGGGCGCTGTAGCGCGCGGATTAGCGCTACAGATAAGTTTTAGCAGTAATGATTACTAGTAGAGTAAGTTTATATTGGTCATGTTTTTGTTTGTTATCACCATAGAGCGAAATTGTAAAACTATATATAGTAAAAAGTATTCTAGATTGCTACCAAATTTAGTATAGGCATTGCTTTCTGTATAGTTGGTACCCACCAACTCCTAAATCTTATTATCATGCAAGTGTGTTATATCATCACCCATTAGTAATTATTATTTAGAGCATCTTAAATCCCATACAAGCATGACACATCATTTACAATTTATATTTTTAGAGCTCGATATGTAATATCAAATCATTATATCCACATCATTTCTATAATGTATAAACATGTATTCATCCATATATTTCATAGTAAAACGTGAGTATCAACTAGTATATACTATTCAGTCTACTAAAATATTGATAGGGCACATTTTGGTAGCAAATCCAAACAGCCCGTAAATCTAACTCACCTTGCACCATCTACTACCCTCTGTCCCAAAATATAGCAATTTCAAGTTCACGGTCGAAATATTATGTTGCGCTTTGAACTATCAATAGCTATCCTTTGAAATAGGCATTCATTGATTCATAAAGTTGTTTCACATCCATAATTATCGTGACTAATGTAAATCACGCTCCTTAGATGATTTACTAACTGCAAAATGCTCCCACCTAGAAACGGCACAAAAATTCCAACGGTGCACGAGTGCCCACCATGCATGGTAGTAGAAATGGACACTGGTGGAGAAACCATCTTTCGTCGGTCGGCCAAATTCCACGATAGTCCCGGTTTGCAACAACAACCGGGACTAAAGATCATCTTTAGTCCCGGTTAAAAAGGGTAACGGGCATATTTGATCTTTAGTCCCGGTTGGTAATCTTTAGTCCCGGTTCAACTGCTGTCAGGACTTGTCAGGCCCCCCCGGGATCTTTAGTCCCGGTTGGTGTTACCAACCGGGACTAAAGATAGTAACTTTAGTCCCGGTGGTGTTGCAACCGGGACTAAGATCCCGGGGATCTTTAGGTCCCGGTTGGCAACACCAACCGGGACTAAAGTCCCACCCCTTTATATATTCTTCTTCCTCCTCCTCCCCGAGCAAGCTTCAAAATTTCTTCAAAAAAGAGGGGAGGTCATGCCAAAATTTATAGTGAATTTACTTTGGTGATTATATACAAATCGGAGGTGCCTAAAAGGTTAGCAACTTCATCCTCCAATGTTTTTTTTGGTCATATTACATTTGAAGCTATGTTTCGCACACTTTTTGTCTCCAAAATTTTGTTGTAAGTTGATGAGAGAGAATTGTGTTGGAAAAGAAAGATATATAGAAATTTTGTTTATATTGCTAAATAGGTTTCATAAAATAGTTGAGTAGGAAAATATAGTGAAAGTTAATCTTAAAAAAAAGAAAACAAACTAAATGAAAATGAAAAAGATTTAAAACTTAAAAAATATAAATAAGAATTAGTTGGTGGAATATTTTATAATTTTTGTATGAATAATGATATGTCGATATTGTATGACTGTTGAAAGAGTTTGTGATTATTTTACCATTATTGTATGACTGTCATTATTGTACGAATGATTATTTGTGTACGATTTTTTTTCATTTCATGTAGATGGATCGGCAATGGATGTACGCTGACCGGCGGTCCCAAAGAGTTTATTGACGGCGTGCATTATTTTTTGAGAGTGGCCGAAGCTAACAAGCAGAAGGGTTTTATTTGTTGTCCATGCAATAAGTGTAAGAATCAGAAGGAGTGATTCTGCATCCAGTACTATTCATTTCCACTTGTTTGAGTCGGGGTTCATGCCAAGCTATAATTGTTGGACAATGCCACGGAGAGCAAGGGGGTTGAAATGGAAGAAAATGAAGTGGGAAGACGACAATATTCCAGACTTTGCTCAGTACGCTGTATTTGAAGGAAATCAAACGGGCGAGGAGGACATAGATGCTGATTATAACGACGTTGCAGATGATCTTGGTCCGATGTTGAGGATGCCAAGGACGACTGCGAGGAGTGAAAAGGGGCCCATAAATTGGACAAGATGTTAGAGGACCACAGAACGTCGTTGTACCCAGGTTGCGAGCAAGGGCACAAAAAAGTTGGATACCACTCTGGAGTTCCTGCAATGGAAGGCAAGAAATGGTGTTAGTGACAAGGCATTTGGCGATTTATTGAAACTCGTCAAGAACATTCTTCCGGAGGGAAACAAATTGCCCGAGACAACGTACGAGGCTAAGAAGATAGTCTGCCCTCTAGGACTGGAAGTTCAGAAGATTCACGCATGTCCGAATGATTGTATCCTATATCACGGTGAGGAGTACGAGAACCTAGAAGCATGCCCTGTTTGTAAAGCACTACGATACAAGATTAGACGAGATGATCCAGGTGAGGTTGACGGGCAGCTAACGAAGAGGAGAATTCCTGCTAAGGTGATGTGGTATTTCCCTATAATACCATGGCTAAGGCGTTTGTTCAGGAACAAGGCGAATGCTAGAATGATGCGTTGGCACGCTGAAGAACGTCAACAGGACGGGATGCTGAGACACCCCGCAGATGGTTCGCAGTTGGCGAAACATCGACAGAAAATTTAAAGACTTTGGAAAGGACGCACGAAACATACGGTTTGGTTTAAGTACGGATGGCATGAATCCTTTTGGAGAGATGAGCAGCGGCCATAGCACTTGGCCGTTACGATGTGTATCTACAACCTCCCCCCTTGGCTATGCATGAAGAGGAAGTACATAATGATGCCGATTATTATTCAAGGCCCCAAGCAACCTGGTAACGACATCGATGTGTTCCTAAGACCACTGGTCGAAGATCTTAAACTGTTGTGGAAGAAGGAAGGTGTCCCCGTGTGGGACGAGGACAAACAGGAGGAGTTTTAACCTACGAGCGCTGCTGTTCGTAACATCAACGATTGGCCTGCACTTAGCAACCTATCCGGGCAGTCCAACAAGGGGTACAAGGCTTGCACTCACTGTATGGATGAAACAGAAAGTACGTATCTTAAGCACTGTAGGAAGGTTGTGTACATGGGTCATCGTCGATTCCTTGCAGCAAAACCACCCGGTACGGAAGAAAGGCAAGCACTTTGAACATACGGCGGACCACCGTACGAAGCCTAAACTCGCAGCGGGAACGCAGTGTTTGCTATGGTTAAAGATCTTAAAGTAGTTGTTTGGAAAGGGGCCTGGCAGCCACCTATAGAGAGCGGAAGATGGTCATGCGGCGATGTGGAAAAAAAAACTCCATATTTTGGAGTACCCTATTGGGAATTCTTGGACGTCCGCCACGCAATCGACGTGATGCACCTCGCTAAGAACCTTTGCGTAAACCTTCTTGGCTTCCTAGGTGTATATGGAAAGCCGAAAGATACACTGGAAGCGCGTAATGATCTGAAGCATATGGAACAACGCGGCGACCTTCACCCGGAACCAAAGGAGAAAGGCAGCCATTACTTGAGTCCAGCCAAGCTACACTCTTAGCAAGGCAAGAGGAAGGAAAGTATGTTTCAATGCTTGGAGAGCATCAAGGTACCGTCTGGATACTCCACGAATATAAGCGAATAATAAGCACGAAGGAGAAGAAGTTCACAAACCTAAAGTCTCATGACTGTCACGTGTTGATGACACAGCTGCTACCAGTTATAATAAGGGGTATCCTCCCAGACAATGTCCGGGCAACAATAACAAAGCTATGTTCTTTCATGAACGCAATTTCGCAGAAGGTCATCGATCCGGATAGGTTAGAAGCCCTTCAGAATGATGTGGTGCAATGTCTTGTCAGCTTTGAGTTGATATTTCCACCTTCATTTTTCAATATAATGACGCATCTGCTTTGTCACCTTGTCAAAGAGATCGGTATTCTCGGGCCTGTGTTCCTACACAGTATGTTTCCTTTCGAGAGGTACATGGGCGTTCTGAAGAAGTATGTTCGTAACCGTGCTCGTCCAGAGGCAAGCATCGCCAAGGGGTATGGAA
Organism: Oryza meridionalis; assembly: GCA_000338895.3. Classification (NCBI taxonomy): domain Eukaryota; kingdom Viridiplantae; phylum Streptophyta; class Magnoliopsida; order Poales; family Poaceae; genus Oryza; species Oryza meridionalis. Next base: position 20,460,016 of record CM002526.2, read on the forward strand.
CAGAGGAGGTCATTGAATTCTGCGTTGAATTTATTGAAGACCTTCGCCCAATCGGGGTACCTGAATCACGCCATGAAGGGAGACTACGGGGAAAGGGGACTCTCGGGAGGAAAGCTATAATGACGGTAGACAACAATTTATTCCGTAGAGCCCATTTCACGGTTTTACAACAATCTTCATTGGTGGCTCCTTACATCGAGGAGCACTTGGCTCTAGTTCGCGCCAGAAACATCGGTAAGTCCGATGCATGGATTACACGGCATCACATTGATACTTTCCCCGCATGGCTGCGACAACATCTCATGGGTAACGAGACGATTAACCAGCAACTGGCCTTCCTGGCGAGGGGTCCATCTGGCTCGATCGCGACATTCCAGGGATATGAGATCAATGGGTACACATTCTACACAAGAGCCCAAGACATGAAGAGCACGAACCAGAACAGTGCTGTTCGTATCGATGCCATGGGACACGATGGTACAACTGGCACATATTACGGTGCCATCGAGGAGATATGGGAACTTGACTATGGACCTCTCAAGGTCCCTCTGTTCCGGTGCCAATGGGTTAGGTTGACTGGTGGAGGCGTAACGACTGATGACAGTGGGATGACAACGGTTGACCTTAACAAGGTTGGATACTCGGACGAACCTTTCGTCCTTGCCAATGATGTAACGCAAGTTTTTTATGTGAAGGACATGTCTAGCAAAGGAAAGAAGGGCAAAGGGCCTGACGAGCCGAAGCGCCATGTTGTTCTCCCAGGCAAAAGAAAATCGTCGGAGTAGAGGACAAGACTGACGAGGATTACGATCAGTTAGATGGGCAACCCCCTTTCACGGTGACGGTTGACCCTAGCATCCTCCTATCAAACGAAGACACCCCTTACTCACGTAGCGATCACAAGGAAGGAACAATAGTGAGGAGAAAGTACGTGCGGACAACCGTCACCGCCGAAGTGTTGCCGTAATTGTTGTAAACTATTTTGGATGTATTGAATATGCTAGTTATATATGATTAATTATAATTTTTAACAATTTAATATCATGCATATGCTAATTATATACGACTATTATAATTTTTAAAAGTTTTGAATCATGCATGTCGGATTCACAGATGCTAGTTACAATTTTTTAACAATTTAATATCATGCATATGCTAATTATATACGATTATTAGCATTTTTAAAAGGTTTAAAACATGCATGTGGGATTTACACATGTTAATTAGAATTTAAAAGGTTATTAGCATTTAAAACATATATTAGAATTTAAAACATGCATCACACTAATTATATACGATTATTAGCATTTTTAAAAGGTTTAATTAGAATTTAAAAGGTTACTAGCATTTAAAAGGTTATTAGCATTTAATTAGAATTAAGCATTTTTAAAAGGTTATTAGCATTTTTAAAAGGTTTAGCATTTAAAAGGTTATTAGCATTTAATTAGAATTTAAAACATGCATCACATTAATTATATACGATTATTAGCATTTTTAAAAGGTTTAAATCATGCATGTGGGATTTACATATGCTAGTTACAATTTTTAACAATTTAATATCATGCATATGCTAATTATATACGATTATTAGAATTTTTAAAAGCTTTAATTCATGCATGTTGGATTTACACATGTTAATTAGAATTTATAATGCATTATTTATATTTTAGAAACATATATGCAACGAAGTTCAATATTCAGTGCTATTAACTTTAGTCCCGGTTCTTAACCCTAACCGGGTATAAAAAAAAATTTGGAAATAGCGGGAAAATATCTTTACTCCCGGTTCGTGAGAAGAACCGGGAGTAAAGATATCTTTAGTGCTATTCAGTGCTATTAACTTTAGTCCCGGTTCTTAACCCTAACCGGGTATAAAAAAAAATTTGGAAATAGCGGGAAAATATCTTTACTCCCGGTTCGTGAGAAGAACCGGGAGTAAAGATATCTTTAGTGCTATTCAGTGCTATTAACTTTAGTCCCGGTTCTTAACCCTAACCGGGTATAAAAAAAAATTTGGAAATAGCGGGAAAATATCTTTACTCCCGGTTCGTGAGAAGAACCGGGAGTAAAGATATCTTTACTCCCGGTTCGTAACACCAACCGGGATTAACGATGACATCTTTAATCCCGGTTGGTGTTACGAACCGGGAGTAAAGATATCTTTACTCCCGGTTCTTCTCACGAACCGGGAGTAAAGATCCGGGGGTATATATATTCCCGGTGCGCCCTCGTCTTCTCCACCAACACTTAGACGTTTTCATCGAGATCGAGCATCGGTCCTTCGCCGCCACTGCCTAGGGCAACCCGCGCCGACGCCGCCGTCGTCTCTCACCGTCGCCTGGCGGTCCTCGCCGCCTCCGCCGCAGACGCCGCCGCACCGTCTCTTGGGTGAGAGCCCCCGGCCTCTCTCTCTCTCTCGATGTACCCTCGTCTCTCTCTCTCTGTTTCGCCGACCACGCCAAGAAACGCCGACGACGCCGACGACGCCGATGACGCCCTCTCTCTCTTACGCCGATGACGCCCTCTCTCTCTCTCACGCCGATGACGCCGACGAACTCCGACCCACGACGCCCCCACGCCGCCGCCGCGCCCCCACGACGCCGCCGCCGCCACGATGCCGCCGCCGCCCCCACGCCCCCACGCCGCCGCCGCGCCCCCACGACACCGCCGCCGCCACGATGCCGCCGCCCCCACGCCGCCGCCGCCGCCCCCACGGCGCCCCCACGCCGCCATCGTGCCGCCGCGCCGGCACGTTGCCGCCGCCGCGCCACGCCCCCACGCCGCCGCCGCCCCCACGATGCCGCCGCCGCGCCGGCACGATGCCGCCGGCCGCGCCGCCGCCGCCACGATGCCGCCGCCGCGAACGAACGAGCGAACGAACGCGAACGAACGAGCGAACGAACGCGAACGAGCGAACGAACGCGAACGAGCGAACGAACGAGCGAACGAACGCGAACGAACGAGCGAACGAACGAACGAGCGAACGAACGAGCGAGCGAACGAACGAGCGAACGAACGTGAACGAACGAGCGAACGAACGAGCGAACGAACGAGCGAACGAACGCGAACGAGCGAACGAACGCGAACGAACTCGAAATTATAAAAGAACACAAACTAAAACTTGTAAAATCCATATAAAATTAAATATAGCTCATTTAAGATGATTCAAATTTCTGTGAACTCACCAAGTTGGGAACTTTGATGTTATGTAATAAAAACTTGCACTCACAGTACAAATTTAGCTTCTAAAATTTAAGATTATTAGATTATTTGAGATATAATATAAGATTTTTTTTGGATGTGAACTCACCAAGTTGGGAACTTTGATCTAAAATTTCTGTGAACTCACCAAGTTGGGAACTTTGATGTTATATGTTCCTTTGCGATTAGACTAATACATTTTTTTTGGATGTTGCAGAGAAGACGTCGTCGTCGTCGTCCGTCAAGCCGAAGTGGTAGCTAGCCCTCGAAGGAATTCGCGCAGGCAAGTGATGTAAAGATGTGATTGTTTGAGATATAATATAAGATTGTTAGAATTCTAATATAAGATTATTAGATTATTAGAGTTAGCATATGTGAGTGTTAGAGATTATTAGATTATTAGACTTAGCATATTTGAGTGTTAGAGATAGTTAGAGTTTTAATATAAAATTATTAGAGATTTAATATATGAAACTTAATTAGACTTAGCATATGTGAGTGTTAGAGATTTAATATAAGATTATTAGAGTTTTAATATTCGAAACATATTTGATTGTTAGAGATTTAATATAAGATTATTACAGATGTAATATACGAAACTTAATTAGACTTAGCATATATGATTATCTACCGTACAAATACACGACACTTAGACTTAGCATATTTGAGTGTTACAGATAGTTAGAGATTTGATATAAAATTATTAGAGGTTTAATATACGAGTTAGTGAGGAGATTGTTATACTTAGCATATACATATGATTATTACAATTTTAATATAAGATTAGTAGCGATTTAATATGAGATTATTACGGTTAGCAAATACATCCTACAGACCTAACATATATTATTGTAATGCACAGATGGCTGATCGCGACGAGGAACAGATATTGTATGATACAATTGCAGAGGGAAGTAGCCAGTACTGGAACGAAGAAGAGGGGAACGAGGATCCAAACCAGTACTTGAACGTGGAGGGGAACGTGGAGAGGGTTTCGGAGGGGAACGATGAGGAGGAGGCTAGTGGAAGTCATCCCTCCGCTGGACAGAAGAGGGCACGCGGACAACGAGGTGCCGCGAAGAAGATAGAGGGTCGGCACATCATAACTGAGGTGGACGCAGACGGCCGACCTACTGCCCCGGCGGAAGCAGCCAAGAATTTTGTACGCCACAGTGGTTGGGTTGTGAGGGATAACGTGCCTGTCAGCATGGTGTACTGGCGCAGAACAAGGGCACGCGGGGATAATGACAGCTTTGTCCCGGAATCAGAGAAAGAGATGCTGTGGACCACAATGCTCGAGACGTTCACGCTCCCTGCGGGTACAGAGAACATAGTGAAACACTGGACTCTTAAGAAAATGGCAGAACAGTTCCAGACCTTCAAGGGAGACCTATACCGGAAATACATCCTGAAGGGGCAGACACCGAACTTCGACGTATTCCCGAAGCTAAGGGATCACTGGGAGGAGTTCGTTGCTTACAAGACAGGTCAACAAGGGCAGGCGATGATGGAAAGAAACAAAGAAAATGCCGCCAAGAAGAAGTACCATCACCACTTGGGGTCAGGCGGCTATAGCGTCGCGATGCCGAAGTGGGAGGAGATGGAGGCAAGCTTGCTTGAGAGGGGTATCAAACCGGCCACCGCTAAATGGCCTGATCGATCGAAGTTCTGGTTCTATGCTCATGGTGGAACGCTCAACCCAGGTGATGGCTCCTTGGTCTTCAGCGATCAGATACGCGAGGCTGCGAGTCGACTAACGGACGCAGTGGAAGCCTCTTCTCAGGGCACGTTCCGACCCGACAGAGAGAAGGACGAGCTGTCACTCGCCCTGCAGACTCCAGAGCATCCAGGACGAACACGAGGGAAAGGGGTGATTCCTTGGAAGATTGGATTCAAGGATGACATCCACACGTACAGGAGTCGGATGAGGAGCAAGAGAGATACCGAGGCGAAGATTGCAGATCTCGAGTACAGGATATCGAGCTACGAGCTCAGCATGCAAGAGGAGGTGGCCCGGAAGGTGGATGAACGCATGGCAGCACATCGGTCACACGATCCCCAGCCGTACATACCTCCTCCAGTGGTTAGCCCATCAGGCAATCGTAGCAGCTGCGCCTCAACGGGGCAGGTAGTATCACATAGCATGGACGCTATGCAAACCCGGGACGAAACCACCTGCCCCGTTGATGAGATCACGCATCGGACACCATGTGAGCTGCATATTCCCTTCAAGAACTTATCAATCAAGGTATGCTCGATATAATACATGATTTTTGACTCGTACGTTCCGCAATTTGCTGCTTAGGTTGATTACTAATAGATAACCTCTCCTCACGTCAGGAATGGCCATCCCAACAGACATATCAGGGACTTACCACTGCAGGCCGATTCCAGCAGGATACTCGAGGGTCGAAGTTGAGCTGGTGGAAGCCGTGTACGAGGACCTCGAGTTGGACTACCCAGGAGGAGACGGTGAGACGCATCTACGAGACACAAGCCACGCCATTATACTATGGCGCAAGCGGTACATCATCCTCCCTGGGCGACAAGCGGCGTCTCGTGCACCATCTCCTCCGGCTCCTCCGCCTCCTCCTGCACCATCTCCTCCGGCTCCTTCGCCACCATCCTCCTGCACCATCTCCTCCGGCTCCTCCGCCTCCTCCTGCACCATCTCCTCCGGCTCCTTCGCCACCTCCTCCTGCACCATCTCCTCCGGCTCCTCCGCCTCCTCCTGCACCATCTCCTCCGGCTCCTCCGCCTCCTCCTCCACCGTGTCCGCCTGCACCTCCCAAGACAAGGTCTCGCCAAGCTCCACCTCCTGCCAGCACAAGGGCAACGAAGAAGGCCAAAGTTGAGACCACCAAAAACAAGGAGCCGCCGTACGATTGCAGTCAAGAGGAGCTTAATGCTTACGTGGCAGGAGAAGTGAAGAGGCAACTCAAGCCTCGGAGTCCTGAAAAGAAGATACCTATTGACCCGAGCGTGAAGAATTTCTTCAAGGGAATGTCCACCGCAAACAAGGAGGCCTTGAAGCTATCGGACTATGACCGAACACTCAGGAAAGCCTATTACAAGAAGTCCAAGCCAGGTCCTCAGCTTGGAGAACAACCACACCAAGTGGTCGAGCCGTTGGTGACCGGCGAAGACTTTGGCATAACGGATTTCATTTCAGACACCGGTCTAACCATGGCTCAGTTGGTTGGAGGCGCACCAATCCCGAAGGCGGAAGTGGCATACAAGTTTGAACTCGGTAAACCGCTTGTCAGGCCCGAGCAGCTGCAGTCCCTACCGACACAAATGTACAAATTCCATGAACGGTACATGGAAATGAGCGCCAATGGTAGAGAGATGTTCGGAGCGAGGATCAGAAACCCCGACTTCTTGCAAGGAGAAGATGTTCTATGGATCAATTTCAAGGATGTCTTCGATCTGTACCATCGGGACGCCCTCGACGTCTCTCTTCTGAGCGCATGGATTTTGTAAGTATCTTTGAGTTCGATTTGTTTCGTTCAATAATTAGCTCCTGGCATATATGTAAGCAATAATAATTTCCTTTCATTGTTGTAGAATGGAGATTCAAAGGGCCCGGCGGCGGGGGGTTTACAATACTGGGTTCATCGACCCTCGCAAAATCAACACCGAAATGCTCGACAACTACGAGAAAGACACAGAGGACAATCTCGTCCATCTCCTAACACAGCAGCATTTCAAGACATTCATACTATTGCCGTACAACACAGAGTGAGTTTTTATTGTCGTTCGAACAAATTTCATTCCCATACATATAACATGTGCATTCTGATATTTATCTCATCTCACGCATATTCCAGATTCCACTGGGTCCTGTTCTTTTTTGACTTGGAGGCAGGCAGAGTCACTGTGTACGACTCAATGAATAAAGAGGAGAAGGTTTTTGACAAGGTCTTCCAAATGATAGACAGGTAATATAATGCCATCTATTCCACAGTCGCGGGACTCTGTTGATATTATGTTGATCTCGGGTAATATTTAATTAATCATAGCTTGCAACTGCACATGTAGGGCTTGGGATCGGTTCCGTCAATTGGTCCGCGGGACTTGGAAAGAAAAACTTGGACGGAGGTTTCATTTTCCAGTGAGTACATGCATGATCCAAAATTATATTGAATTGAATCTCTAGTTACAGTTAATATAAAGAGTATATTAAATCTCTCATCGTTTCTCATGTAGTGCGCAAAGCAGGACAAGGGAACTAACTTGTGCGGCTACTACGTATGCGAGTATGCCCACTGCCTATCAAACCAAATATACACCAAACGAGAGCTCGATGTACGTATACATAAACCGTTCAAAATTTCATTGCGTATCGATTTGTTAAGTTGTTTATTAATTTCATATATTAATATGTCATTATTTTCCGAATGATAGCGTATTCACATGAGGGAAAAACTCCCACACAAGGATTTTATCACGGCTGTTCAAGAACAACTGATGGGGTTCATCAACGAAGAAGTCCTTAATCCCCATGGTGAATTCTACTATGACGGATCGACAATTCGTAACGTCGGTCCTTCCTCTTCTGACGTAACGCAGGCGTCGAAGTCGTAGCTACAGCTAGCGAGCAAATGAATTGTACTATACATGCATGTACATACATATTTACATATGTACGTACATTTACTTTAGTGGACATATATATTTTGGTAACATATATGTACATAAAATGTTAAGTGCTTTAAATTATAAATATGTGTGTAATATATGTATTTATATATATATATACATACGCATATACATATATATGTATTCTATATACAACCATAATATATATATTGCAATGCATATATATATATATATATATATATATATATATATATATATATATATATATATATATATATATATAATCAACCATGCAGCAACAGGGCAATGCAAATAAAAAAAAAGGTACATGGATCTTTAGTCCCGGTTGGTAACACCAACCGGGACTAAAGGCTGACCGATCTTTAGTCCCGGTTCGTGTTACCAACCGGGACTAAAGATCGATCTTTAGTCCCGGTTATTTCACCCGGGACTAAAGATCGCTATCTTTAGTCCCGGATTCGTAGTCCCGGTTGGACAACCGGGACTAAAGGGGGGTTACGAACCGGGACTACAAACGATTTCTCCACCAGTGTATGTATTCTATATACAACCATAATATATATATTGCAATGCATATATATATATATATATATATATATATATATATATATATATATATATATATATATATATATATATATAATCAACCATGCAGCAAACAGGGCAATGCAAATAAAAAAAAAGGTACATGGATCTTTAGTCCCGGTTGGTAACACCAACCGGGACTAAAGGCTGACCGATCTTTAGTCCCGGTTCGTGTTACCAACCGGGACTAAAGATCGATCTTTAGTCCCGGTTATTTCACCCGGGACTAAAGATCGCTATCTTTAGTCCCGGATTCGTAGTCCCGGTTGGACAACCGGGACTAAAGGGGGGTTACGAACCGGGACTACAAACGATTTCTCCACCAGTGGGAGGTGTGGGCAAGGTTGGACCTCCGTTGAAGAGTTTAGACAAGTTTAATTAAGAACCTCAAATTCAATATGAAAAGTTCATTAACTTAAATAAACAGGTAGACAAGATTAGTGGCCCATGGTAAACTGTAAAGAGAGGAATGTATTACTCAAATAAGGAAGAAAAAGGGTATTCATACACATACGCACTTTCTTACTTATTTGGATGAGTGTAGATATCCACAATCCCTTTGGAAGAAGGAAATTTGAATGTAAATACTAATCAACCCGAACCATTATAGCCATCAAGGTTTAGGCCCTCAAGAATTGTACTCGACTAACATAAATTGTCTTACAGCCGTTGATATACCACCTCTATTGATTCGACGTCTTCTGATATTAGATCTAACAACCCCTCCTCGACCACACTAGTATACATACCTGTTTACTTTAATTAACTCCTCTGGTGCTGAATCTGGACGAGCGACGACCAACGATATGCATGGTGGCACCTAAGTCCCCGGCGACGAGAAGTCGGGAGAGCTAGCAGCTCCTATATATGTTGGTTTTTCTTTTCTCTGGCATGAGTTTGCCTCATGTCTTATGCTTCGTTCATTGCCTTGTAAAGAGTCGACTCTTCTTTTCCTTCTCCCCTCCAATCATCCATACCGTGATGATACTTTTATGAGCATTTTTCCCATCCTTGAGTAGATACCATGAGGTATCATAAGGTACCAATCTAATCTAACTGTTGATTTAAGAGGGGTATGATAGGGTTAAATAATGCTCTTGCCGTGCACGCACGTGGAGGTAGACATTTCATCGAACACCTTCAAGGCGTCCTGCGGTGGCCTCCAGTCCCTCAACCCTCCAGGAACCCCTCACCGGCGGCGGCATGGTGGCCCTGTTCCTGGACCCGTACCTCGACAGCGGCACCGACGAGGTGAACATGGCGTGCTGGGAGGACGACCCGGTGGTGCGCCGGTTCCTCGCCGAGGGTGGCACGCACAACCACCTCCTGGAGGTGTTCATCAACGCGACGCGGCCATTAGTGGTGCAAGAGCTGAACCGGCTGCCATGGCATTCAGTACCTCAACCTCTCAGCCAACCAGTTTGCCAGCCGCCGTCGCATCGCATCGAGTCCGTCGCGGCGACCGTCGCATAGAGCTTCCGACAAATCGCCGCTACAACCATCGTCGAGCTCCCGATGAATGGCAGCTGCAACCATCGCCGGACTCCCACCGATTCAGCGCCGACGTCGCATCGAGACCACCGCCCGCCGTCGCTGATGAATCGCCACCGCAACCATCGTCAAGCTCCCGTCGCTGATGAACCGCCGCCGCAACCATCGTTGATCTGGGCCACCATCGGGTCGCCGATCTAGGGTTTGAGACCTACTGCCCCTGCCGCCATCCCAAGCTTCAGGTTCGCTTCTCTCGCTGCTCCTGCCCGGCGAGATGCGGAAACAACGACGAAGGAGGAAGAGATGCGCGTGCGTGGTGCGGAATATACGCGAAAGTACAATACTACCCTCCCACCCACGGTACCGTTTCAATGGGGAGGTGCGGTACCATGAGGTACCGATGATTTTTGACCGTTGGATGATGCTAGATCAACGGCCACGATTTGGTACTGCACAACCTTAAGGACAGTAAAAAAAACCTCTACTTTTATAGGTCTATGACATTTACACGCATTTATCGGCCTAGATTGAATATTTAAGTATAACTCCCAGCCAAACAGTGAACAGTGGACAACCAATTACCCCATTCTAATTGCGAGTGGTTCCATGTATTTATTTCCATTGGCCATAACTCAAAGGCAACCAAGCATGCGTCAGTGCCAGTTGGAGCTTCATTCTAACACCCTATGAACTCCAAGCTGATGCACTTTCAGTGACCAACTATCTCTTGTATAAGCCATAAAATCAGCACATTTGAGGACGTCACCACACTCACTTGCACAAAAAGGCAAATTCACCATTGGAGGACACTGCCTAGCTTTACAGGGCAGAGAGAGTAACACACAACCAGCAACAGCAGCTGCCATTCCAATGGCGACCCTTCTTTTTTTGCATTAAGGAATCGGCGTCATTGAGCCATTAGCTAACAGCAGCAACACTGGAAAAAGCAAATTAAGCAAAAGCAAAGACGAATTTAATTTTTTTTAGGGGTTAATTATGAATTTACCGTTTTATCCCCCTTCTTGTGGCCCTATATAAATGAGTGGTACTCGCTCTCCTCTTCCCCACACACCCACAGACGCAGCTGAGCTGAGCTAGCAAGCGAGCGAGCCGAGCTCGAGCTCCATTTGCTTCTTCTCGTGGCGGCAGCGCCTCCTCCCCGTCGCCGTCGTCTCCACGTCGTCCGCCTCGGCGTTCGATCGCGTCCACCACCTCGATCTCCAGAAACCTTTATATAAGCAGCCGCGTCCGCATTCTTGTTCGATCTATCTCTCCACACCATGCCTTCGTTGCTCGACTCGCCGCCGCAGATCACGCCGGCGGCTGCTGCCGGCGACTGGAGCTCGCTGTACGCGGCGGCGCAGGCGGAGACGGCCGTGAAGGCGCCGCGGCATGGGGCGGTGGCGGTGAAGAAGGCCGCGGCGTATGGTGGTGGCGGCGGGAGGAGGATCAAGAACCTGGAGATGTGCACCGAGGCGCTCGGGTGCGAGACCGGCGGCGTCGACGGCGCGGCGGCCACTGCCGCCGATGCCGTCGTTGTCGCTGCTGCTGCGTTGGCGGCGGCTGAGGATGCCATGGCCGTGGTGGTGGAGACCGACGGCGCGGAGAGGAAGAGGCGCGCCCGGGAGGAGGAGGCGGGGTCGATGGTGGAGCTGGCGGCCGCCGCGGCGAGGGCGCGCCGCGCGGGCCCCCGCGGCGGCGCGCCGCTGCCCCCGCCGCTGACGACGCTGGCGCGCGGCGGGAGCCGCGTGCGCATGGTGCAGGAGCGCCGCGACGGGCGGCTGGCGGTGTACGCGGTGCGGACGGCCGGGGTGCAGGCCGAGCGCTGCGGCGGGCCGCCTCCGCCTCCGCCTTGTCCCCTGCGCCGGCTGCAGCAATGCCGCCGAGTGCCACCAGAAGGAGAAGCAACTGATCAAGCAAGAGGCAGAGGACGCCGCCATCGTCACGAAGAAGGAAGAAGAGCACGACGCCGGCGACGAGGCGACGCCGGAGGAGGAGTACGGCGGCGTCGCCAAGTACGTTCGCGGCGGGCGGTGCGTGGAGGCGGAGGTCGCCGCGGCGGCGGCGGCGAGGCGCGGCAAGAACTGGGAGCCGGAGCAGGCTGCCCCATTCTGGGTGGCCACCTCCTGAACTACTTTAAGATGACGGACACATCAACATCATCATCACATCAATTACTAATCAATCAATTTCTAGGCTAAATTAAGCTTAATTAATTAATCACCTTGATCCATCTCTACCTAGGAGATGGTATCCATAACTACGTGATTGATCGAACACTTTTGATCTCTGGCATCTCACAGTGCCTCTTTCGATCTATATTTTTCTCTCACCTTAGCTTCTTGATTGATCATCAGTCAAGAACGGTATATGACTCCGTTATATCATTGGTGATTGAGGTGTAATTAGTAGCCGCTATCAATATTATTGATTGGCTTGCATATGTATGCATGGATGCATCTGAATGAAAAACCCGTGGCTTAATTCTGTGATCTACAATCGATATGCCATTGTGTCACTGTCACCATGTGATCATATTCTTCAGTAAACACTTGGCTTAAAATGGTTCAGGATATATTTCTGAGTCGTTATGCAGGTAGGTCTCTGTTGATCATTTCTCTGGGATCCTCCTGGGGTGCTGATCTGAACAAAAGCAAGAAAACAAAACGAACAAACAGTGTCCTTTTTAAGAGAAAACAGCACAAAACGAACCAATTAAACCACGCGCTCTCGCTGCTGCGTCAACTTGCTTCAGGCTAACGGCGGAAAACTTGTGCGAGGAAGACAAGGGAGAGATGCAGTGCAGCGACGTTGCCGGAACCAAATGACTAGATGAGAATCTGTGCTGATGTCCACGAATGTGATCTGGAATTCTGGATGCTGACTGTGTTTTATTTTTTTACACTTGGGCCCCGTAGGGCCGGACGAGCTGCGGGTAGTGTACTGTACGATGGCAACCTGCAGGTATTTTTACATAGGGATAAGTTTATTTTGCCTCCTTAAGTTCAACTTTTGTGTTAATCTAAAATACACATCTTAACTTTAAAAACCGGGTATTCAACACTCTTCAACTCAACTTGCACACATCTGCTGAAAAATTGAAGTCATTTTAGCCTGAATGGCACCTATGTGAATACTCACTCCGTCCTAAAATACTTATTGTTTTGAGTTTTTGTTTGTAACGTTTGACCATTCGTCTTACTTAAAAGATTATAAAATTATTATTATTTTGTTTGTGACTTGTTTTATTATCAGAAGTATTTTAAGTATGACTTATCTTTTTTTTATATTTACACTAATTTTTAAATAAAATGAATGGTTAAAGGTTGTAAGAAAAAAAAGTCAAAACAACATCTAATTTGAGACTGGGATAGTACTATCTTGTCAACAGACTTGAATTAAAAATCATGGGCCCAAATGTGTTGTGCCACTGAAAATTAGAGAAATTGAAACCATGCTACTCCATCACATTTTTCGTCAAACTCTGGACATGGGACCCACATGTCAGTTTCATCTTCAACCTTTCACTCGTATCTTCTTCTTTTCACCCGTCAGATTCATTTCACATAAGAACAAAATCAAAATGAAAATGAAATGAAATGAAAACTCTCATTGATTACGGCTTAGATTGATGATGATCCATGTTAGGAAGTCAGAATCTGGCGTCCGCGGTTGTTGCTGCTACCCGCACCGCCCCTGCATGTCGCTTAGATCCATCTCCAGGCTGCGCCCACCAGCTCCTGCTGCTGCTGTTGCCCGAGCCCTGGCGGCGACTGCAGCACCAGTGCCTGCGCCGCCGACAGCAGGTGGATGGCCGTCGCGTAGTCGTTCAGCTCCGCCAGCCGCCGCGACTCGCCACGAACAGGTCGTGATCAGCCGCCGCGATGAGCTCCCGCCGTGGAGGGGCGGCACCAGTAGTTGCTGCTCCGCGCCGCGCATCGTGTCCTGCGACGCCGGCTCACGGTAGCTGCACCGAATGGACAGGGAGTGTGGGTGGCTTAGGCTCAGCGGCGCGCGTAGCTCCACCAGCAACGGCGGTGGCTCGAGAGGCCTCCCACCGCAGAGGTGCTTGACGACAGCGGCTGCGATGGTGATGGAGAGAGAGGGGAAGTCCCGAGGCGGAGGCGGCCTCCTACCGCGGAGGTGGTCGACGCCGGCGGCTGCAACAGTGGTGGAGAGAGAGAGGAAGGGGAAAGAGAAGAGAGGGGAAGGAGGTGAAGATAGAACTAGGTCCCACGTACAGTGGGGTTAACCGAGATTTTCGACGGAAAATATGACGGAGTGGCATGATTTTAATTTCTCTAATTTTCAATGGCATGTAGCCGATATGCTGAATAGTAGTGGTATTTTTTTAAATTAGTATATTTGCAGTGGTATGATCCAATTAACTCTAAGATAAAACACACTGGTTTAACTCTCAGCATATGTGTGGACAAAAACATTCAGGCTGGAGACTTAATTTGGTCTAAAGTAATTACTGGTATTGATAGCCGATATAGTTAAATTGACATAAAGGAATCGGAATTTCTGAAGAACGTAAAGTTTTTCTTCTTCGACGCTTTTGATTTTTTTTTTGACGGTCGTATTGTCTCTAGATTCATGCAAGGCAGGAGAAAAATTTTCCGACTCACGCGCTAGTGAAAGTCAAACTCCGCTTTGTAAGATAATGGCTCGTGCTGCTAGCCAGTATTTGAAAGTGAGATATATAAATGTTACAAATTAATTACGTTGTATGTAGAGTTACGTTTTAATTATAATATAGTTTCAAAATACCAACTGTCGAATGTGATAGAGACCCTCCTATAAGGAATTAGGAGAGAGAGAGCGCGCACGCTCTATATTTGAGAATACGACCGAACAATATGAAAAGGCAATTGGTAATCATAATTTGGTTCTGTTATATCTAAATGAAGATAGGGTTATATAGTTTTCAACTATGTGAAGTTACGCAAAGAAATGATATTATGTTAGGCTTTAGTTTTAGGCTTTGGTTATTTTTGCGTGTGCAAAGTGTTTGTTTTCGTGAGTGTAGTCATCTCTATAAATAAATAAAAGATATAGAAGGGGTCACTTCCGTAGCAAATTGAAGTTAGCAACACAACTGACAAAACCTTTCTTTAGGTCTTTTTTCCTACCGAGCATTAGGTTAGGGCAATAGTTATCTTCTTTACCGATTCACTGTATTGATCATTCATTCAGTTCTACAAAAGTGAATCAACCTAGTGAAATCAAGGTCATTCTGAAAATTGATCATTTCTACGTCATGACGTTAGCGTCAAAAATTGCTCCGCGCATCAACACGTAGTCGTCAAATCGTCATCTCGTAACTCTATATGTTTAAAACCACCTAGAAATTAAAATTTGATCTGAAGAGCGTAAGTCCAATGAAACCAAGTTAAGTTACGCAACCAGCCTTGCACATCAAAATCCTTAGACCTTACGGGTGGTGTGGATATTACTGTGGTTAAACATGAAAAATGAGGAAAGGGACCATGCGGACATTTCACACAAGCTAGATACTGATCTGTCCTAAAGAACTTGGCTCATCTCAAAATCTAATCTTTTTTTCCTTGTAGCAGGAAGGAGGCACACCACCGTCACACAAGTACAAATACACCCTCTTTTATATGCTCAATAGATAGGAGGCGCCTATAAATCGAGCGCCCGATTTTTAAAGATCGAATATGTTTCACTAAATAGATCAAAAAGATCGAAAATGTTTTAGTCTTTTAAAAAGTTAAAACACAACTAAATTACCTCATGAAATATTTTGCTACAACGTATGAAACAACGGGTTCCAAAAAATCAGACGCTCTTTCACCCTATATAAAAACAATGTTTCAGCAAATAGCGAAATAATGTTTCAATTCTTAAAAAAAGTGAAACACTGTCAGATCGCTAGATGAAACAATTTTGTTCAACGTATGCAACGAACGATTTGAAGCCATTCAACACTTGAACCCCGTGTATATCAACAACCCACGTGTCCATCAAGATGGAAAATATTAAACAGTATAAAAAACCCACTGCAACATTTTATCCATGCATAATGGAACATCACGAGTTCACTTGCTGAAATATTGTCGGTGGAAAAAAATAAAACGGATTCCCTTAATAGGCTGTTTCCGTTATATACGGACGACTGTTGCAACGGGGACACGCGTGGTGGGGGACATGTGGAGCGTGGTGGGGACGCCTGGAGCGCGCGCTTGGGCGGCGTGCGGTGCGGCGCCCGATTTTTCTCGGGTCCATTGGACATCCGACGCCTCGCATTTTCACATTAGATACCGCTTAATAATATTTTTTTATGGACCCTCACATGATATCTATCCAAAGGCTACTCGCACGCACGTGCATAGCACGTACTAGAATTTTGAACCCTAATAAGTAAACTTAATAGACATACTACGATACTTAACCACCACAATTTTAAAGCTTTTCCCTCAAAATCTGATAAATCTTGAAGTATCGTAGCTAGGGCATAGTTGGACGGCCACCCAAGCTAGCTTTGCGCATTACACCTCCACTGCAGATTGCTCTATCGGGTGCAGGGTGCTATCGGTATCAACAAGAAGTGATCGGACACCTAGCCACCTAGGAGCGATATTAGTTGCCTAGGGTCGATAGTGCCTCTAGCTCTGGTACTGCTTGAAGTTGGTAATTTGTTTAATCATAAACTCAATAAAATTAACCAAAGCGAAACAATCAGCCATACATATCAATGATATAAAACCAAAGCGAAATTGAACTTAATTGGACCTCGCGTGGTGTCGGTGTGGTTACTGGTTAAACTTGAACAAACGAGGAAAGGAGCGACCAGGTCATGCGATTGGTAGTAGATACATCACACATGTATTGACACCTGCATGGCTGCACACATCACATGTGCAATTCGACGTCTCTTCCTGTCTTCCTCTCCCGGCCTGAGAAAAGACGTAACATCTGAATATCTATCTATCTATCTGACCGGCTTTGCACATGACGATCGACAGGAGCCCACGAGGGAGTAAACAAAAGGAGAGACACACCGGCGACAAAAAGAAAACTCCCGTCGAGAGGGCTCGATCGATCGAGGCAATGCGCGTGCGTGCGTGCGTGCGCGCGACGGTGTACTACGCGAGTGCGCGCGCCACGCGACAGCGAGCAATACTGCCGTATTCAGCACAAGCTCGCTGCTGCATGCGCTAGCTGCCGACGCACGCGAAAAGGAAGCAGCGGTAGTGCAGGAATCGAGCAGCAAAATCTCCGGCAACCACGCGTGCAGCTCAGCGGTTGGTTGGTTTGGTTCTCAGTTTCTCAATCCCTTCCCGCGTCAGGTCAACTCCACCTTCCGACTCTGGGGATTGTTTTCTCCACGACGACGACGACGTGACGTTGATCCCAAGCGAAGGCTGGGGGGGATATCGCGCGTCGCGTCGGCGTTTGTCGTTGTCGTTGACGCGGGTATCGTGGGAGTCCTCCCTGTTCTCCATGCCCAACCGACTCCTCCACTCGGTCTCCCCCCTGCTCTGCTCTGCTGTGCTGGTGGGCCGTGGGCGCGGCGCGAATGCGCGATCGCGTCGGCGATCTCGTGTCGGGCGTCCGCGCCAACTGCCGCCATCGGCGCAGGCGAAACACGCGCCGCCGGGGAAGTAAGGGCTTGTCTGGATCAGTGCCCTACCAATTCTTTTAGGTCTTGTTTAGTTCGTGAAAAGAAAATTACTTGATGTAACATCGGAAGTTTGACCCGATGTTAGAAGGGGTTTTCGGACACCGCGAGACAGATCTTTTGAGCCTAATTAATCCGTCATTAGCACATGTGAGTTACTATAGCACTTATGACTAATCATGGACTAATTAGACTAAAAAGATTCGTCTCGCAATTTCTATGCAAACCGTGTAATTAGTTTTTTTTTATCTATATTTAATGCTCCATGCATGTGTCCAAAGATTCAATATGACTTTTTGGAGAAAAAAATTTGGGAACTAAACCAGTCCTTAGTAATGTCAAAATATAGGCAAATTTTGGTACTAACAATTATTTGGTAGAATAAATTTGTAATCTTATTTGTACTACCAATTACTACCAAAATATAATCAATTTGTGATACTATAATGAAGAAAGTTCTAGATTGCTATCAAATTTGGTATAGGCATAACCAAAAAATTGGCGTCAATCAAATGGTGGGTACTATTTAGGCTACCAAAATATTGGTAGGGCAAATTTTGGTAGCAATCCAAAACTGCCTTAAGTTTACTTTGCCTCCGTTAACTAGTGGCTAAATCCGATTCGTATCTTGAACCACAATATCGGATATGTCGACTTCCAATTATTAAAACCGGTGCAATTTGACTTCCTTGATGGTTTTGGAGGAAGGTTTCACTACCGTGTCGACTACGTGGTTTGCGTTGACCTGGTCTTTGTCCTACGTGACGTTTATGTGGTATTAGAATTAAAAGAAATATGTGAGACCCATTTGTCTTTCACAAAGGAATATTGTGGGACCCACACATCATCCTCTCTTTCTCCTTCCCTTCTTCCTTCTCTCTTTTTCTCTTATCTTTCTCTCCCCTTTCTCTCCCCTTACGCCATCTGCGGGGAGAGCTGGAGCGGCCGTGGCGGCTACCACTTGCATCAACATCGCCACCAGCGGTTGCACAACCCATGGATAGCCGGGGGAGGGTCAATGACCCGGTGAGCCAACTCGTTCAATCACGGCTCTAAATGGCGAGATCAAGCTCCAGATCGGCTCACCGTGCTCCCCTCGGGGCGACGGCAATGGGAGCCCCCTCGCCGAGTCGTCGGAGGCGTCTGCGGGCAGCGGCACTCTCCACCACCACCAGGGCTAGTAGCAAACTCCGATTCCACCTCTTCAAGTGGTTGGGGTTCTGCACCGACACCAACAAGGTTGTGCTCGGCTAGGTATCCAGGAGAGGAAGCTTAGCAACATGTTGTTTCTAGCGTTCTGTGGTGTGTGCCTGCTCCTCGACGTCGCCAAGATCTAGGCGGGGCGGGTGGTTCGTCCTTCCTGACGACGACAAGGACATTGATTTGCCGCATCTCTAAGCGCCCACCCTCCCGTCCTCGCTGCTCTCTAGCTCTCCCCGTAGATGGCGTAGGGAGAGAAAGGGGGAGATAGAGAGAGAAGAGAAAGAGGGAGGAGGAAGGGGAGCAGAAAGAGAGGATGACATGTGGATCTTATAGATTCCTTTATAAATGATAAATGGGCCCCACGTAATTTTTTATAATTCTAATACCACATAAGCGTCATGTAGAACGTAGAAAAGGTAATACCGCCACGTAGTCGCCACGTCAACGAAACCACCCTCCAAAACAGTCGAGAGAGTCAAATGCACCGGTTTTAATTGTTCGGTGGGTCTATATATTTGGTATTGTGATTTAAGGATACAAATAAGATTCGGCCACTGGTTAAGAGAGTCAAATTGAACTTATCCCGCCGCCGGGAGATCTCGCGGCATCATGGGCCGTATCACCTGAGATGATGGCCCAAACGAGGCCTAAACGGAGGCCTTCTTCTGGCGGGCCAGCTTTTCTTCCCCTATGATTTATTACACAACACTTGCGCATCCACCCACCCCCAACCGACCAAAGCTCGCCCCTTTGCCCTCGGCCATGAGCCTCGCCGCCGAGTCGCCGTCGCCGTCGTCCCCGTCGTCGTCGAGCGGCAGCGACGACTTCGCGGCGCTCCTCGACGCGGAGCTCGAGCTGACCTCCGCCGCCGACTCGGCCTCCGCCGGAGACCCCTCCGCCGCCACCGACGACGACGACGAAGGTGGTGACGAGGAGGAGGAGGAGGAGGATGTGGTGGTGGTCGTGGAACAAGAGGACGCCATCGTAGAGCAGAGCAGGTACGCGCCACTCCGTACTCTCACCTCGTCCCGAGGGGCGAGGAGCCGGTCGGTTGGGTATAGCGGCGGCTTGAGGCGCTCGGGGGCTCTGTGCTCCTCGCGCTTTCGATGTTGGACGGTCGGTGACGGCGAGCAGATTTGGTCCCCATTCGAACCTATTAGGGTTTTACTGTTTGATTGGGCCGGTTAGATTGGGTGCTCGAGGGTCTTCGCTCCTGTTCCGCTTGAATTGCGATGGTTGCTGGATTCAGTTGTGCGAATGCTGATGGCAACGAATTTGATCATCATCGCGGGGGATTTTTTTTCTAGGGTTTATTGGAGTCCGTACTGTTCATGTAGCCTGCACTTCATTTCATTATACCTACAAGTGATTTGCTTATCTGCAATTGTGAATTTGTGAATGACAGTCCATCCAAATAGTATATCCCATAAGATTGCTTTCTACGATTTGAATAGATACCACAACTTCCTTAGTTCTGGTATGGTATGAAAATTTTCTCATTTGTGGTAGCTTCATTGCCTACCTATGGCTTTATATGCTGAAGGCAGGCAATACATATTAATGCATATGTTGATCCTATAATAAGCTGGCCCTCCAAATATGCTTACGCTGTAGTAAGAATCCTATATGTTGGTGAACTAAATGCGCTATAGTTTTAAGGAAAAATTGGTTGTATACCACCAAAATATCACTGATCTTGTTTTATACCACTGGAATTTTGTGGTACACTACAATATAATAATAATATGCCTAAGTTGCCATTTCAATGCTGCTCTTGGTTCCCCATCACCCATTAGGGGTTGGAGATGGCTTCTTATCTTCTGTGCGGTCCGTGCCTTTGACATTCGTTGGGTAAACATTGACAGTCTTGGGGGTGCGTTGGTGAGTTTGAAGTGAGTTGGCACTGAAATGAGTTGGGGAGGGAAGAACCAGCTGTGGGAATGCAGGGAAATTATATTTTTTGCGGATGAGGGCAAAATGGTCAACATGACAGAAAAGAGCACTTTTGATGGTTGTGTTTAAATGAAATGGGGTGCTATTTGAGTGTCCTAGTACATATTGTAAAAATTAATTCCGATAGTATAGAACTAAATGGTTATTGATGGTATGATAGAAAATTTTCCTTTCATTTATTGGATATGCTAAAGCTTGGCTGAACATGCAATCCATGTCCTTTTGTTTAGAAAATACTAATAGTGAGCTGTTTTCTGGATTTTGTATTTGGATCTGACTGCTGTCAACTGCATGCAATATGCAGTACCAAACGGCGTAGAGTGGAGGACCAACACCGTCATCAAGCAGTAGTAATGAAGTCAGATGAGGATACCGTTGGTATGCTAATTGGTTTCACTTCCAACCCACTAACATTTGGCTTCATAGAGGAGGGGGAGGGGGGCACTTGATTAGTTGATTATCTACTAAATGCGTTCAAAAATTTATTTACTTTTTATATACTATTTAGTTGATGTGGTTACAGATTTACTGTCCCCCATTCTTGTGTGTGTGTGTCGTAGGAGATTTTGGGGTGGGGGGGGGGTATGTTATTGCTTTTAATCATTTAATTGTTGAGGTTCCATGCCTGGACTTTGGAGAGGCACATCAGTTTTTCACATTTGGCTTCAGTTTCTTCTATAGTTCTACTTTTAGATGGAGTCCCAGTTGCCTTCTGTCAAGACTTCCTTTATTTCCATGAGCATTAAGATGGTACACTGTTGCAGGTTCTTCTAAAGATGTTAAAATTGATGAATGCCCACCCCATCCTGGGTTTTTTGGTGGACTCTGGCATAGATGTGGGAGAACGCAGATGAGGAGATGTTCCAGAGTGCTTTTGGTTACATCCATAAGGTACGGTCAAAAAGGAACGGAAATATCTTTGAATTTTTAAGGCTCCTTTGACTTAAATCAGTCTTACACTAAATACAAGTGTAGTAATGCTTATTTATTGCATTTCACCTTTCCCAAAATCACACACTTTCCAGTACGTAGTATTATGCAAGCATTGCATCTCTTGATATATTCTTATCTTTCCCAGTTACATTTTATTTCCAATTGTCCTCTCTGAATTTAACAGAATTATTTCAACACAGGGTTTGGAGGCTAGGTACAACAGAAATTGACAGAACTCGTGGAGCTGATTTAAAGAATTTATTGCGTGAAAGAAAACTAGTACTCATTTTGGACTTGGATCATACCACTGTCACCTCAACCAAACTCTTTTGATCTTTCTGCTGCTGAAAACGAATTGGGAATTCAATCTGCTGCTAAAGAAGGTAATGTGTACGTCTTTGTATTTAAATTGGAGAATTTGTAAGTTTTTTAGCTATTGATTTACAAACTTTGATATTTTGTAAACACTGAGCACAGAGATACTACCTTCAGTCCAAAACTAGATGTTCCTTTTGTATGTTTGGAGTCCATTTTTAAAAAAAGGGAAAAGTTGGCCTCGTAATGTACATTGAAATATGAAAATCTGCAGAAATGTCATAGCTTATTCTGATGACAAATTCTTTCACTGTAAATGTGATTTTATGACATTTAGAATTTGTGGTGAAGGTTGCTTCTTGCAGACACTGAAAAGTAAAACTGACATCAATTCTAGTTGCTTCTATTATCATAGAAGTTATGGCATTATTACTGAGCACTAAATTCTAATTAATGGTGAGGTTGCATTCTTCCATATTACCTTATTGTGGTTTGATCCTTCCTAAATCGTGTTTCCTAACCATGAATTAGTCATCTACAATTTTACTTAACCAGAAACATGCTTAAATGCAGTTGTTACGGACAGAACGTGTTCACATTGGAGACAAGGCAGATGCTTACAAAGTTGGAGACCATTTGTCCCTTAGATTTTTAAAAGAAGCAAGCGATATGTTTGAGATGTATATATACACTATGGGTGACAAGGCTTATGCAATTGAAATAGCAAAACTTCTTGACCCTGATAATGTATATTTTGGCTCAAAGGTGATTTCAAACTCTGATTGCAACTCAGCGACACCAGAAAGGTCTGATGTGGTTCTTGAGAGATGAAAGTGTTGCAGTGATTCTTGATGACACTGAGTATGTAAGTGCAATAATCCAGTGAACATGGTTGATAAACATTTTATAATGATAATACTGCAGTAATTACAGTCTGTAGTTGTTAGAATTAAGTTAATGTTTACTTTGGCCACTGAAAGTTTGTTTTGGTCTCTGACTGTTCTACGTTTGCTTCTACACAGCAGTAGAAACATTCATCCTGTATTGTTTAAATGTTGAAGGGCTGAATTAATTCATCATTTACATTGATGCACATCGTGTATCCAGACTAAATGGTATTTTTCTTTTCAGGTGTGGCAGAAACATAAAGAAAATCTGATTCTAATGGAGAGATATCATTATTTTGCTTCTAGTTGTCGCCAATTTGGTTTTGGTGCCAGATCTTTGTCAGAGACAATGCAGGACGAAAGGGAGAATGATGGTGCTTTAGCTACAATTTTAGATGTCTTGGAGCGCATACACACAATTTCTTTGATCCGGTAGGCTAATTAAGTTCATGGTCTTATCACAGTTTTATCGTCTATTAATCTCAACTTTCTATTATCTATTGTGCATAAACCTGAGTAATATAAGGTCAAAGTTCTTTTTTCTCATCTAATCAATTACTACTGTACATCTCACTTGTAGGATGATCAAAAAACCTCTTTCTTCACGGGATGTAAGACAGGAGACTACAAGACTTGCAATTACCCTGCAGGCTCTTAATTATACATTATCTTTTAGTTGTACAGTGGATTCATTACAACAGATTTTTTTTCACACTGTATAAGTTGATGTTACCATTGCTTGGACAGCGTTATTCATCTTTACCTGTAAAGCTATTTTTGATTGATAAGATCTAGGGGTACAATCAATGTGAAAAGAACTTAACATAGACAAAATTCAGTTTGGTGTAGATCTCAAATGGTTATGAACTACAGAGTGCTAAATACATCCCCTTTAGTGCTGTTTTTTTATAAAAAAAAATCGTTTGGCTAATATCTGGTTGGTGTACGTATATATTCCCTCTCCAGGTGATCAAGAGGGTACGGCAGGAAGTACTTCAAGGCTGCAAACTAGTGTTTACGCGGGTATTCCCGTTACATCAGCGCCCACAAGATCAGATGCTCTGGAAGATGGCCGAGCAGTTGGGTGCCGTTTGCTGCACAGATGTGGTTATTCTACGGTCACCCATGTTGTGTGCTTTGGATCTAGGAACGGAGAAGGCTCGCTGGGCTGTTAGTAACAAGAAGTTTTTGGTCCACCCCCGCTGGATTGAGGCCGCAAATTTCCGATGGCAACGGCAACAAGAGGAGGATTTCCTGTAGCTCGACCAAAGGAGAAGGGTAAAGAAAATGCCGCTGATGCTCCTATATCAAAGGAGAACGGTGACAAAAATGCCGCTGATGCTGCTAGCGCAAAGAAGGGTAACGAAAATGTCGCTGATGCTGCTAGCACAAAGGAGGGGAGTAAGAAAATGCTGATGATGCTGCTAACTCAGAGGAGGGGAGTAAAGAAAATGCTGATGATGCTGCTAACACAGAGAAGAGTAAAGAAATGCTGATGATGCTGCTAACTCAGAGGAGGGGAGTAAAGAAAATGCTGATGATGCTGCTAACGCAGAGAAGAGTAAATCTGATGGTGCTGCCAGCGGTGCAAACTGGCTCTTAACCAGCATATACCTTTTGTAAACCGTTGCGGACATTGCTGTAGCTGCGAACCTACATTAGGATACGTACTCTTGCGAAATAGAAATTGTGACCAGTTTGAATCGGACTGTGCGGATGATGTGTTATGGTACATGTGAGATTTTTCCTACTACTGATCTGGGCCTCCAGCCATATACTTTAGTTGACAATTTCTGTTTTGAAGAGCTGTTGCTAGTAACATGGTACACATACACCAGTGATCTCCTTTTCAGTAGGTGTTGATTTCTCTAAACACCACAATTATACATTTACTCAATGATTGGGAGACCAAAAATAGTGCAAATGCAATAATTATCCACTGAAAGAAAGGTGCACAGAAGGCTATCATGTCTTTGGGATCAACCATAACATACATGATGTCAAATGCTAGCCAACAGAGTCTTAGGTTAGTCGGTCTCTTTTAGAAACAAAGCAAGAAAGAAATGCCACTCACCCGTGGCTCTCATGATTTACTCTTATACTTTCCCACGAATGCGACGGTGGCACAGAAATTCACATCATCTTATCCTACACCCTTTTAGGCCTGTTCGTCTTATCGTCAAAGCTCTCAGGAAAAGGTATAAGGTAGCGTTTGGATCTAGGGAATTAACTTTAGTCTCTATATTTAGACACTAATTTAGAGTATTAAATATAGACTACTTACAAAACTAATTATATAAATGAAAGCTAATTTGCGAGACAAATTTTTTTAAGCCTAGTTAATCCGTAATTAGAGAATGTTTACTGTAGCATCATATAGGCTAATTATGGATTAATTAGACTCAATAGATCCGTCTTGCGAATTAGTCCAAAATTATAGATGTGTTTATTAATAGTCTATATTTAATATTTATAATTAGTGTCCAAACATCCGATGTGATAGGGACTTAAAATCATCTCTTTGAATTCTGCGACGGTGACATCAAACATGCCCAATCCTACCTCAATTGTTGTCAAAGGTTGCATGAATCTAGATTCCCCTGCTCAGTCAGAGACCGAAACCATCATCGTCATTATCCTGAACTCTGGCAGGAGTTCATTTCAACCTGCAACATCTCTCGACTAGTCACCACCAGCTCAGTCCATGTCATATCTCACCGTCGCACATCGCCAGCCCGGTAGACGAACCAAGGCCACAAATGCCGCAGAGAACCACAACTCCACAAGTCCCAACAGGTATACGCATGCGCATTATTGGGGGGGTGGCACAGACTCGACGACATGTGTGAGATGCGTGTACTACTCCTTCTGACTACTGAGATGATCTGCAATGCACACACGTTGCCACGAGCATCTCTGCAGCAGGAGTGAGTAGGAGGAGGAGGACGACACGGAGCCGCGCGCTGCTGGTGGTGCTGGATCCATCGGAAATCCGAGCCGGCGCCCCAAGCTAGTATCGCAGCTGCTGACCTTGTTTTGGACAGGAAAGGCCAAAAACCGATCGCACACATGTGACCTCTGGTCGCGCTGCTCCCGCTGTTCCCGTCACACGGTCACGCGACGCGCCCCCCCGTCGACCCGGCGACCGACCTCCCCCTCCCCCCCGCGCGAACGCCGCCTGCGCGTCGGCTCGCTCGCGTCGCGTCGCATGTGCTGCTTGGGTTGGGGTGGCCGGGTGGGTGGCTGCATCACATGCGGCTGGATCGTGAGCATCTTGGTGGTGCTCGGCGCCCGCGACGACGTGGCCCGAGCAGCGCGCGCCGCGGCGCCTGCGTCTGCGTGTGGGCGGCGTCGTGGATCGATCGGTGGTGCGAGGAGCGGCGTACCTAGCCGTGTGGGGGGGGTCCTAGGTGGATTTTCGGTTTGGTGGCTACGCTAGCTCGATCGTACGTTGTACTTGGTTGTTTGGGATTGGGACCACTTTGAGATGTGCGGTACGTGACGCGTGTGGGGGTTTCGGAATTCGGATGGAAGGAACGGCGGGCAGCTGCGGTGGAATCCGTCGACCACGCGCGGTTTACATGCACAGAGTCCCAGAACCAGAAGGGACATCATCGATGAGAGCATGTGTAAGCTTGCCGCTGTATATGCATATGCTCTGTTGTGTATATCCTTATGGATGGAAGAAACTATTCTTACATCTCGAAATAAATAATCTATAAAAATATGATACAAACTGATTATTATAAATTTAAATATCTTTAATTGATTTATTTTATGACGAAAGAGAAGAGTAGCTTCGTATCAGCCTGAACTCAACTGCGCCCGCGCATGTGTTGCTGCGCGGCTTCCTCATTGCTCTGCGCGCCCGCGCAAAAGGTAGCTCCGCCATGGTTTTGGCTGCTCGCTCTCCTAGCTCATTAGTTGTCACCCTTGTGACTTTGACACGTGAGATTAGGGAGATCGCATGAATCTTTGAACGACAAATAAGAAATTGCTCTCAAATACTTCATATAAAGAAAGTCATTTATGATAATGTTTAAGTCTAACCTTAAAAATATAAATCATGAATAATACTAAAGTTGTTGAGTTTGAAAATATAAAAGTTATATGAATAGATTTGTCTTGAAAAATACTTTCATAAAAGTATACATATATATTTTTCAATAAATATTTTTATAGAAACAAGAAGTTAAAGTTGTGTTTTGGAGACCGTGTCGCTGTTCAAAACGACTTCCTATACGAGTACGGAGGGAGCATAGTATTTAGAAGAGACGCTACTCTACCAATTTTCATTTCCCGGTTTGGATTAAGATTTTAATAAAAGCACATGCTTTGAACTAATTCTCGAAAAACAATGCTTTGAACTAAGGTCCTGTTTGTTTTAGCTTAAAATTATTATAATCTAATTAGATTACTATAAACTGGATTATAATAAGCCAATATAGAATAAGCTACTAGCTGTTTGTTTCTCTGGATTATTAGCTGTTAGCCACCCAATAATTAAAAAAACACCTTTAGAGTGGCTTACCAGATTATAGTAATCTGGCTTATAGATTGTAATAATCTATCATAATAAACTATATATTTATTTCAGTTTACTTCTAATAATCCAGATTATAATAATCCTAAACTGAATTAAACATGGCCTAATACTATAGCCTAGGAAGTGTTGAGTTTAAAGGCAATATCCTCTCTGTCAAAAAAAACTTACTTAAGTGGATATGAACGAATAGTACATCCTTACTAATTTTGATTTTTCTTTTTTAGGGAAGGAGTAGTGGATTGTGGGACTCGTACAGCAGAAGATCACGAAGTTGAGATTCACCCGGTCCACTACTCCACATTCCATCACGGCTTGACCGCTTGGGGGCTTTACAAAACAAATGAACCTTAGGCCGAGTTTAGTTCTAAACATTTTCTTTAAACTTTTAACTTTTTCATCACATCAAAACTTTTCTACACACATAAATTTTCAAATTTTTCGTTACAATCGTTTCAATTTCAACCAAAATTCTAATTTTGGCATGATCTAAACACACCCTTACTGACCACTCTACACATGAGTTCGTCAAATTCAAAGACTCCAAACATACGTGCCCCTCTTCTTTCCACGGCAATGCTGCAGTATTGGTCACGCGAATCGGCACATGCTCATTCGCGTACTCATTTGGCTATGTTCAAATTCACGTAAAAAATAAATTTATTCTGAAAATAGAGGGTATATGCTCAAAGAAGATAAAAAGGCCTCATATGCCAGTAGCTTCCTTATTGCCTTTTCCAACTTCCAGAAAACCACATTTGCCAACTCAAGGCCCTGTTTGGTTTCATGGGCTAAACATTAGCCTCCACCTTTTAGCCCTGAATTAGCCCTTAAGTATCCAAGTAGGTGGGCTAATTTTTGACTAAAGTAAATTAGCCCCTCCAAAGGATGCTAATGGGGCTAATTTTGTATGAGAACCATAAAAAAGCAGCTCTCTCTCTCCTTCTCTCTCCTCTCTTTCTACTCTCTCCCCACCTTTTACCCTTGAATTAGCCCATGGATCCAAACATGTCACCCTAGGCTAATATTTAGTCTACCAATTCATGACTAAATATTAGCTCTTAAAATTAGCCTTGGGCTAATCTTCCCAATAAGGCCAAACGTGAACAATGCAAGTACACAACAGGTCTTTCTTTTTCCAACTTCCAAAACCACCACGGCTAGCTTAGGCTAGTTCCCCAAATTTTTTTCCCAAAAACATCACATCAAATTTTTGACACATGAATAGAGCATTAAATATAGATTAAAAAAAACTAATAGCACAAGTAGGGGAGAAATTGCGAGACGAATCTTTTAAGTCTAATTAGTCCATGATTAGCTATAAGTGCTACAGTAACTCACATGTGCTAATGATGGATTAATTAGCCTCAAAAGGTTTGTCTCGTGGTTTTTAGAGAAATTGATTTTTTTATTCATGTTCAAAAACCCTTTCAACATCCGATCAAACAACCGATATGAGACTTAAAAATTTTCTTTTCGCGAACCAAATAGACCCTTAAGCTCGATCGGACCAACAACTGCAACCGTGTTCAACGGCAGCGGCTGGGCTACACGGGCGTTCCAATAATTGGTGCCCCCGACGACGGCGAGGCCGGCCAGCTCACCGTCAAACCCATCGTGCTCCGAGCCCAGGAAAAAAAAAAAGAAAAAAACCTTTGTTCATCGAGGCAGCATCTGTTGGTTTTGACGCCGCGTACAAAAGAACACACACGGCTTGGCCCCCTATCAGTTTATCTGCAAAAACGAGGCGTTTAGCTACGGTTTTTTCGAGCCAGAGCATTGCAACGCAGTGCACTAGTGCCTGTCTTGCAGGGACATTAATTACCGCAGGATAAGGGTAGTCCCAACTCTCCATCTAAGATAGTGTCTATGGCATTAACTATATTGCCATGTAGAATTTTAATTTATGTGACATTATATTAATTAAGAGAGAGAGTGGAGAGAGGAAGAAACTGGGTCTCATGCAAGACCCAGCTTCAACACGAGAACCTATTGGGAGAGAATAATGTCTTCATGATAGATGAAGAATAAATATGATTGGTAGAGAAGAGAGATGATGTATCTACTAATGGTCCACTTTAAGAAACCATGGGTTGTAAAGTATAGTTTCTATTGTGATGTCTTATTGATATGGCACCATAGACACTGTTTATAGACACTATGAGTTGGGACTGCCCTAATTAACTAGCTAGACCGAGGTGATCACTGTAGGAGATTAAATAAAAGTGTTACTAGGAGTTAGGCCTGCGAGGCACTGACGCAGCCACACAATGTCACTGTTCTGTCACAGGCATTCAGGCTGTGTGATAGACTGATGGCGATACAGCTATTGCCAAATGCAGAGGGGTGTGTGGCATAGTACCACAAGTTGCAGGGCTTTGCTGATTAGGATTAGCTTAGGAGAATGAATGGAGAGATTGGACATGTTGGCTCTCATCGGATGGTCTAATCAGTCAAAGAAAGAGTTAAATTTTAAATTTTTAAGCTTAATTTTAAGATTGATTGTGAGATATTTTCAACGTAGTTTCTTCTTTAACATTAGCTTTTAAATCACCAAGAACACATTTATAAAAATTTTACCTATAAATTTATTTTTATTTCCTAATAAGCCGTTTTGACTTATTAGGAAATAAGCCAAACGATGGGATTGTCAGGAGTCAGGACAACTTCTGATCTACCCGTTCGTGAAGGATTAACTACAAAGTTGCTGATTAGTACTGATTCATCAAGTCAATATCGGTCATTTCTGAATAAAAGCTTCCATTTCTGAATAAAAACCCCACGAGGCCATGATCTGAGAGAAAATTAACATTCTATCATCATTAGAATGAGGCTTCACCAAAATACCATTTCGCGGTTGGAATTCGTTGGAATACCACTCTCAATTAGAGGGTTTCATCAAATACCATTTTCTTCCAATTCTCTCTTTCTCCTATTTCTATTGTCCAAAATGCTCATAGTTTAAATCGAAGAAGATCAAACCATCAAAATTCCCCCAATCTTCTTACTCGAGTAGGACAGCAGCGGCCCTGGGAGCTAGGGTTCGTGCTCGTGCCACCCCTGTCTACTTCGCGCCGCTTCGTTTGCTGCCTGCCCTGTTGCTTGCCCGCTACTTCCTCGCCTCCTTGCTCCACTTGAATTGATCCAAAATGGTATTTGGGTGAACCCCTCGATTGCAAATGGCATTTGACGAATCCTAAATGTGGAGTAGTATTTTAACGAAGCCTCGTTTTAATGATGGTTAAATGTTAATTTTTCCATCTTATCACCCCCCGCCCCTCAGATTACATGTTATTATAGCAAATAGAAGTACGGACAGAGTAATTAAGCTTATTACTCATCTCATCAACAAAGGTTAATGATATTAGTATTATAGCCTGCTCCCTCCTAAGAAAAAACAAACTTCTGAAAATGAATGAAATTGTTTTTTTTTACAGTATGGGTGCAGTGCTATATGGGAGTACTGGAGTAATTACTTGCAAATTGAAGTGCAGTGTACTCCTACTACTGTAGAGGAAGCTTGTGCTGGGAAACTTTGATGCTTGCTTGCATTGCATCTACCACCACTACTCCTAACATTGAATGTTGACTGATCGCTCTCAACTCTCAACAGGTTGCTCACCCATTTATAAACTATCAAGACGTCAACACAACACACATCTAAAGAGGAGCATTAACTATTTCTAGGCCTTTTACTATTCACGCTACTTGGACACGGCCACCAGCTCGCATGTGGCAACCTAACCCTCGGCAACCGCGTCTCCTCCCCCTATGCAGATGCAGGAATCTCTCTCTCTCTCTCTGCTCGCTGCTCGATCAGACGATCACAGCCACAGCAACATGGCTAGCCTCATTTGTTTATCCTTAAAAACCCTTGTTAATTCCATTGTAACAGTCTTAACCACAACCATGATGACCTGCAGCTAGCTAAGCATGATCACGTTTAGTCGTATCTAATCACAGGAGGAGCTGACACAAGTACATGTACATATTTCTGCTCTGAACATGATCTATGCATACAGTAGTTTGCCATGTCCTTGTGTGTCCTCACATCCCCTCTTACTAGCATTCAATACTATAGTTTATGCAATCATAACTGCCATAATTTAGGTGAGAAAAAATTATGGCACTTATTAATGATTGTTGAAGTTAATGACCCCTTCATATGACACCACCCCAGTTTAAACAGTCAAGTCAACATGTCTAGTGGTACAAGGACTTGTAATTAACTCCATTGATTAGCAAATGTATACTGCATTCCAAAGGGCAAGACATGTGAAAGAAACAGCATTTGCGTGAGCCAGATCTAGCAAGGGAATCGTTTTCCAACTTCCAACTGCTACTGCTAACTTCTTGTGGGTGTTGGCACGCAGTGGCGTCCAACTAGTTCCAGGGGAATCTACCTAACGGGTATTGTAGAATTAGTATTAACTTGCAAGGAATGAACACTTCAAGTTGTAGCAATGAGCAGCAGATTTTGTAGGATTTAAGGTAAAATGAGTGGCTAATTAACTGGGGACAAAAAGGTACATGATCCCCAATTAAGGTGAACACTGGACAGAAATGGAGAGATCATACAAAATGAAGGGAACAATAAAGGAACATATGTGCTTAACAATCATAATTCCTTTAATGAAGCACCAAAGATTGGGGGGCAGATGAGGGGATTATTTTGAAACAATGATCATACAAGTACCATGTGATGTGAAAGTACAAAAGCCAAAATTATATTAGAATTAGCTTAATAAACACTTGTCTCTGATAGTTGAGACAAAAATCACAACAAAAAGAAAATGACAGCACTTGCTCAGACTGCCACATCAGAGTCCAAAACCTGATCTAATTAACCTAAGGAACTTTGCAAATCCCTTTTCCAGGAAATGAAACCTGCACCAGCACCCTCAATCATAGAAAGGTTTTTTTTTTTTTGAAGACTCCATCATAGAAAATTGGCAGCTTTGTGCTCCAAAAGTCTGTAGGGACACTCCACTGGATCGACCAGCTACTTTCATGGATTCTAATCGACAAATCTCGAATTGGGAAATGCATTTCCCGGCCATATAATAATCTTTCAAAGGCAGGTTCTAATTGTTGTTTATGTAGCAAAAGATATCATACACATCAATCCTCCTAATTCCAAAACAGAAGACATTTGGAAATATCTCCAACTTAATTTTCTCCTTATGAATTAATGACTAGTTGAGTTTGCTAGCCTCATAAACTTGATAAATTTTTGTCCTTGATGCAATGAAAGGATATGTTTGGAGGGCGCCGACGCAAATTCTAAATTGTTGGAAAAAGGGAGATATCAAAATTCCAAAGGCTCCAAATATCATTTTACCCCTTGAAACTACCCTTATTTACCACCATCATCATACTTAATAGTCTTACCAGGAGGACACAAAATTAATTAACAAAACACATAAAATTAACACATAATGCTACCGATTAAACCGCCTTACTTAGCTTCGTCCCCGCCCGAATCCTACGTGCGCTCAGAACGCGCAGATCTCGTCGGCGGCCGCCGCCGCCGCCGCCTTGCGCGAGCACATGGTCACGGCGCCGCCCATTGTGCTCTTGCAGTGCGCGATGGCGCCCTCGATGGCGCTCTGGAGCTCCTCCATCGACGACGCCGTGGACAGCGACACGGGGCCCACGCTAATGCCGCCGGACATCGCCGCGGCGGCGGCGGCTGGCACGTCGGGGAAGCCGACGCCGCCCGCGCCGCCGAAGGTGAGCAGGCCGGAGTGGCTCGGCGAGGAGCGCATCGAGGACGGGCAGCTCGCCGCGCACCGCTTCTGGCGCGGGAACCGGAGGTTTCCCGGAGAAGGAGTTGGAGTGCGCGTACTTGCCGCCGCCGCCCACCTCCGCGGCCACGGCCGCCGCCGCCGCCGCCGCGGCGGCGGCGTGGTCGTCGTCGCCGCGCTTCTTGCGCATCGAGAAGCTGAACGGCTTCTTCAACCCCTGCTGCTGCTGCTGCTGCAGCGGCTGGCCGCTGCTGTTGTTCTGGTTCTTGGGGATCTGAGAGAGCTTCTCGTACAGCGGCTTCACCTTCTTGGCGTACTTCTTGATCACCTCCTTGGCGAGCGACTTGGACGGCGGCTTCTTGGCGTTGGCGGCGGCGGGAGCCGGAGCGGGGGCGCCGCCGCGGTGGAAGACGGAGGAGAAGCGGGTGGCGAACGACGAGAGGTACTGCTTGCCGGTGCGCTTGGCCGGCGGAAGCCCGGCGGCGAACGAGGCGGCGACACCCGGCGGCGGCGGCGGGGCGAGGTGGCGGTCGTCCTCGGTGGCGGAGCTGGGGCGGGAGGAGGAGGCGTCGGAGTCCGGGAGCAGCAGCGCGGCGCAGTCGGCGGAGAAGGACGACGACGTGCTGCCGTTGGAGTCGCGGGAGGAGGACGAGTTGGAGGTGGAGTCGGAGGCCGACGCGGAGGAGGTCGACGCCGACGAGAGCAGCAGCGTGCGCACCATGGAGATGCGCGGCGACAGCTGCAGCGGCAGGAGCTGGCCCTTGTAGAACAGCTCGTCCGCCGGGCACAGCTGCGCCGCCGACCTCTGCTTCGACGCCGGCGACAGCGTGACCGTGAACTCGAACTCCGACGACGACGCCGACGACGACGACGCCGGCGACGGGAACGACCTCCCGCCGCCACCACCACCATCCTTGCCTCTTGACCTGCCCATGGTTTCTCGCTGCTGCCACGTAAGCTACGGGCTCATGGCGCGGCGGGTGGAGGAGTGGATTGAGACGAGGGCGAGGTGAGCTGTGAGCATGGCGAGGCGAGGTGGGAGGGAAAAGGTGAAAACTTTTCCGGGATTACGAGTCTGACCGCTTTATGAGGAGAAGATGCGGATTGTCGCATGCGGGGGTGGCCCCCGCAGCCGTTGGATCGATTCCGGATCGCGATCGGACGGCTCAGGAGGCTGTCCTGGCTGTAGCCCCAATACAAAATGAAATAATTAGTGGCAAAATTTACAGATACCCCCATTGTTTTTCAGCTAATAATCGGGGGAGTTGGCTAGAGTTTTAGTTACTTTATTTTTTAAGGAAAGTACTGGGTGCCATAGGTGCCATCACA
Source organism: Oryza meridionalis (assembly GCA_000338895.3). Lineage (NCBI taxonomy): Eukaryota > Viridiplantae > Streptophyta > Magnoliopsida > Poales > Poaceae > Oryza > Oryza meridionalis. Next base: position 20,494,474 of record CM002526.2, read on the forward strand.
CCTAGTGTATACATGTAATTTAAACAGTTATATAAAAATTTTATAAAATTTGATAAGATAGATTATAATAATATAAGACACTAAACAAACAATTCGATCAACATATGAAGAAAAAAATAACAAATTTTATCTACGCTGTACGGGTACTATTCACTGTCTGATTTTATTATTTTTATTTCTCTAGTTGTAGATCAAATTTAGTCATACATGTTTGTGTATAGACTTATATCATCACAATCGATGTTACTAATTTTTTCTATAACTATTTGAGTCGCATGTAAATGATAGGTACCATGGCACCTAAGTGTATAAAATCCTTGTCTTTTTATAGGAAATGAATAGATGTACTCCCTCCGTTAAAAAAAAAAGGCAATATCGGATGGGAATTGAACTCTTATAGGGTTATTCAAATTCGTTGTTCACATCTCCTCATATATTACTCCCTCTATCTCATAATATAATATGTGCACATATTCAAACTTAATTTTAAAAACATTTGACCAACAATTATTATTATATAAATTAAAATTTATTTACAAAAATAAATATCATTGGATTCACATTTAAATTTACTTTAAGATGGTTATAATTTTGTTGCAATAAACCTTGTAGCATATGAGAAATTATAAGTTAAGGATTAGTTTTAAAAACTGTGCTAAGTTTGATCATGTCTTATATTATGGGATAAAGAGATTTTTTTTTTACCGAGAGGGAGTATGTAATTCGTACAGCAGTAGAAATGGATGGATCAATGTTCGCTTGCACAAGAGTAGTTAATGAGTTGACAAATGAACGGGGTAATGACTTTGTGGTTTGGTACGTTTAGTATCCTTCCTGCATCTATTCTTCGTGGGGAAAAAAATGTCCACTTCAGGTATATTACCTGGGATTTTAAGAACCATATTAACGTTTAGATGAGCTTACGGCAAGAGAAGAAATAGAGGTAAATTAGTAATATAAATATTATTAAGTATATATTTAGCGATAGCTTATGTATTAGATATAATTATTAGTGTATTGGATAAGTAATAATTTAGATAGTGTGCATATATTATATGTAAATAGTTCGGTTATATGGTATGTTTAGAAATTGTAGGTACCAGGAAGTCAATAAATATATATAGTATGAATGTAGTTTGAATATAGAATGGGTTTAGTATTATATTTTGTTGTATATAAGACGTGCATAAATTTTTTTAGTGTGTTAGGCCATGGAGGAGAAATGTATATATATTTCGAAATCTCTTTAGTTGTGTGTACAATATCCGAACGAGATAGAAAAAATGAGTAAAAAATATATTAATTTAGTATGAAGATAGAATGGTTTTAGTATTATATTTTACGGTACATTATAAGGGGAAAAAATCCGTCATGCGAATACGTGAATGTGGTAAGATTTTTTTTTTAGTTCAAAGTACCATTTGAGAGTGAATAAGACAAATGAAAGAACAAAATTTAGAGGCAATTTACATGACGGTTGGGATTGTTATAAATAGTATAGATTTTGCAAGATTTATTATTAACATATCTTCATTATTTTGAAGGTTATAAGAGTGAACATGGTGCATTAATTTTAGAAATTACAAGTTTGGAGAAGGACGAGAAATAAATAGGAGACATAGAGGTAAGCATGTATATATATTTATGTGTTTAAATTTGGTAATTACTATTATGTTTTTAAATTTGCTGTCATCTCTAGCAAAATTAATTTACTATTATGTTTTATTGTATATAATACGTGGATAAATTTGAATAGTATTTAGAGCTGCGCCGCGCGGAAAATTATATGTAAAAAGATTGAATACATTAATATGTATCCGTGAACCATTTATTACATTTGAATAGTAACAATGAACATATATTAATATAATATTTGAATTGTTGCTTAACCTTTGAAATACCAAATTAAAAGTCGATTAAGGGATTCATTAAATGTGCAAATCATTTAAACTAATGAAATTAACAAGGGAATAAAATTTTCTTAAGAAATCATGGTTCGAGTTAATTTCTGAAATTCTCCATGAACTAAAATACCCTATGAAATTTTCTTGAAATTTTCGGAGCTATATTGGTAATTTTAAAAGTGTAATAATAATTTCAGAAATTATTGAAAATATAAAAGAAAAGAAAATACCTCAATTAGTATTGGGCTGATTTCAGCCCATTTGAGGAGGAGGGTGTAGGAAAGTGGATAAAATCAGCCCACCTATTGGACTCTAGTCTTTGGTGATTTTAGCCCATATTGATTTCAGCCACCAGCGGATGAGTGTAGGAAATGGGCGGAAATCAGCCCAACAGTGATGGAGGGATTTGATTTGTTTTTCATTTGTTTTTTATACTTATAACAGGCAACGAGCAAATATGGTAGGAAGTGATGTGCTGAACTAAGGGTGGATTTGGGTCTTCAACTGGCATTGTAACTCATGAGGTAACATTGGGAACCGAGGATAACAACACATGTTCATGCAATTGCAATAAACCTTTTACAACAAGTGGATCACATTGGCATCAAGGGTTAACATCGGTACCGGGTAGAAACTGTTTCAAAAAATATTTTTGCACGGATGACTTGTTAACTTCTCATCTAATACCACTGTATATAGTCTAGCATTCGCACGACTCTAATCAACCTGTTACAAGCTATGTATATGAAAACATATGAATTATATTCGGTGCACGAATTATTTTTAATCATTATAGTTATGGTAACCTTTCTCTAAATTAAACCAAAAGCTCTACGTATTATTATGAAAATCGTCCAAAAATTTAGCTCTTTTTCATGCACAGTTTTTTTAAGTACAAGTGGCCTAACTTATAGAATTAATTGTTGTATCCAATGCTAATTCAATCTAGGGACTTAAAGTACAATACACACTATTTTTATGGACTAATTTTCAGAATATACCAAAATTAGGTGGTGGTTTTTCCTTTTGTTTTCTAAACAAAATTGGTGCTATTTTTGAATTCAATATTCACCTATAGATTATTGTAGGTAGTACAACAGTGATCCTTTTTATTCTGCATGCAAGTACCACTAGTGAATGGCAGGGATAGTTTACGCGGTTTGCAGGATCCAGCCAAATGGTCCCCCTATGCATACAGAAGATGGAAGCTCACAGTTCCTAGCAGGGCACACAACGTTTACCGGTAGTTCAATAAACACACATGTTAATGTTCATCACTTTGTAATTTACCGAGTCACAAACATATTTGCTTATTTTTGCAGGTGTACCTCAAGTAAACATGCCCATGTTTCCAACGGGTATGAACAATCAGTGACATGGAGCTTCCACATACAACACTGGTTCGTTCATGATGTGTTTCAGTTTTGATGATTTTTATATTGTGATATTAAATTAGCGCTGCACCTGTAGGGGGATGTACCAAATGTCCATAAATGAAAATGTACAACCACAAGGACCAAGCTTTTTGGAGATGTTAGGCCAAAGAGATTGGTTGTTCAGTCAACCACCTATCATGCAACCAAAAACAACATGTACAAATTATAATTTAGTACAAAATATTTTAGTTCCAGTATGTGTGTACGCTACAGCTTTGGATTCAATGTTTTGTAGGAATGTACACCGCCGATCAAATGATGGGATATGCCGGCAGCGCACTGTCCTACGGAGAACCATGTAGCTACGGCAGGGGGTCGTCAACAGCACAACACGAGATATGACTGTCGCAGCTTGATGAACCGCCTCCAATAACTCAACCAACCCAAGACTACGGGTACATTGATTTCAGCGGTGTTGATTTGGCACATACATCTGTCCACGAGCGACATTCATCTGAAAGATTATCGTTCTAGGATGTAGACCTTCAGCTGGTGCTAGAAGAAAGGGAAAGAAAAAGGACACTACGACATCACAAAATTTCGATGATAAGGCTAATGAGTAGAACGATTTTATATTTTGCTCATTCGAACTAATCTGTAATATTGTATGATAAAACTTTCTAATGTGTCAGATAAATTTCTAAACAAATAAATTCGAAATATTTACCTGCCTTTTCTTTATGAATACTTACAAATATTTACCTTTACTCAACACTTCAGTGGGTTTGAACGCTTGGCGAATTCACTGCATTATCTTATGGTAAGCCTCTAATACGCACCATAAATCATAGCGTACTCAGTTCATACCACAAGTAGGGCATGTGAATTTGCCAAGCGCACTAACCTATTGAAGCTTACGCTAATGATAAACTCTACGAATATGAGTTATATGCTATACTTGAGTCTGCTTCTTTCGTTTCGTAACGTTCCTTTTCTAGGCACTCGACGATTAGGCTCTCTAACCAGACGACACTTCTTTCATTTCGTAACGTTCCTTTTATAGGCACTCGACGAGTAGGCTCTCTAACCATACGACAACAAACTTTCGGCGGGCAATACGTGAAAAAAGCTGGTTCTAGAGGAGAGAATATCTCTCTCTCTCCTTTGTTTGTGCATCAACATGTCACATGGAGCCAGAGCCCGGGGACAAACTAACTTTCGGCGGATAAAATAACTTTCGGTGCGGTCCCGCGCAATGGAGATGCGGAGAGCGTTCGATCCCGCGCGTTAGGAAAGCGGCATCGGAGCCCCACGGGACTGGCTCGGTGCTGCAGCTTGGTACTGCGGGACCGCTTCGGTCCCTAGCCACCGTTCTGCGCAACCGGCCGGGCCGGCAACCGGTCCCACGGGCTACAGCAACATGCACAGCTGTTGCGCGGGACCGACTTGGTTCCGCACCCCCGGTCCGCTCGACCGAGCCGGTATCGCACTCCCATGCTGTGGTACCGTGTTCCCGCATCGCCGGTCTACGGTATCATCTCGCTCCCGCATTTCCAACTCGCGGAATAGGTATATTTTTTGCTAAACCTCATCACCCGTGTATATAAACGTAAATTATGAAAAAAAGTATATTTTCAAATTTAATTCTACAATTGCTGTCCATGTTTTTAACCTATACCTTTCGTAGCAGCTCTCGCAGTTCGACCTAACTTAGGAACCTTGAATTTTAGTAGAGTAGGATGTAGCAAACGAACACCACTCCGAATCGCCGATGCGAAGACAGCGCAGCGCCATGAACCTTTCCCGTCTCCACCCATCGATCGATCGACTCGTTGATGGTGGTGAGAATCGAAAAAACGGTCGGCCTCCACCCACGTTACGGCCCGCTGTGCTTGGTGGCCCAAACGGCCGAACACCCAACAGAATCAATGCCCCGCGCTCTCGCCGCGCGCGTGCCGCCGCACTGGTGTGGCGGTTCGGATGGATGCATAGTAGAAAAAGCCAGACCTATATCACTACATTCTGAGTATTGCATTACTAGTTTCTTATCGCTTAATCAATGCCATACAAAAGACTGGACGAAGTGTCTAAAAAGACATATACAACTAGTAGACAGAGTTTCAAAAGATACAAGTAAAAATATAAGATTATGATGAGTGGTTAAGAAATTTATTTCTTTAGTGAAGATTAAAGATGAGCGAAGAGCCTAGATAAAAGCCTAGTAGATAGAGTTTCAAGAGATACAAGGAAGAATGTAAGATTGATGATAAGTGGTTAAGACATTTATTTTTAAGTGAAGATCAAAATCGAGGGAAGAGCCTAGACAAAAGCCGGGGCCATCGACCTTATAGAGTTACCTCCTTTGAAAAAGATTCCTTAGGGTTTTTCTTTTTCGGGTGTGCCTTTTTTCAACACACATGTAAATATTGTTTGCACCTTGTGTGTTTGTCCTTGTTCTATCAATATACACATAGATAAAGCTTTTGCCCGTCTTAGGAAAAAAGAAATTTCATACTTGGTAATTTCTTAAAACATTATTATATCAATATAAACACGTGCTCAAATAGCCTACACATTAATTTTACTGTTTGAATATATTGATTTCCAGCACACTTGATCAGACAAAAGATTGTTTGTGATAAACTTTTCCTTTTCAACGTTTAATTAGTTTTTTTTCTTTTCCTTTATCCATTCCAGATATATTTGCCCAAAAAAAGCAACTGAACAGTTGGCACCGAGAAACGATGTTATTAGTACCAAATTAAACTAGATGGATGAATATTAACATAAAGGAGTAGTGCTATTTCGACCAAATCAAATGTGATGCATATGTACCCAATAATTAGAAAGTATAATTTGTTGAATTTATGTGGTTTTAATTTGTTTTTAGAAAGAACATAAACTTTTTTTTAGGAACATACACGGGTGGAGGAAGGGTTTTTCCTCCCGGTTGGTAACCCCCCAATACTTCCGGTTTTGCAACCGGGAGTAGCAATATCTTTAGTCCCGGGTGAAATAACCGGGACTAAAATTCTATCTTTAGTCCCGGTTGGTATCACCAACCGGGATTAAAGATAGCGATGCCAGCGCTAGTACCGGCCACTGTTTTTTTTTCATTATTTTTTCCCAAATCGAGTTGGAACTGCACAAATCTCTTCCAAATCAACCAAATCAAGTTGCTACATGTATCCCCAAATCAAAATCAAAGTATCATCACAAACATAGATTTACATCACAAATTCTCAAGAAACAATACATCAAGAAATACATCACAGATTATACATCTCATATCCAATGAATCACAACTTCTAAAAATTCTCAGATCCATCACAAATTCTTAAGAAAAAAAAGTCGAGTTGCCGCTGGCCGGCAGCCGCGCGCCACGCCGCCGCCCTCCCATCCGCCACCGCCCGCCCCCCCTCCGCGCGGCCCTGCGCGCCAGCCGCCGCCGCCGCCTGGACTCGGCCGCCGCCCGCCCGCCAGCGCGGCTCTGCCGCCGCCCGCCCGCCCTCCGCGCGGCCGGCCACGCCAGCCGCCGCCGCTTGGACTTGGTCGCCTGGAGAGGATGAGGCGGGGAGGGGGAGGAGAGGTGAAGGGGGAGGAAGAAGGGGAGAGGAGAGGGGAGACTTCTGAGACGATGGAGATATCTAGGCCGGCTGTTAATTTAATGCAAAGAGGGGGAGAGGAAGAGGCAGGGGATAAGATTGATGACGACGACTGTGGACTGATAGGCACGCAGCTCGGGGTAAAGTTTAGTCCCGGTTGGTATAAACAACCGGGACTAGTTGTTTATACCAACTGGGACTAAAGATAATTAGGGCCCTGACTCGTCCAGACAATTTTTTGAACCGGGACTAAAAATGATCTTTAGTCCCGGTTGGTGAAAAAGTTTTTAACCGGGACTAAAAATGATCTAAGTCCCGGTTTAAATAGGAACCGGGACTATTGTGGATTTTGGATGACCGACCAAAAATGATTTCTCTAGTAGTGATAAAGGAATAACTTTGTTCCAGCCTCTGCATAAGGCATTCACTCAACCGTTATAAGGTATAGAGATCTTGGTGATGATTTTATCTTCTTTTTTTTTAAATTTTTTTATCACCAGACTGTATTTCTTTCCATGTGTATGGTAAGTAGTAGTTTGATTCTCTAAGATAAGGTAAACACAACAGGGATGCATGGCCAAGCAACATTGGCTAGCTAAGTGAAAGAAAAGAGTATTAGTGAGTGGATCATTCTTAAATTTACTCTAATTTGTGTTCGGCATGGAGGTTTGGGAACTAATTAATCTCTCATGCAGATAAAACATAATGACTCATTAGTGTATGATTAATTAAGTATTAGCTAAAGACTTAAAAAATAGATTAACATGATTTTCTAAATCAACTTTTCTATATATATTTTTTTAAAAAACATATCTTTTAGCAATTCGGGAAACATGAACAATAAATGAGAAAGTAGAAACTGAAAAAGAGAGTATCGAACATAGCCTAAGATCATTTCTTTACTCCCAATGATCAGGATATGCCCTCATATATAGAGACCATTGAGAATGGGCTTGTAGTTTGGTGGTAAGTCCTTCGTTTGTGAGGCTAGGCTACCAACCGGTTGGAACTCTGTTTCTGTTTTTTGTCTTAAAAAAGGCCCCTCACTGTGTGTTCCTCTAATTCCTCTAAAGTACAGGTTAAGACATGGCATATGATAACAAATTAAAGCCTCTATATGGGTGAGATAGCATGTCCCCATATGGCTAAGAGCAAATCTTTCAGGGTATTTTCTTAATGTTAAATGTAATGAGTTTGTGATATTAAAAGGCCATCCTACCAAGATATATTTAATGACTTTGGGACGCTAGAAAATATAGTACTTTGTTTGGTCATAAATATTATAAATATTTTACATTTAAGACAAGATTCAGTTGAAACTTTTAAAACTTGAACCATTAACAATTTCCAAAATGCTTAATCTTAAAAAAAATGATATACGTTGATTTGTCTCAAAAAATACTACCATCATATTATAAACTAACTAAATTTTATAAACATATTCTAATACATAATCGATGGTCAGAATCTTACAAAGTTCACCTAAATTTTATCGTAAAAGTTAAATTTTTATTAATAGAGGAAGTGCCTCTTAAGAACCATAAATCACTCTCCTAACAAATATGGATGATCGATGTGATAATAAACAGGTCTAACTAATAGATAAGACACATAACAATAACTATCCAAGCAAACTAATTAATCAAACTACTTTTGTGGATACTACAAAGAAAATGCGACATAGAGACATTTTTAAAGTATCACATAAATGGCTCTTGGTCCATTGTCTCTAGAAACGAAGAAGCTAAAATGTTAATATTGGGTAGATTTTTTTAAAAGGTACCACAAATGTCTTTTGATGAATTGTCTCTAGACACAAAGAGATATTTTATAAAATGTTAATACATGATAGGTAACTAATTATAAGTAACACAAGGCACATATGTAATAACATGAGGTTAAGATGCTTAGTGCCATGTGGATAAAAATGATTTTCTCAAGAGGCCTTGAGTTTAGGTATTGGTAATAGCATGAGAAAAAAATATTTTTTCCCTCTTGGTTCACTATGGTTCTGGTAGAATTTAATGTCTCTATAGAATGTATCTACTCTCTTATAGACATGTTAAACTCGATGCTATTCTTTTTCTCAAACAGATAGGAGAGTTGTGGACCATCTGTACTCCTATAAAAGGTTGGCTTTGGTGGTAGTGGCAGTGAATCTACCACCCACCACTGCTCTTGCAACTTTTACAAATTGCTCCATGATGTTTTCTGATATTGGTTCAAACAAGTTAACACCATATATAAAAAAAGCAAACAAGTGATCCTAACATGTTTGATAAATATATACTCCCTCCGTCCAAAATATTACAACTTTTAGCCATTAGGATTTGTCCCAAAATATAACAACTTCTCCACCAACATTCTCTTCTCAACCAATCACAACCCTCAACTATTCACTTTTCCCACCTATCTCCACTACTCATCCAATCACAACCATCCACCATTCACTTCTACCTACTTTCTTAATAATCATGTCCAACTCTAAAACTTCTTATATTCTGGGACGGAGAGAGAACATTCTTTCGCTATGGCATGTTATAATATATTTCTTTTACAAAAATAGCATGGACATTTTGTATTAAAGAAAAAGAAAGGATAGAACCCTAAGTGCACCCACAAACATTCATACCAAAAGATGTTAAAATATTTAGTTGATTGAAATACCAAAATCAACATAACAAATAGGATTTTACCAAAGAACCAGACAGTAAAACGGATTTAGAACTTCCTCTCTAGGAGAGAGTAGTAACGAAATCTAAAAGAAAACAATGGAATGAATTCCATTCAGAAGTACTTCCTCCGTTTCATATTATAAGACTTTCTAGCATTGCCCATATTCATATATATGTTAATAAATCTAGACATATATGTGTGCCTAGATTCATTAACATCTATATGAATGTGGGCAATACTAGAAAGTCTTATAACCTGAAACAGAGGTAATAGTAACTAATTAAGAGAGTTGCATAGAAACCCAAGAATATTGCTCAAAACATGTATGCAAAAAACTTATTAATTTACTTGTGTAGTGATAATTTGTATGAACTAAAGTTCTAATAGTATGCATGTGAAGTGTCATCTTAATTAGTAAAGCACCAGAGCTAGCTAGCTAAGAAAAGTATTGGTTCAAATATAATGCATACATATGTATGAAAATGGAAGTATTTGATGTACTCATGCATGCATGTGCTCAAAGACTCTGGACTAATTAACGTGCTAACAAGTTTAAATCAACAAGTTGTCACCCTACCCCTTAGCGTGTTACTATTAGACAGAAGTAGAGACATTGGATGGTGTGTTTGTAAATAACATCTGGGCAACTATTTTTTTTTTCACATTGCATAAAATTTGGAGACAAGTAATGAAGTAAACACGATGTACTGAAATGTTATAATTAAGGAAATAATGCCATGACAATATACTGTCTGTCTCAAAAGTAAATTAAAGAGGAAGGAAAATAGAGCAAATCATATACAGGCTGCAGGATGTAAATGCTGATCGAAGAGGGTCCTTTATAAGCATGCAGTACACAGATTGGGACGTGTACACACAGTGCAAGCAAAAGAGGAAACATTGAACAGGAAAGCAGCATTGATTCAAGAAAAATGAGAGATTGTTGGGTCAATATAGATTGAGTACATATAAAAAAGATCAACTAGCTAGCACAACATGCATGGATATCACAATGCTACAACCTATATGTGAGCAGAACAGATCAAATTAAGCCACAGCTAGCTAAATTCCACTGGATTAATATGCTAATTTATTACCCCCTCCATATATTTTTGTTAGTCATATTTCATCTTAGCACACACAATAAGGATAAGTAATTCTAGTTATTCCTCGTAAACAAGCAATTCATTAATATTTACATTTCTCGGTGCCCATGTAGCCAATCTTGTGTGGAAGAATGGAAGTCACGCATTAAATCTGAGAAAATCATTAAGATGATAGGTTATTGGATTGAAATATGTCTATCAAAAATAAATTTTTGAGATTTGAAAATATACATATCAAAATTAGATGGAGGGAGTACCACGCATCAGTGCATCGCGTGTATGCATGTATAGTGTTAAACCTATATGAGTGTGTTCTAGGATAGTAATTAAGATAGAAAGTTTAATTTTGGATCATTCAAGGAATAACACAGCACGGGCCATCAAGCATCAAGTCATCAGCCAATGTCAAACAAAACGAAAGTTAAACAAGCTTAACAATATTAAGTACATTGGGTCAATGAACAAGAGTAATATGAGCAATGACCAAGAATCAAAGTGGGAACAGAACAGCACAAAGCAACACCCATGAAGCAGTATATTGTCAAACAAATGAAATAGAAGAATGGAAAAACAAATTAACCAAAGTAACTGAAATCAAGCTTACGAGAAAAAATAAATCTTTGCCTAGCAAATAACTAATAGTGGAAGAATGGAACAAAAATGAACACATCAAGCAAGCCAAAATATGAAACCAGAAGAATCATGAACAAAAGGTTGGATGGTAGTGCTGTATATGAGTGTTCTAAGGACCTTGAAGACCAAAATTAGTGAAACTTCTGGTTGCTGCTGCTTGTAAGTTGTAACTCGCGGTTCCAAACTTGACCATCCTACAAGCACTAACAAAGTGCGAGAGGCAAATCCATTCACATGTACTGTTCTTAACGAAATCATTATCTGGACTGTAGGGGCTAGCTAGTACCCCTCCGTCCCAAAATAGGGATTTTGGTTGGATATGACGCATTCTAGTACAATGAATCTAGATAAAATCTATTCAGATTCGCTGTCCTAGGATGCGTCACATCTAACCAAAATCCTTTATATTTAGGGACGGATAGACTAGAAGCCAACACGACGTTGTCGCTTTCTTACACTTCTGTTGCAGTATATATACCTAGCCCTCGTATATTGCATTGTGTCTCCTGGCCCGCAGCTGATGACTAGCGACAATTAATATTAGTACTAGAGTTTGAATGTCACAAGGCTTCAATCTTGTGTATGCTATATATATACGGTTAACTGGTGATCGAAGAACAAAGAGACATGGGTTGTTTTTAATTATGTCAATTTCTCCTGTTGGAAGTAGGACCGGAATTCGAATTCTTCAGTTTCTTCACGGGTAAAACAAAAAAGGGGGGAAATTCCTGATGCCCTCTAGTACAGTGCAATTCGCCATGAAAACGAAGGGTGGACATGCATGATAATTGCAGCTAGCTAGAATATTTTTTTTGACGAAAAACCAGTAGGAGAGGCTCCTACGAAAATGCATTGCCAAAAGAAGATATTTACAATCCCAAAAAGTTCTGAGAGTGAGAAAAGAAGAAAGAAGAAAATAGAAGAACACTTGCTTTTCTTTGATCTTGCTAGCTAGAATATGCTCGCAACACTTGCTTTTCTTTGATCTTGTGTCCATGCCATGCATATATAACTAATGAATTCGAAGGGCAAAGATAGATAAGATGTGTTCATGACTATATGCTTGTATCCACTATATTCCTGATGAAAGTGGTCTTTCAATTTCAAGCCGATCTTATATATATTAATTAGAGACTGAAAATGAAATGAAATTAAAGTGATCGACGTCGTCATCCTAATTAATGTATATATACATTTATATCATACTGGTTTATAACTGGTTAATTAATTAATAATGATAATATTAGCACGTTGATGCTGATTATGAGTTAAGATATAGATATGGTGCGTGCCAACGATATCTAGCTGTGATTTAGGCCTTGTTTAAGATCCAAAAAATTTTGGCCAAAAACGTCACATCAAATATTTGAACATATGCATAGGGCATTAAATATGGGAAAAAAAACAATTGTATAGTTTGCGTATAAATTGTGAGACGAATCTTTTGTGCCTAATTACGCCATGATTTGACAATATGATGCTACAGTAAATATTTGCTAATGATGGATTAATTAGGCTTAATAAATTCGTCTCGCAATTTACAGGCGGAATCTGTAATTTGTTTTGTTATTAGTCTATGTTTAATACTTCAAATGTGTGTCCGTATCCTTAAAAACTTTACACCCAAAGAACTAAACACACCCTTATATGCGTACACTGCTTTAGCCAGGTGAGTGCAGTAGTAGTATTATTGCAGCGAAGTACTCCCTCCGCCCTATAAAAAATTTAAACTTCTGGGAATGAATCTGGATAAGCATTTATCCGGATTAATCCTTAGAAGTTTTTTTGGATGGAGGGTGTAGTGCGTTTACTGTTTCGCACGCTACCACTCTAGCAGTGGCATGGCATGGCATGGCAGCACAGCGCAGCACCACCCCGAATTGGTGGTGACTGGTGATTGGCGAACCGATGCTCCAAGCTCAACCATGCCAAAAGAAAAAGAACCGCACAGAAAGAAAAGAAAAAGGTGACCATAAAATCAGAGGAACAGTAGTAGGCAAAAAAACGTCTCGGATCGAAGAAAAAAAATCTGGAAATTAATATACTAGCATCAGCTCGTAGCTGGCCGCCGATCATCATGATATATACATATATATATCGATGGCGACGACACGAGCATTGCATCATCAGTTCATCACTTGCAAAGTTGCAAATTAAGAGCTAGCAGTGAAGACGACAATTAATTAACCAAGCCATTGATATCAATAGAGAAGAAGAAGAGAGCGAGGGGAAATTAAACAAGGAAGAAGAATTTATCCCCCCAGGTGTGTGGCGTCCACAGTACCAAACACACAACACAGCTAGCGGCAGCTCAGGCTAAGATTTTGCCTTCATTTTTTTAATGCAAAACTCAATTCATCCCTTAAAGGGATATCCCTTTATTTTTTCATATCACTTAAAAGTCATCAAAAAAATTGAAAAAAAAATAGTTGAATAGATTAATATATGATACATCACTTCACAAACATACAAATTCAAATTCAACTTATACAAGTACAAGCAAAAATAAAAAATTTAACTATGAATAGAACGTACAATTCATCATCAATTTTTTATTTTTGTTTCGAATTGTATAAGCTGAGTTTTAACTTGCATGTTTGAAAAAGATATACTATCATGTATTGATCTATTGATCTATCTTGATATGTACAGAACGAGAGGATATATATTCGAGGGACAACAATCCACTCCCTTTTTTAATTTCATTTGAGGCATGTGGTGATGAGCTAGGCTAAGGAATAGAGCGGCACACTGAAGCTAGCACACACACATGCAATTTCATCATGCAATACACACAGCGAACAAGGTGGTCTTCCTCATGGCGGGATCGGGGTGGGTCACTACACCTTGCTGTGCGGGTGGTCGTCGTAGAGCAGCGTCGGCGGCGAGAACACCGAGTAGCTGGTGTCCAGCAGCTGCGACCTGAAGACGTCGTCGTCGTCGTAGCCGCCCCCGCCCCCGCCGCCGCCTTCGTCGAACGTCGCCGTTTCCACCGGATGACCCGGCGCCGCGCCCGCCTCCACGGCGTCGGCGTCGCTGGCTGCGCCGGTGTCGGGCAGCGTGGTGGCGCCACCGCCGTCGTCGCCCGCGGAGGCGCGGGGGCTGTACTTGGAAGGGTCGGCGTTGCGGCCGGTGAGCTCCTGCACGAGGGCGCGGAACCCGGCGGCGCTGGTCCTCACCCGCATGGGGTTGGAGATGTACACCACCTTGATCGGCTTCTTCCCCGCCGCCGCCGCCTTCCCGTTCCCTCCCCCTTTACCACCACCACCACCACCCCGCGTCGCAGTAGCACTAGCATTGCCCCTGGAGCTCTGCTGCCTCTGCCGATCCATCACCCCCACCCCAACCTCCTCCTCCTCCTACCGACGAGATCTGGCTCCTGCAAGCAGCGGCAATCTGAATGACAAGAGCGAGTGCTACCGGTTCTGGGCGTGGCCATGTAAGGAGGACTCCCAAATCGTGGGGATTTTTTACCGAGCGCGCGAGCGAGGTGGTTGCGGGTGTGGATGAGGGGAAAGCGGGGGGCGTCGTGGAGCAGTAAATATCGGACAGGGTAGGCCTGCGTCACCTAGTGGATCCCACGCTGACGCGATCTGTACAGTGGCCAGGAATTCCTTCGTCACCGCCCGCCACGGCTTACCCGCGCCCACGTACCTCGGCTCCAGGGTCACCGACACCTGGGCCCCACCTACCCACGCGCCAGCCAACCACAGCGCTGGGTAGACGCCCCATAGGGTGTCAAAACTGCAAAGGAAAAGAAATATTGGAGTATCGGTATAGTGTGTGAAGGGGGTTGGAAACAGAAAAATTATTGTTGCAGTGTCAGCGCCCCACTTGCAAGTTGCGAGGGCCCATGCCTGGTGAGTGGGATAAAGTGTGAGGCCCTTCTAGTTAAAGCTGTTGTTCAGTGCGGACCACACATTTTAAACTGCGCTAGAGGACACTAAAATACAGTACATATTTGCTCTTCCTGAGCATTATTGATTGGCACTACCGCACCACAACTAAGAAATGTTCTCTCATTTGCCACCGTTTGTATCTTGCCACCGTCTGTATCTTTCCTTATGGAAGGAAAAGGGTTCATCGTTGTAGCTGAACTATCTATGTCGGTATTAAGTCGCATGTCTTTATTCTTACTTTTGGTACTATTTTTAAAGGTTAAATAAATTTGGTGACGAAGTAAACATTAAAGATATTGGTATTATCATAATTAGTTCCTCACCGTCTACCATGTCGACACGAAGGATTCCAAAACACATATAATAAACGGTTCGTTTGCACGTATCGACCAATAAGTTTCGGAAAACCCACACCATTACACATGGTACGCTAACATTATACCGTGTGACTTATGATTTTAGTGTTACCTCCCACACTATTACCACGCTATTATCATTTGAAATGTGTAAAATACCCAAAATTTTTAGTTTCGAAGGATTATAAAACGACCAAATCTATGGATCTACCGTCGGCTCACCCCGGGCGCATGGATCCGCCGCTGACCGGTCTTCCGGAGGGGAGGGGAGGCGGTGGTGACGAGGAGGAGAGGCGGCGACTTGGCTCCTCCCTATCCCACGACGCACAATGACCGACTACGCCGACGCGACGACGACTGTCGCGCCCACGATGTGGCGACGACGACGGCATCAATGCCTGTGGGAATGGCCGCGGATGGAGGAGGAGAGCCGTTGGCCGGAGGGGGAGGCTGGCGGTGGCGCGCCTTTTTTTATTTCGCTGAAATGTTTTTTGCAGGCGAGTGAATCTACTGCCTACGAAGATGGAGATGTCGCCTGGTGGACCCACGACCCGTATGCGAAAATCATCTATTTCCGCAGGCCTTTGCATACAGGCGGTCTGCCTGCGAAAACTGTTTTTGGCTGCCTGAAAAAACAATTTTTCTAGTAGTGTCAAAACCGAAAACAAATTTGGATTTTTTTTCTTGAAAACAAAAAGGGATGCAGAAATGGTACTATCTATCAGAAAGAGAAATGGGTTGGAAACTTTCTTAGAGAATATCTCAAAAACTAATTTTAAACTTTTTCCAAAGAATGTTTACCGTCTCAAAGATGAAAAATTGGACTTGATAACCGTGATGTTATCCTTATGATACAAAGTGGAAAGTTGTACTATTAGCTGCTAAAATTTTAAATTTTTATATATTGTTTTAGAAATAAAATAAAAACTCGGTTTCCCATAAATATTCATCATGTTTTCATATTCAATAATATTCTATTCCGCTTTCATACACAAGATTTTCTATTTCTATTTTTTAATAGAAAACATGGAAACGAAAATGATATGATATGGTTCCCAATCTTTTATTGAGTCGTTTTCATTCCTACCTATACGTTCATATCAAATCATTACCACACCGTCTTTTCTCGAAAAAAAGTCACACCAACTTGCCAAAATGTGTGTTAGAGCAAGTTTAATAGTGCAGCCCACTACTCACGCTAAATCATCTATAACCAATATAATAGCCAATTCATATAATAGTTGCTTAATAGTACTATTAGTACCTGGTCCCACCTATCATACACACATTACGTCTTAAAGTCTGTGCTGCAGCTGGCTACAGATCTATAGCCCGCTGCTTTTCTCTCTCTTTCTTTATCTTTTTAAAATATGTTTATAGCTGGCTTATAGCCTACTATTGTACTGCTCTTAGCTAAGGTGCGGCGATCAATTAAGGACGCGCAAGAATATGTTGACCACATATTAAGTCCAGATGAGACAAGAAAAATAAAGTATCGTGTGTGGAGTCCGCTGCAATACTTGTGACAGTGAAACAAACAAACAGTTTTAAAAAAGGTTTGACAGTGTTTGAGTATTACTCACTCAAACAAACACCCTCTTTAATTTGGAGGGCAATTTTACTAATTTTGAATCTTGAGACGTTAGGATATATAGATACAACCTCGTATATTTATCAATTTTTAACACTGGAAATTTTAAATGTTGAAAAAACTAAAACTGTTACTACAAGCTGACTGGCGATTTGTCCTTGATGTTTCTAAATTCAAATTTATCTGGTTAGGAATTCCACTCAAAGTACAACGATCTTATCTTTGTTAATTATATGAGTTCTCATCATTTACAAGGTGCTAATTATTAATTTATTTTTAAAAATTATTGCAGGAAAAAATAATTAGACTTAAAACTGATCACAACTTGGAATTTATTAATTTGAATTTTAAAACACCACAATAAACATGCAATTTCATCATGCAATACACACGGCGAACAAGGTGGTCTTCCTCGTGGCGGGATCAGGGTGGGTCACTACACCTTGCTGTGCGGGTGGTCGTCGTCGAGCAGCGTCGGTGGCGAGAACTCCGAGTAGCTGGTGTCCAGCAGCTGCGTCGTAGCAGTAGCTAGCCCCCGCCGCCGCCTTCGTCGAACGTCGCCGTCGCCGCCGCCGGGCGACCCACCACCCCGCGTTGCAGTAGCAGCATTATATTGCCCCTGGAGCTCTGCTGTCTGGCGATCCATCACCCCCACCACAACCTCTTCCTCCTCCCTCCTCCCTAGGGACGAGATCTGGCTCCTGCTAGCCTCGGATGGATCGATATGGCGTATGGGTGGGGAAGAGAGGAAAGGGGGGCTCCTCCTCCTCCTCTTTGCGAGAAGTTCGCTGTGGGACTTTGGGGAAGAGAGAACGGGAAGAGGAGGACGGGGAGTCCACCCGCCGCCTCTCTTGCTCCTATCAACGCCTGATCGCATTGGTTTCTCCAGGTTTTCTTTTTTTCTAAACATAAATGAAATTACGGACGCTGATGTAAACACGCTTACATCATCATAAATAAAAATATTAGTGCTAATGCAGTGCTTTAGCGAACTTCAATTTTTTATTTACTCACTAATTGCTAAAGGATACCTTTATGAGGGGTTCTCACTACTAGAAAAATCAAGTTTCATAGTGTTACCCTTTTATTTTTACTGACAGGTTTAATAAAAATACGCTTGCGAAAATAATTGAGAGAGATGGGTTACCAACCCCAAAAATCAATTTTCTCTAGCGGTCACCTAAGAGGTCCGCTTGTAAAAATAAATGTCTTTTTACAAGCGGACCTATTAAGTGACCGCCAGCGAAAATTTTGATATATATCCCTGCACGCACAAAGAGAACTATTTGGCAAAAATCAAATATACCGCCAGCGAAAATCAATTTTGTTTCTTTCTCAAAAATATTCGGGTTTTAAATTATTTGGCACAAATATACCGTCGGTATCGCTCAACAAATACGCGAAAATGACGTGGGTCAACAAATACGCGAAACTGTGCAATGTGCAAGACCGCTCGCGTGGTCTCGCACTGACAAACAGCGACACCGTTTTAAAAAATAATTAATTAGTGATTAATTATCAATGATTAAATATTAATTAATTAATAATTTATGATTAATCATCCTAATTAGTGATTGATTAAAGCTCAGATAACGAGATAGCCGGTCTCGCTCAGCTGTTGTAGCTTTTCGTCGCGCCGTTGTCACGCGACATCATATCGTCAGTATCATCAGCCCATGTCATTTTCGCCCATCCGTCGTTAAGCGATACCGTATATTTGTGCAAAAATAATTTAAAATCCGAATATTTCTGAGAAAAAAATAAATGAACAGTATATTTTCAAATTTAATTCTTTTGATGGGAAGATGTCTTCCTGTTCAAGACATCAAGCAAAACCTGATGAAAGAAGGCAGTGACTTGCTGAGTTACTACTGCTCCCAGACCATGAACAGCTAGGCCGTCATAACATGTATAAATGTATTAGTTCTGTTAGAAACAATGCTTGGAAACGTAGAATGTGGTAGGAGTAGGTATTGTCGTCGATGCAGTGGCAAAGCCAAAAAAATCTTTGAAAATAAGGTTAAACTTGTATCTTTAAATTTCTACTGTATGTTAAGATAATTTCTACTACTTAAAAAGTTGAAGTTGTTTTCTTTGTCCGTTTAATACAAAATAGAGTGATTTTCGTCATGGCAGAAAACATCGGACGCGAAAAAAAAGAGCAAAAATAATCGGACGCGGAAAAAAGCAAGCGCCGCACACCCCCTCCTCCTGGGCGCTAGCTTCACTTCTCCTCCCCTCTTGATCATATCAATCACACAACATTCATCACAGATTCAATCACAAGAGGAAAAATTACACAGCAAAAATTACCCGTGCATAGCACCGCCTCCTCTCGCTTCCTCCACCGGATCTGGATGAGGGGACTGCCACCGCTGCCGGCAAAGGGGGCCACCGCCGCTGCTGGGAGAAGGGGCCGCCGCCGCTGTCGGAAGAAGGGGGCCGCTGTCGCTGCAAGGATAAGGGGGCCACCGTCGATGCCTCCTTACGGCCGCTGCCGCTGTTGGGAGAAGGGGACGCTGCCGCTGCAAGGAGAAGAGGGCCGCCGCCGCCGCCTCCTTGTGGCCGCCGCCGCTGCCGGAAGAAGGGGCCACCGCCGCTTCAAAGAGAAGGGGGCCGCCTCCGCTGGAGAAGGGGCAGCCTCCACCCCCGCCGCCAGCGCGTTGCTGCTAGGAGAAGGAGGAGGCGAGAGAGGGCGAGACAGGAGGGGGATGCGAGTGGATGGAGTGAGAAGTGTGAGGAGCGAGTGGATGAGGTAGAATGGCCGCGATCGAGAGAAACGAGTGGATAAGGACGTTGACCAGTCGGTTTTTTATTGGTGACGGTTTTTTAAGTAGAACCGACACCTACATTTATATTATAGGTATCGGTTCTTTTAAAAAATCGGCACCTATAACATTTGTACCGGATTTTGCGCTACAACAGACACCTATAATATTTGTACCAGATTGTGTGGTTAACCAGCACCTATAATATAAGTATAGGTGTCGGTTGGTGTCGGTTTTTCTTGAGAACCGGCACTTATAATGCTTAAAGGTGTCGTTTCTTTATTTTATTCATCGTGCGAAGGTTGAAAAAGGCTCATGGTACCGGTTTTAAATGAACCGGCATCTATAAAACCAGTCCCTGTGAGAGTTTTTTTATAAGGTAAATAAACAATCTAAATTTCTAATCACAAAAGGACAAAAGATCTAATCGCAAAAAGACCACCACACCCTGCGCTTGCTTCGCTTCTTCCCCTTCCGATCTCTTTTTTTTCTATAAAATAAACAAACAATTTAAATTCCTAAAAGTACAATGATCTATAATAAAAAAAGATGAAAATATGTCTCACCACACCCGTTCGTGTTTTCTTTCCTCGTGATCTCGTTTTATCTTTATCTTTATTTTTATCTTTATCTTTACATATATAAAATATCTGTAGTGTTTATATTATTCATCGTTGTCTACCGTACGTCAACGATTTTTATGTTTCTGCACTAGCGCCCTAGCAGCGCGTGCAAGTCTGATTGCTCCCAAACTAAAAATCACCGCTTCCACGTCGACGGTCAAGCATCCCCACGCATTAGAATCCATTAGGCTCCACACACAGCACATCCTATTTGCCTTCCCACGCCAATCACACAACCATAAATCATATCATATTTTGCTTCTGCTCTATCGGTAAGTTTACAATTTAAACGATGTCAAAAGGACCGCCAACTCGTGAATTAGGAAATAATGAGTCATTAATATAACAAAATATATAATAGTAACAAGCCTCATAATCCATATGACATGTGGCCATAACAACTAGGAAATCCAAATTAATAATTAATCAGAGTAGGTCTACTCTTTTTAATATACACATGGATTCGTTACATGAAGTCATGAACAAACAAACACCCAATTTGAGAAATGATACATCTGATAATTTAAATAATATGTTTTTGAGGAAGTGCCTGGTGCCTGCCAGCTTGAAGTGGCTGCTGACGGTAACCCATACACTGACGGAGGCCATGCAGGTGGTGTCGGATAGGCCTACGTGACATTTAAGGCGGCGTTGTAGAGTGTGGAGATACTCGCAATGGGAGGCAAAATGGTTGGTGTCGCTGTGCATTGGTAAGGCCCAACAGTGGAAGCGGTTCGATGAAGATGAGGAAGCGACGTAGTTGAGGAGACGATAGGAGTAGAACATAAGCCCACGCTTTGATCGCACAAGTACGACCATCATATGTAGATTTCTCAATCATTGTGTTGTACCGCCACCACAAGGGATCAGCATGTGGTGCCCAAGCTTTTCACTCCAAGAAATTCCTATAATGCAGGAAGGGCGAAAGCAGAGTTTTGTTAATCCGCTTATTAAAAACAAAAGTTTCCGAAAAACCGGTGAACATACACACAAACAGAGAAAACAACCATGGAAAAAAGTTGAAACACACAAAAAAATTAAAAACATACTATAATACAGTGGAACGGAACATTTAACCCCTGTTACTAGATCCTGTTGCAACACACGGGTATATTTGCTAGTTTAATAAAAATTTAGTAGACAAATCTAGAGCTTAAGTCTTACCTGCCCTAGATTATACTACTTATTAGGTCGATCATATCGATTCCAAGATGGAAAGATGATGAATGGATGTATTGTACTCTATTAATTTGTGCAACTGGTACTTGTCGTGGGCGCTTGTGGCAACTCTGGCAAATGGGAATGGGATGGTTTGATTGGTTTCACCTCTTGGCGGTTTGCAGGTCGATCTTGACCTGAGCTGCAGGACCGGAGGAGGATGAGGACCTGCCTGACTTTACCCGGCCTTTGACTGCATGCTCCATGATATGCCTAACTTAGCCAGTTCTTCCATTCTGCAGGAGAGGAGTATTACGGGATAGTACATTTTACTTTGTTCAGATCGTGTGTATGGCTGTACATGTACAGTAAGGAACCAGTAGAGAACATATGCACTTGGCGGATGAGCAAACTGCTCTAACTCGAAGCTTTGGCTTCTCTGCCGCAGGCGTGACACTCGCCGCTCGATCGATCTCTCTCGATGTATCGAGCGCCTTCGTGTACAGCTTAATTTTAACAGCTGTAAATGTATGCCTGGACCAGGCACATCTTTTACTGGGGTCTCCTGCTACAGAATACTACCTCCATTCCATATTACTCGTCTTTTTAGTTTTTGTTTGTCAATGTTTGATCATTCGTCTTATTAAAAAAATTTGAAATTATTATTCATTTTGTTTGTCAATTGCTTTATTATCAAAAGTACTTTGCATATGACTTATTTTTTTTATATTTGCACTAACTTTTCAAATAAAACGAATGATCAAACGTTACAAATAAAAAGTCAAAAATGTCACCTATTATGGGACGGAGGGAGTAAAACCTTTTTTCTCCTCTGCAAATCTCTGCAACCACATCATGGACAAAAGCTTCTCTCTCTTTCTCTCTGATTTTTGTGTCTCAGTGCGTTTGACCCCTTTGGCATGGCATCGCCGTCGTCTCCGAGAGGCCTCGTCCTTCCTCTCTTATCCGATGGCATGTACACGCTCGTTTGTGACTTGTGAGGTCCCCCGTAGATGGACGACGACTGTCTGGAGACGTCGTTCGAGGGCGTACGTTGGTGGCCCTCCTCGTATTGTATACGTGGGTTAGGGCGTTCAATTCGTGGGGCAGAAGACAGCAACATCATCATTGATTCAAATTAACTTGTTTGACAGAAACGTCTTTGGTTCAGGCCGAGTTTAGATCTAAAGTTTTTCTTTAAACTTCCAATTTTTCCATCACATTAAAACTTTGGCTGTGTTTAGTTCACACTAGAATTAGAAGTTTGGTTAAAATTAAAATGATGTAACAGAAAAGTTGGAAGTTTATGTGTAGAAAAGTTTTAATGTGATGAAAAAGTTAGAAGTTTGAAGAAAAACTTTGGATCTAAACACGGCGTTTCCTACACACACAAACTTCCAACTTTTTCCATCACATCGTTCCAATTTCAACCAAACTTCCAATTTTAGGGTGAAGTAAACACACCCTCAGCTTTGCCCGCGGCTTTAAGCAATACTATATAAGAAATGGGAGTACTGCACATTTGGGAATCGGAGTATTAGTTACTACTCCATCCGTTTCATAATGTAAGTCATTCTAACATTTTCCATATTTATATTGATGTTAATGAATCTAGATATATATATTTATAGATATATATATTTATGTTGATTCATTAACATCAATATAAATGTGAGAAATGCTAGAATTACTTATATTGTGAAACGGAGAAAGTACCTTTGTACCTGATCACTCATGTTTTAATCACTATTTCCTGGGCCTTCTTATCTGAGCTTCTGTAGGGCACCTAGAGAAAATTACCGCAATAGTTTGAGTAGTAGTAAATAAATCTGATCGCCTGTATAGTTCGTGAAAAGAAAATTTTTAGGTGCCACATCGGATGTTTGATCATATGTCAGAAGGGATTTTCGGATATGAATGAAACAACTAATTTCAAAACTCGCCTGGAAACCACGAGACGAATCTTTTGAGTCTAATTAATCCGTCATTAGCACATGTGGGTTATTGTAACACTTATGACTAATCATGTACTAAGTAGGCTCAAAAGATTCGTCTCGTGATTTTCCTTCTAATTGTGCAATTAGTTTTTTAATTCATATTTAATGTTTTATGCATGTGTCAAAAGATTCGATGTGATGTTTTTAGAAAAAAAAAGGAACTACACCAAACCTAAAGGCATTCGCAATATAGTTTAAAAGTGGTCCATAAGCAATACAATATTTGTTTCAGCCACCTAGCAACATTGTGGAACTAGTCCATAGCAAAGAAATAACAAAAGCTACTCATAAGCATATAGGCTGTCCATAGAGAATAAAATATATTATTTGTCTCTATCTCTTCTCTCCTCCTAATACTATTTGCTATCCATATACATTGTGGATGTTACAATAGCTAAAGTTTGTATAAGTGGGTCGTATCTATATGGACTACTTTGACTATATATATTGTTGTTGCCATAAGGTGAGAACAAATCAATGGCGGAGCACGCCAAAAAAAAAACTAGGTAGGTCAAACCCACAAGGCATATATTGAAGTCACATGTATACATGAACGTGAAGACGAGCCTGAGCCGACACATTGCTGTAGAGGCAGATTCTTAATCATTACCAAAAATGATAAACACATTACTGCTTCTAGCTCCTGACTTGTTCTCATGTTGAATCTGCTAAATTGCAACCTACCGATGGTAATGGGTAATTTCTAGTGACTAATGACTTTCAGTTAAATAAGCGCATTATCGCTTGTTACCGGTCTATTTCTAATTGGAATAGTGTTGCGGCAATTGGGTGACACACCTCGATCTTTTCCGATTCTAAAAGTTAAATATACTAAACTTGAGACGACGGTTATGTAACACTTCTTTAATTATAAATAGAGATTCACAAATAGACTTCAATAAATATGTACGCCTTATCTTATATTGATTATTTTTTTTTATTGGTGTTTTCAAATTTTATTTGAACTACACTCTTTTTTAAAGTGTTAGATTGTAATAATTGGCTATAATTTTTTCGAGTAAAGGCCGGGATATTTTATTCTAATATTAAGAAAAAGAAGCCCCGGACGCTAGCTGCAACACGCCATCACCGTGCACTGCCAGTGCCATGGATGAGGAAGCTGCGCTGGCAATCCCGCTGCCTTTGCGCCTCATGTCCTCTCTCGTCCTTCATGAGGCGTCGGCCGCCAAGGCTATGTGCAAGTACCTCTATTCCAAAATAAGCGTAGTTTTATATTGTTTATGTCTAATGTTTGACCGTTTGTTTTATTTAAAATTTTTTTATAATTAATATTTTTGTTGTTATTAGATAATAAAATATAAATAATATTTTATGTGTGACTATTTTTTTTATTTTTTATAAATTTTTTAAATAAGACGGACGGTAGTTGGAGTAGTAGGCAAGTAGCGATGCGTCACACAACAGCGAAGGACGGCGCTACTGAAGTTCGTGAAGCTAGGGGACCAGGGGTGAGGTGATGCTAGGAGAGGAGGTCGCTGAGTTAGGTTGGGGCTAGGTATCGAACAAATCGGGAACAAGGCCAGGGAGCAGATCGAGCATATGTAGGTAGCAGCCTGGGAGCTCGTGGACTCATTGCGGCCCAGCCAAGCTTTGTAGCCCAACTTGCAGACTGTGGCCTGCGGGGGTAGGGGGTGTCCGGGCCGCCGGTAGCTGGGCCAAGCGCACTACTTTATCGTATGGGGCCATTTTGAATTGAAGCCAAAATATGACCTTACCAATTTATTTGTATTTTAAATAGTGATAGTGTATTTTTGATTGAATCCAAATCATTGGTAATGCCCATTAACAATTTAGCACTAATCTATAACTTTCTTCTCTATATCATCAATATTTGGCTTTACAGGTAGCAATTTAAATATGTACCATGCATCTCTACCATATCAAAGAATTGGTAGTGCAAAAATATGCCAAAATTTTGGCACTACCAAAGATTTGGTAGGGTAAAGAACCAAACAACCCCATAATGATCTATATTAAAATATGAGTTCAATTCATGGGCAGAAGCTACCTCGTAACTAGTTGATACCCTGCGCTTTCCAGCGGGACATGTCGATAAATGCATGTTATACATTAAACAAATGATAGATTTATATATTTAAATAATATGAAAATGACGTAGAGATAATAAATGGACATTGCTTACATATTGAGCTCTAAAAATACAATAAAATTATAAATGATATGTCATATTTGTATGATATTTAAAATACACTAGATGATAATTGCTAGTGAGTAATAATGTGGCACTCTTGCATGTGATTTAAAATACTTTAGATAACAATTGCTAGTGGGTGATGATGTGACACACTTGCATACTGTGTTTTAAAAATTAGTGTGTATCAACTTTACAGTAAGATAGGATTAGAGGCCTGGTGCTTAATGCAAAATTAATCCCAACATTTGGTAAATGCTAATAACCAAATATATTTTCTTAATTATATAACTGATGCATTTTTTCAATAATAGGAAACACAGAAAAAAAATCATCAATTGTCATTGTCGAGGCAAACTTTCAAAACCCCAATTAGAGTTTAGAAAAAAAAACATAGAAAAATAGATGAGATGGAGGAGTGGATTCATTGGTAGGAGGAAAACTGTGAGGGGAAGGAAATGATTTTCACATACGGTGATTGAGGAGTTGTGTGTGAATTGGCGCAAGAAATCAATCGACTAGCTGTTGAGAAGAAAGACATAGCTGCAGTCTGCAAAGCTATGAGAAATTCTAGAAAATTACTATCATCAAATATGGGTTGCCATTTTGGATTTTGGTTTCACTAAATTGTCACTCTTAATTAGTGCTTAAGAGCTAGAAGGCCTTGGCGGACGACAAAAATGCACTAGGGAAGTTCAAAGGCATTTTCATTGTGATGGCATTCTAGTATATGAATACCAAATCTGAGTAGCAATTTAGCAAAGTCAAAATATGGAATGGCGTTTGAGCGAACCATATTTGACGATGGCATAATGCTGTATTTGCTGTTGATTGGTAGTTAGATTTGTAGTACTAAAATATTTATCTTGTAATAAATTAATTTATTTGGGACGGATGGAGTAGCTGCAATTTTAGCACACTGTTAGGATTATTAAGAAGGTAAATTTGCTGATATGAAAGAGAGGAGAAAGGAGAGAAGCATTGATATTAAAGTTAACAATGACTTAACATCAACTCTTAAAATTTATAAAAGGAACCTTTGTTGTAGGAGGATAAAAAAGGAAAGAGTAATAAAAAAATTGCTTTGTAGTCTGTACATTAATTGTTAATTGTTAGAGCCTTTATCGTCTCAACTATTATCTCTGAATAGTCTTTAAACGTACTAATTAAAAGCCTATACTAGAATATCTACCTTTGAACATATCCTTATAACTCATCATACTATTACTACAATTAAAATTTGGATAACACAGAATTTTGGGAGCCCTGTAGTTAACCCTGAACTCCCATATAGACGGGCCTGATGAAACCTCACTGTTGATTCAAACTTCTATGAAAAAAACATCTTCGACAGCTTGCCCACTTCAAACATAACATAGGAAATGGGAGTATTGAACATTCACAAATTATTACTTTGTACCATGATCACTCCTGCTTTAATCACTATTCTCCATACATACGATTGAAAACGGTTCGGAAAATTTCTGGATGATTGAAAACGGTTCAGAAAGTTTCCGGATTCCGAACTGTTTCGGTAAACGGGAAACATTGGACGGAAATTTTCAAAACCGAAAACAAATTTGGAATTCTTTTCTTGGAAACAAAAAGGGATGCAGTAATAGCACTATCTGTCAGAAAGAGAAATAGGTCAAAAACTTTCTTGGAGAATATCTGAAAAACTAATTTAAAACTTTTTTCCGAAGAATGTTTACCGTCTCAAAGATGAAAATTTGAACTTGACAAAGTGTTTATGAACCGTGATATTATCCTTATGATACAAAGTGGAAAGTGGTACTATTAGCTGCTAAAATTTTAAATTTTTATCTATTGTTTTAGAAAGAAATTGGAAACTCGGTTTCCAATAAATAGTCATCATTGTTTTCACATTCGATAATATTCTATTCTGTTTTCATATTCGAGGTTTTCTATTCATATTTTTTAATAAAAAAACATGGAAACGAAAATGATAGATATGGTTCCCGTCTTTTTCTGAGTCGTTTTCATTCCTACTTGTATGTTCATATCAAATAAATAAACACAGTCTTTTCTTGTAAAAAAAGAAGTCACACCAACTTGCCAAAATGTGTGTTAGCTAAGGTGTGGCGATCATTAAAAGACGCGCAAGAATATGTTGACCACATATTAAGTCAAGGTGAGACAAGAAAAATAGAGTATCACGTGTGGAGTCCGCTGCAAAAATGTGGCATGATATATACACTTGTGACAGCGAAACAAACAACAGTTTTAAAAGTTTTAAAAGGTTTGACAGTGTTTGGCAAAGTACTCACTCAAACAAACACCCCCTTTAATTAGGAGGGCAATTTTACTAACTTTGAATCTTGAGGCGTTAAGATATATAGATACAACCTCATACTTTATCAATTTTTAACATTGGAAATGTTAAATATTGAAAAAACTGAAACTGTTACTACAAGCCGACTGGCAATTTGTGCTTGATATTTCTAAATTCAAATTTATTTGGTTAGGAATTCCACACCAGAGTACAACGACCTTATCTTTGTTAATTACTCTCTCCGTCCCATAATTACAGATCGTCTGTCCAAATTCATTATACTAAAATGTTTTACATTCACCCATTATCCCTTATATTATGGGACGGAGGGAGTATATGAGTTCTTGTCATTTTACAAGGTGCTAATTATTAATTTATTTTTTGTATATTATTGAAGTAAAATAATTAGACTCAAAACTGATTACAACTTGAAATTTATTAATTTGAATTTTAGAACAACACAATAAACTATAAAAAAATATTTGA
This sequence comes from Oryza meridionalis, assembly GCA_000338895.3. Lineage (NCBI taxonomy): Eukaryota > Viridiplantae > Streptophyta > Magnoliopsida > Poales > Poaceae > Oryza > Oryza meridionalis. The sequence goes on from CM002526.2 coordinate 20,523,118, forward strand.
GACTTCAAACCGAGCACCTCTTTCACTTAGTAAAAACATTAAGTAGGGGTACTTTTCTAGTGACGATTTTTAAAGTGTTTATAAAATTGAGAATTTCTATACTCTAGTACTTTTAGCATGACCAATAGTATTTCTAAATGAGATCCAATTCTAAAATTAAGATTTATTTTGTGAAAGACTTCCTCTAACAGCTTCCCTATATAAGTTTTCGAAAATTGGAATCTCCTTCTCCTCCTTTCTTGCTCTCCATAAGTCGGGAGTCGCTCTCACTCCCAATTTCCGCACGGAAAAATGAAAGGGCACCACATGCATTAGAAGATATGCTATCACACTAAGCTATTGAAATAAAACGTGGAAAAATTGAAAATAGTAAAAAAAAATGCATACCACACAAAACCTAAGTAAAATCTGTTACAACTTACAAGATATTATTACACTAAGCTATTCAAGATAAGAGATAGAAGAGCTAAAAAAAAGAAAAAGAATATTGAAAGTTGGAGATGTGTTTGGCTAAAAACTTAAAATGAAGATATTGTTACTAAACTATTGAAAATAAAAGGATAAAAATGATAGGGATGCAGTTGCTAGGAGTTGAACTCAAGACATGTAACTTAAATCCTTTACTCAGGAGCCACTAGGATATAAAATATTATATATTGATAAATAGTATGTTTCACAGAAAAAATTATCGGATTCAGGTGAATACAATAAATAATGGGGATTAGTCCTGACTGCATTGCTTAGACGACTTATTTTAAGCTATTTATTAAGTTTATTTCATAAAATTAGAGATAATCTGGGACAATAATGCACTCAATAATCTAAATGGGTATTAGATCAATTTTTACACTATTATGTACTATGTAAACTTGCTAAGTGGAGTCATGCATCCATGACTTCACCATCATGATTATAGTGTCTTCCCATATGCACCGCTCGATCAAATATTCTATACTTTGTATTCTTTATAAAAAGGAGTTCGCATGTACTGTTACAAATGTACGGGCGATCGATCAAATTGAGTACTGATTTAATTGTCTTAGGGCAGTCAAATGTCAATTACAGCATATACCTATACAATAATGTGAGGCTGAGGCATGCCTCAATTATGAAGTTTTTACAAATTGACCCTTGTGGAAAACTTATTTTAAGATTGAACCTTGCAAAAAACTAATTGTAAAAATAAATCATCGGTTCAGTGCTGTTATCTTTGGCGCTGAGATCCTAGATGAGTTGGCAGCAACTTCCACGTGTCAGGGGTCAACCCCAAACTCTTTGGTACTAGCTTTTAATAGCGTCCTTCTCCTCCTTTCTTGCTCTCCATAAGTCGGGAGTCGCTCTCACTCCCAATTTCCGCACGGAAAAATGAAAGGGCACCACATGCATTAGAAGATATGCTATCACACTAAGCTATTGAAATAAAACGTGGAAAAATTGAAAATAGTAAAAAAAAAATGCATACCACATAAAACCTAAGTAAAATCTGTTACAACTTACAAGATATTATTACACTAAGCTATTCAAGATAAGAGATAGAAGAGCTAAAAAAAAGAAAAAGAATATTGAAAGTTGGAGATGTGTTTGGCTAAAAACTTAAAATGAAGATATTGTTACTAAACTATTGAAAATAAAAGGATAAAAATGATAGGGATGCAGTTGCTAGGAGTTGAACTCAAGACATGTAACTTAAATCCTTCACTCAGGAGCCACTAGGATATAAAATATTATATATTGATAAATAGTATGTTTCACAGAAAAAATTATCGGATTCAGGTGAATACAATAAATAATGGGGATTAGTCCTGACTGCATTGCTTAGACGACTTATTTTAAGCTATTTATTAAGTTTATTTCATAAAATTAGAGATAATCTGGGACAATAATGCACTCAATAATCTAAATGGGTATTAGATCAATTTTTACACTATTATGTACTATGTAAACTTGCTAAGTGGAGTCATGCATCCATGACTTCACCATCATGATTATAGTGTCTTCCCATATGCACCGCTCGATCAAATATTCTATACTTTGTATTCTTTATAAAAAGGAGTTCGCATGTACTGTTACAAATGTACCGACGATCGATAAAATTGAGTACTGATTTAATTGTCTTAGGGCAGTCAAATGTCAATTACAGCATATACCTATACAATAATGTGAGGCTGAGGCATGCCTCAATTATGAAGTTTTTACAAATTAACCCTTGTGGAAAACTTATTTTAAGATTGAACCTTGCAAAAAACTAATTGTAAAAATAAATCATCGGTTCAGTGCTGTTATCTTTGGCGCTGAGATCCTAGATGAGTTGGCAGCAACTTCCACGTGTCAGGGGTCAACCCCAAACTCTTTGGTACTAGCTTTTAATAACGTGAGTTTTGCCTCTTGGTTGAAAGTGTGGTAGTGGTATAATGGTTTAGTTGCTTTGCTGCAGGTCCTGTGTTCGATTCCCATCGGTCTTCATGTGTAAGCCATTTTCTATACTTTTTTCTCTCTTCTTTTTTATTCGGTCGCATGTATAAGATTGATTATTCTCAGTTGTTTGCTTTTTGTAAAAAATAAATGCGACGCTAGTTCAAGAAAGCAGAAAGAGAACTTACACCAATGAAAAAATAAAGAAAAAAAAGCATAGTAGGGGGATGCAAGAGCTCATCTCTCACCAGTCACCACTAGGCTACACTTACATCACAGATTGCTAATTGTTGCTTCCATTCTTAACCGGTACATGGGGTGAGCACCAAAGATTTTGGCGCCAATCTTCGTTGCTAGCTCATTTTGGATCTTAGCACCAAACTCGATGGCGCTGAGCCGACGGCTCATTTTTACAATTATGTTTCAGTATGGATCAGTCTCAAAATAAGTTTTCTTAAAGGGTCAGTTTGTCAAAATTTCGGCAGGTACATCTAATTGTCCGACGAATTTAGAATTGTTTTCTTTCTTTTCTTAATTGTTAACGTGTTTACTTGATGCATGTACGTACGTACGTACGGCTGTTGGGAGGCTTCAATCGAACCCGTGATGCACTGCAGATTTCATAAAGACATAAAAGAGGCCAAATTATATAACAGGGTGCCAACAAATTTGGGATCAAACAACAATCATTCTGTTTTGCTGAATGATTGTGCCGAGTGATTCAATAACTTCAGAGAGGGGTGTATATTCATGATTTGTTGTTGAGGTTTGCTCGAATGTTAGGTGGTCGTTCTTTTCTTCCTTTTAGAAAGGGAAACGCGACACTGAAATCGGGTATATATGACCTTGAAAAGGTGAAGCATCCCTAAAGTCAAATATGTAAATAGTCCATGAATTGAGATATCTATATCAACATTTTAAACCTTCACTGTATAGGTCCGAAAAAATAACTTTATAATTGACAGTATTTTTATTTGAGTTTAGTTGTATGCTTGAATATGTGTTATAAATTGATGGGATCTTATTTTTCAAAGATGAAAATTTCAAACAACCTCATGTATCATATATCAAAGTCGTAGATCTAGACAAGATGTACTTAATATTCTAGTTGATAATATTTACATTTAAGATAATTTACATATAATGATGAGATCTATTTTGAAAAAAAAACTTTAAAATTTTCAAATGACCTCGGATGTAGATATACCCTATATTAAAATTGTGAAGTTCAATGAAATCTCATTCAAAGTTGTATAGAGAATCAAGTTAGTATTTCACATTTTAGACAGAAACAGTCAATATAACATCCAAACATTAACAATATGTGGTCTATAGACGAGATGGTAAAAATGGTCAATATGCAGTGGGACTGTGGGAGTTCTTGGATTTGAACCCCATTTAGCGCATTCATGCATATTTTGCGTAAAGAATCTTGAATTTGCGGCGTGCGATGCGTGACTATAGTTGAATACCCCTAGTAAAATTTAAAATATTTCTTGGTGTCTTTTAAATTAAAAAGTCGTGATTGCAACCAACTAGTGACAGTACATCATTACAACCCGTATATTATGAACCGTCACAGATAACATCATAGATATATGACAGGTGTTCACATGTCATACATGAGTTTTTTTTTTATCACTAACCAATAATCACTAAGGAGGCTTATACCCATCAAGAATATTACTGTACATCATTGATGAGGAGTTCTGTTGTAGTGTAAATGCAACCTCACGACTGCAACCACATTTCTAAAACGATAAATATTTTTCTTGCAATTGTAAAAAGATAATCTCGAAGGTTGGATCGTACTCTCGCTGTTCCAAAATTCAATTTTTTATATGAATCTGGCTAGTCTTTTTAAGAATCCACTCTGAAACTCTTTTGTAGAAACTCTGCTTGTATTCAAAAACGAATCTAGAGTAACAGTTAATTCATTTTGGGAAGGGGATTTCTAGATTCCAATATATTTATACTAAAATATAAATTATGTATGTCTATTAATCGAAGCTAAGGGTTTATTTGGCACAACTCCAATTTCAGCTTCACCTCTCCTGAAACTTAATCTCAGCCAAACAATTTCAGCTCCACCTAAAATGAGAGTGGAGCTAAGTGGAGCATTCTCATAAGACGAATTCGAGAGGTGAAACTGGGTTTAGATTGCTCTATAACTCTACTTCATATCTAACTCTTAGAACTAAATTTATAGGTTGGAGCTCTACCAAATAGATCCCTCTAGCTCTAAGTGATTAAGGATGGAGCTGAGACGAGTCCATTATTGATCACGTTAGGATCATAGGATGCCTCTCCTGCCGCGACGTGGCTGGTGACAGTGGTCCCCACGGAATACATGTGGGAGAACACGCCAAAAACCTGCAGATCACCGAATTTCTTACTCCTACTACTCAACTAGTGACATTGCAGATGCAGTCCACACCGAGGATGGATTTTTTTTTAGATAATACACCGAGGATGGATGGATCGGTTGATCTGATACGTATTTGACTCCGCTGCTTGTCGGTGAAACGCGGCGTGCACACACATGGTTCTACGGTCGCCTGGCCGCCGGCCGGTAGGGATGGCCAATAAGGGCCTATTTAGTCCCCCAAATAAAATTTTTCAGCTGTCACATTGAATATTTAGACGCATATATAAAATATTAAATATAGATAAAATAACCAATTATACAGTTTATTAGGAGAAAATTACGAGACGAATCTTTTAAGCCTAATTACGTCATGGTTTGACAAATGACAATGTGGTGCTACAATAAATATTTACTAATGATGAATTAATTAGGCTTAATAAATTCGTATCGTAGTTTTCTGACGGAATATGTAATTTTTTTTATTATTAGACTATATTTAATACTTTAAATATATGGTCGTATATCCGATGTAACATTTTGCCAACTAAACAGGCCCTAAATACTTTTGTGTACTTCCATTACTTTCTTCCTACCTCTAGAAATAAGTACTTTCCCCCGATAAACTAATTTCACATTGATTTTTTTTATGCCATGAATCTTCACTGATCAATTGAAACTTCTATATGTTTTTGTTATAGGAATAATTTTAAATATTACATTTTAGTACCAATGCTACCAAAATTTGATAAAGTTTAAAACATTAGCTTCCATTTCTTACCTAATAGAATTTGGCATTATCAAATTTGTAGTACTGTTGATTTGGATAACAAATTAAAATAGCCTTAAAATATTCAGCCCGAGGAAAGGACAAAAACATAAGGACTCCCCATCTATAGTATTATAATATCAATATTATAAGTAAAAGTGATCTTAACAATTAATTTATGAATTATACTAATATCGTGTTGTACTATAATAGTTAAGATAGTAGTATAAATATATATAATCTATTAGATTATAAAATATGAACGAATAAGCAAAACATCAGCAATTCCACATTATTTGTATATATACACCGAATTCGACAAATATATACGCTGCGAGAGGCACCTAATCTGAGTGAATGCGTGGTACATTGAACGCAGGGATTTGGTGCTGGACCTTTTCAGGGCACCATCCAAACACAAGGATATTGCGGGAGATTGTGATTCTGTTATTATTGCTGGTCATGAACAGTTGAAAAATGTGAACATATAGCGGCAGAAAGCTGCGAGCAACTTCCTAAAGTCTCTTCTCTAATCATGCATGCGTCCTCTTGGTCAGCTCATGTTCTCTACTACATAAGCAAAAGCAACAAGTGTGAGAATGCTACCGGTAGCAGTGTACGTAGTGTGGTCGGGCTGTACGTTTTTTGTACGGCACAATTAAGACGGTTACGCTGCAATGCTGTGATGAGTGTAGACATGGTGGACTAATTGTCGGATCTTGTACGAACTGGTGCCCCAGACTTTGTCTTAAACGAAAAATTACAGACGATAAATATTTCCGTTACGTTATTTGGTTGGTCTTTTAACTCTAGGTAAGTTAGAGCTGTACGCATGTACCAAACAAGCCCTACATATGCTATATGGATGCCAAATTCCTATAGTGAATTGAGTGTGTAGCTATGTTATTCAGTGTTCTATAAATATATAATACTACCTCTCTACTAAAAATTAATAAGTTTATATTTAGGCTACTTTTGTACTAAATAAGTTCATTTATATCCTAGTACATACCCTTACCGTAAATCGATGAGTTTTATTTCTTCAATATTTCTTACCTATTCCCTCCTTCCCATAATAAATTTATTTTTGGCTCATCTCATTTGTTGCAAAATAACTACTCTAGATTCATCCACATGACTTGGTTTTTTATGGGTCAGAGGAAGTACATTTTTGACTAATCACCGCGTTGAGGTTGTGAAAGTATAAAATAATTGTATTTTAACTTTTAAGTACTCCCTCTGTCCTATAATATAAGGGATTTTAAGTTTTTACTTGCATTGTTTGACCACTCGTCTTATTCAAAAAATTTGTGCAAATATAAAAAATGAAAAGTTGTGTTTAAAGTACTGTGAATAATAAAGTAAGTAAAAAAATAAATAATAATTCCAAAATTTTTTGAATAAGACGAGTGGTTAAACAGTGCAAACAAAAACTCAAAATCCCTTATATTATGGGACGAAGGGAGTATTTATTTTGATAATATACTAGTACGGATTTGTATAAGCATATTCAAATTTTCATTCTAATAACTTCAATAAATTAAACTTTACTGTGTAAAAAATATTATATTTCGGTTGAGATGTGAGAAGGTGAAGAAAAAAAATCCTAACCGGTGATGTAAATTGGATGTGCACTGTAATTCTCAAAGACTAAATTCAATTTTATAAGGTAATATCTACAGAATTGCTTTGGGATGAAATATTGACATCGTGAAAAAAAACCTGACCTACCACATGCTTAGCCAAGCTGATGCACAAAATACTAAATTATCCAGTTTTTATACTAGAACGCATCCACTTACCAAGGTGTTGCACCTAGACATTCAATTTTCAAGTTTTTTTACGCCCATCTGCTTAAGTTGTTGTAGAGTGGATGCAATTTACTCGCTAGAAAAAGGCCGAAAGATTGAAGCAGAGGAGCAGTGCCAAGCTTCAGAAAGGCTAAGCATCGGCCCAAGGTTTGGAGCAGCAAGCTTCAGAAAGGCTAAGCATTGGCCCAAGGTTGGAGCAGGGCCAAGCTTCAGAAAGGCTAAACTGCCCACAATGAATTAAGGCCTTGTTGGAAGGGATCCCTCAAATGCTGTAGAAAGCAACGGGCATTTGCCTAAGGGACTGCCTATACATTTGTCGACAAATTCATAGTACAATTTGACATATGTAATTACAGCACAATCGTAGTATAATTACACTGTAACTTACATGTAACTACAGTGTAACTTGTATGTAAGTTTCATATAATTTTGAATCGTTAGATCTATTACAAGATTTGTTCTGGTGAGGAAGAAAAAATCACAACACACACATATGTGAAAGGATTTGTTCTCACGACTTCCATTTTACTGAAATAACATGTTACGGAGAGATTTTTGAAAGTTACATACAAATTACATTATAGTTACAGTGTAATTACATGTAAGTTACAATGTAATTACACTACGATTGTGCTGTAATTACATCTGTCAAATTTTTGGGATAAAATTTGTCGACAAATATATAGCAAAATTTTTTGCGTAATATTAATGTGATGAAAATGGAAATAGCTTTATTATCCTTTTTATACAGAACTAGTAAGGCAAATGCATGCCGAGGAATTGACCATGTCATAGAACAACCTAATTGGTGGACAAGTAGAGCTACGTCAAAGGAGCTTCCACTAAAATTTCATATCTAGATGGTTAAAGGCTTAAAGCTACACAGTAGAAATGGCAAATAGTTCAGTGACTTTAGTCCGAACTATTGAGAACTTTTTGTTCCAAACAATAACCAACTTTCATCAACATATGCTGGATTTCGAGACACAATTATACTCCTTTAAAAGGGTATGTATGGTTTTCCGTTTATCAAATATTTCATCAAATTTGAAGGGTACAACAAATTGTATCCCTCAATGGTGTATCTCACTGAAGGCAAGCCCTGAAAGCTCGCAAAACAGCCGACCGTGGTGACACTCTTCTCAGTAAACTCTTAGCTGTCCTTTCCTTCACTAGGGCAGCTGGACCAAGATGATCCTCAGTAACAATGTCACTATTGGTACAACAATATACAACAGCAGAGGAAAAAAAAACAGCTACAAAATAAACAGAATAAATGAAATTACAACAATGGAGAACCCCCTGAAAACAGAAATCTATGGCTGTCTACTCTGTCCACACTGTCACAAGGATGAAGTTTCGTTCCAACTACAGAATATGTATTTATACCAACTCCATTAGAAGAGGGTCTCCCGTGGACATAACCCGAATAAGCTTTATAAAATCAATCTCGTTCTGTACTTTCACTGGGAAAACAGCAGGTGCCTGAGCTGTATAAATACTTGAGAAAGTCTCGTTGCCCACCAAGTTGCTCCTGAACACTGTTCCAGCCAGAGCATCAGAGTCAAAATTTTGAGGCGAGTCCATCGCCAGGAAGATCATCGGGACAGCAATTTTGTGGTGCAATTCCAAATCGCCGACAAGCCCCACAAGGTCACCAAAATCCTCAACAAATTGACGTGGTATGTAAAAAAGCTCACTGCCACAGAATGCAATCTTATCTTCTCCCATGCTTTCTTTATAGTTTGTCTGGAAATGAACTGGGGAACTGCCAATGACCTGCTTAACCATTGACCCTTGCTTTACAAACCATTCCTCTTTGTTGTTCTCCAAGGGAACAGTAACCCAAGAATGTGCAATCTGCAGTATGAGAAAGTATGTTATGGATAATAACGTATCATGTGAATTGATTAATAGCAAATACATGAAGCCTACAAACCTTGTTGGTTATCCAAAGTTTTTCCTTGTCAGCCTGCAGCAGGTTCCAGTAGTTAAGAATCATGTGGTCTTGCAGGAAGAGAAATCCATCAGCACCACCGTATCTCGCAAACACCTTGGGCAGAAACCTAATTAAGTTACACAATATTGGCAGCACGATTAGCACATGGAAGAAAGTTCAAATTCATAACATTATTGATCAGCTATAACCACGACAAACATCAAAACAACTTAAAGGCAGTTAAAAGTTGCAAACCAACAGTTTGATACAATCATGCAAACCCCTTTGGTTCAGCCATATGAACCTAGGCCCCTGAAGACTTGAACTTAAAAATGAAATAGAAATTTGTAACTATAGTTAGTCCTTTCTCAGTTGAATCCCTGGTGGACCACTATATTCATATAGGCATGTTTGATACTAAAAAGACCACATTACAGAACATGTAGCTAGTGAACTCTGACAATCAACTACTCCCTCCGTCCCAGAATATAAGAAGTTTTAGAGTCGTACACGGTTATTAAGAAAGTAAGTAGAAGTGACTGGTGGAGGGTTGTGATTGGATGAGTAGTGGAGATAGGTGGGAAAAGTGAATGGTGGAGGGTTGTGATTGGTTGAGAAGAGAATGTTGGTGGAGAAGTTGTTATATTTTGGGACAAATCCTGAGGGCTAAAAGTTGTTATATTTTGGGACGGAGGGGGTAGCAAATATTGTAAAGTATTTTTATGCTAAGCTCCATCATACAAGTGTGCATTTCTATTTAGCCTTTTCAGTGAAGACACACTCAAATGTCACAACCATAATAACCAGCTCAGCCACAACAACTGAAGAATCTTGGAGGCAGTACCATCATAATTTGTTGATGCTCATTATTCAAACAAAAATGGTTAATTATCGCCAAAATAACATCATATATATAACGACACAATCAGCCAACATTCAATGTGGTTTAAAGAGTGAAAAATTTGAGTCTAGCAAAGAATCCTCTAGCAAAGTTCAATTTAACACCAGCAGGAATTATCTAGTGATATGTAATGATATAATAATAATGACTTTAAGTACTTCAAGCAATGTGTTCATTTACATATAGTCTGGATGCAATCATCAATATAAAATCCCGACATTACAGTCCTAACTGTATTTGACATTAGCATAAATGATATTGTCATTAATGAATTTCATATTGGATTATTTAACAAATTCCAGAGAACATGTTCAGAATGTGCATGAACCCTGCAGATGAATGTTTCAATACTCATTTGTATAAGTAAAAAACTGGATTGTAATTATTTGCAACCTTAAGTAATTAACTGACAACTTTCAAGATGAACAGGTTGATAAATTAAGAATCAGAATAGTTATGAGCAAGTCAGATAAAGAGTTATTGGGGGTTGGGGGGAGGGGGGGGGGGTTGGTGGATAACCACTCACTTGTATGCATGTGACAACGCGCAGCGCTCAACAGCAAGCTCTGTGTTGCTCTGTTCAGCTAGTATGATAACCGTCTTGAAAATCTTTCCATATAGCAGCCTCCACTCGAGTGCCGTGCGATCCACAGGCCCACTAACATGCATGATCAACACAACATTTCCAAAGTTCTTTCTCCACTTAATCAGGTTTCCAATCTCATAGTTCACTGTACCAATCTCATCAACTCCCAAGTGCACAGATGGCAGCTTCTTGGGTACAAATTCCTTCATGTCACCCTCTCCAATGGTTGCCCGCTGCCTGTCAATTTCCAATGACATGAGCCGAGGCTGCCGGTAACCCACTGCAAGAAGGTCCTGCAGCCAGGCAGCCGTTAATCTCACATCTTGCTCTGTCCAGAACCCTTCCTCAGCCATGGCATAGCTCAAATCAAGAATCCTCTCGAACAGAGTTCTCTTGTTTGACCTCCACTCATTCAGAAACTTGATCAACCGACCCACATTAACATGCAGATCCTTCTCCTCAGCGAACGGGTATGCCTGAATATGATCCTTCCGGTAAATAGTCGGCGGATAGAAAGCCACATACCCACCAATCTCCCACAAGATCCGTTGCGCCCAGTAGCCACGGATCACATCTGATGCCATTGAGCTCACTGACACTGGCATCATGAGACCCCAGAAAGCTGGCGTGTGGAACAATGTGTTGAACGAATTCACCGGTGCCATCGTGCCCTGAGGCAGTGCCACTTTCGGCGCCTCTGCATCAAACCTCAGATCAAACGCCGCGGTTGGTGGCTTCCTAGTGAAGTAGAACACGGCATCGACATCCGGCAATCCATCTGAGAGCCCTTGCTGAATGTATTGCTGGCCACTGAACACCTCAGTGTAGAACACCTCGTGAGCCACCTCCCCAACCTTGTCCAGCGGCAGCCCCCGTGGCCACACGGAACGCTGCCCAAAGTGCACGTAGGGATTCACCACCGTCCTGTTGGGATCCGCGTGGCTGTACTGCAGCAGCACGGGGTGGTTGGTGACCCCAGATCCCAAATCGACATCGAAATGCTTGCCCAGATCGTTGCCGGGGACCTCGGCGCGGTCGTCGGCGTCGAAGATCACCTTGGCCCCGTGCTGGATGGCGAAGAGGTAGCCGGCCGTCTTGCGGACGTGGGACGCGTAGGGGAGGAAGTCGACGGAGCGGTAGCCGAGCTGCGCCTGGAGCTCGAGGGAGAGGAAGATGGCGCCCTTGAGCTCCCACCCTGAGGGCGTGTGGGAGTTGCCGATGGCGAGGAGCTGCCACCCCTTGACGCGGGCGAGCGCGCCGAGCGCGGCGGTGGGCGGGGACGAGACGGACACCACGATCCACCTCTCCGCGCGGAACGACGCGAACGGCGCCCCCGCCACGATCGCGAGCGGCGGCACGGCGGCCCACTTGACGTCCGGGTACGGCAGCCTGGCGGACCCCGCGGCCGACGAGGACGAGGAGCGGGAGCGGTCGAGGCAGAGCAGCGCCGCGGCGTCGGGCGCGGCGCCCCGGAGGAGGAACACCGCGGCGGCGGACGCCACCACGAAGAGCAACAGCAGCAGCTTGGAGGAGTGCTCCGACGCCCACGACGCGAAGTCGAGGTTCTTCGCGAACGGCCGCGGGTGCCGCCTGTCCGCCCCCGGCGCGCCCCGCGGCGACGTGGGCGTCTTCTGCCCCCCGCCCCCGCCCCCGCCCCCGCCGCCGCCCACCGCCACGGCCGCGTGCGGCGAGACGCGGTCCTGCACGAGCATCCTCGACGACGACGACGACGCGAGTCTGAGATCTGATGGGTTTGCGGGGGTGTGCGCGCGGCAGCAGTTGGGGATTTGGGGCGCCGCGAGTACCCGCGAGGCGAGATTTGGTGGCGCGGCGCGGTGGGCGGTGGGTGCGCGCGCCGACAGGTGGGGTGGGGTGGGGAGTCGCGATCCGCGCGGGGAAGGGGATCTCTTGAGCCTGAGGCGCGGCGGCCGCGCGCGGTGTCGGTCGGTCGGTCGCGGCGAGAGCGAGAGCGAGGCTGGAGTGTGCGTTACTCCACAGTCCAGTGGTGGGGTGTGTGTTGTGTGTGTGTAGTGGTGTCCCAGTAGGTGGAGCGGTTGGTGGGAGCTCGTGGTCGCTCGCGGTGGGGGGAGGAGAAACGCAACGAAACGATGGAGAGGTGTGTGAGCAGTGAGGTGAGCGGATTCGTTGGGATCGGGGTTTTCTGGTTTTCTTTTTTTTTCTGGCTGGATTTGATGTTTTTCTAATTTCATCATGTGATGCACACAGCTGTGGATTTGTTGTTTTTCTTTAGGAGTAGTTTTCTTTTAGGGAGGAATGTGGATCGAAATTGGCTGGAATGATCTGCCTGATTCATCATCAGCTCATTAAAGAAACATTAACTATCAGTGGCACTCCTTGCACATGGGATTAGGATGGCAATATTTTGGATATCATGTTAGATCTTGCTACTTAGTACAGTTCTCCCTCCGTCCAAAAAAAAACAATCTAGTAGAGAATGTGATCCCTCTTAGTATAATGAATCTGGATGAGTCACATCCCGATCCCTCCTAGATTGGTTTTTTTACAGAGGGAGTACATTTTACTACTGATACAACAGTTTTTTCTAGAAAACAAACCTAGTACTCGGAGTGGTCCGTAGTGTGTGTGTATATATATATATATATATATATATATATATATATATATATATATATTATATATATATATATATATATATATATATATATATATATATATATATATATATATATTAAGACTCATAGTATAGTACCTCTCCGTCCCAAAACAAGATCAATTCTACTTACGAATCTGAACATATATGTGTCAAGGTTCATAGCTAGAAATTTGTTTTTTCAGGACGGAGTACTACTTGCAATGCCGATGGATTGCAAGGGGTTGTCCCTAAGTAATCCTGGAGTAAAGAAAAACAGTACTAGTAGGAATATGTCGTGCTTTAAGTACTTTGACCTTGCAGAGTGGCGGTGAACTGCAGGGTGTTATCGCTAAGGGCAGTCCCAACCCATAACATTAGACATGGTTTCCATAAACTCCACATCATCAAGAAACTAGTACTAAACACTACTCTTCCAATGCAAACACTATTATTCCATACTTCAATTTAATGCTACTTATCTCACATGATGTCTTGGATGTTGTGTAGAAACCATGTCTTATGCAAGACATGGTTTCCTTCTCTTTCCTCATTTATTCACTTGCCACATCATTTTTTTGTCCTAGGTGGCAACTTATTTAATGTTATGGATACTATCCTAGTCATTGCCTCATTGGGTTGGGAATGCCCTAGGCAATCTTGGAGTTAAAATGACAGCTTACTGTATATATGTATATATGTAGTACTTGTACCGATGTAGTAGTTTCTTGCAAGATGTACCACATTAAGTTCATATCCAACTGCAGCTAATTTCAATTTTTAGAATTTAAATTTAGGAGTCTTTTTCATCACATATATATGTTTCAGGGCCTTGTGTTTTGGACCGCTAAAGTTATAAAGGTCAATAAAATCGCATATAAAAAACTCAACAATCACCAATATATAGCTGCATATTCTCCTGTGCTATATGCCATATATGAGTGGACAATTTGTTGAACAGTAGTTGGTTGGTGACTTGGTGCAATCTATGGGCCCTATCACCTGTAACTGCTGAGGTCATGTCAAATTATGGATCAGAGTTGCATTATGGAAAATTTTTAAATGGGAGTAAATGAGTATATATATGACACGTATTCTTTTTTCCACTACATTCATAAAAAAAATGCTCGTTGGACATGTTTAAAGTGTTGATACAATGAATGGTGGATTAAGTTGAGTTTGTGACAATTGTTTAAGAGCACAAATAAATAAATTCAATATTAGAGTTGAAATGTTTGTTTTAAAATGTTTTCCAACATATGCTGATGAAGAATTGTTTCTTAAAAAAAGGCACCTTTTACAAGCTTCGGAAACATGCATGTGATAATTCGGTATCCATAATCGGAATGGCAACAAAGAAGAAAGTGTTGGAGTATAAGTAAATTTGTTCCTCAGCTTAAGTTTTTAGTTAGACTGATCAATACATGCAACTCAATACCCGTCTTTTCTCATTACTTAATCTTTTGAGTTGATCTAATCAATACATGCAACTCAATAGAAATCAACACCAAATTTTATCATTCGTCTCAAGTTTATTCCAGCTGCACCTAGGAGCTCTATTGTGCATCAAACCGATGAGAAAACAATCGGTGATAAGCTAACCAAATAATTAGTGTGTGTTACATTGTGGATTTTTTTTAAGGGTGTCAAAGCTAGTACTGATGCAAGTCTCAAAGATAGCACCCTGATTTAGTGGAGAAAATATTCATGAACCCTACATATCAGCCTTCCTTGAGATGACTGATGAATAGCAGATAGTTTTTCTATTCCTATTGGTTATGACGGTGGATTTGTTTTGATTGCTAAGTTGCTAGATTTGTATGGAATGCCGTCTTTATTACTTATGGGATTAAACTAACCGCCCATGAATGTTTTTTTATTTCTCCAATGAGTGTTGCTAATATGTTTGGTGGTTGGTGTTGGAATTAATAGATGGGTTTTAGCCCATTCGAAAATTAATTCTTTAGAAATCACAAAAGTCCACCTCATGGGATGCCATACATAGAGAGTTTAGTACCACCTTACTTATTCTAGTAAAGTGAGACCTTCTTATAAAGGAGGATGCTCTCCTAGCCACTTGAAGCATATGAGGTGGAGAGAAGAGGGGGAACACACGCGCACTCGCTCGCCTCGCATGGCGTGGCGGCGCGCGCACGACATTATGCGTGGTCTAATGGTCCGCCAAAATTCAACAGTTGGTTGAATGGTATACAATGCTTAAGTTATACCAAACCTCGGTAGAGGCTGCAACTTTAAGTTGTAGATTGGCTCTGTAGAAATGTAATCTTCAATGATTTCAAGTTTAACTATTTTTAGGGGAATACATTTGATTCGTCAATTGCTTTGTTGCCTAAGGACGAAGAGGGTGGGATGGTAAAGGAGGGGTGCAAATTGCTGGACGTTAGAACTTTTCATCTTACTTCAAAGTCTGGATGGAAACTTCAAAGTCTGGATGGAACTTGACGAGAAGATTAGAAGTGTAGCTTCATGTTTATCTTTCTCTTTTACTAGAAAAAATGCCCGTGCGTTGCAACGGGTAAATGATATTTTAATCTTATTATTGTTATACGGTTTAGTTTGGATGAAATTCACTGTGGGAATTCGCTTGGATATATTTCTTTTAGAAAATCATGAGCTGTAATTAGGAGTTCGACTTTTAGCGTGCGAGTTATTTTAAAGAGGTTTCTTATATATTCCTTTTGTATTTCCAAAAGCAAACGAATTTAAAATCCGACTCAAACATAGATATGTATTTCTAAAAGTGAACGGACTTAAAAACCGACTCAAATACGGGTGACATACCAAAATACCGATAAAACATCTTCAATAGTAGAGATTTGGGTGCTTGTTATTGAGTTGTTTGGTGTTATGTAAGAGGTTGAGTCTAAGTGCTAAAGGGTGTTTGTTTGGTTAAACTTTGTGTAAAGGTCTTTGTAATTTGTTTCAATGCTGGCTGTGTTCACTGGTTATAGGTGGAGAGACCAAATTTTTTAATCCATTATCTTAAAAATGACTATAGGCATGTATATTTAACACAATCAAAAGCTCTCTCTACGACGTGAAATTGCACTACAGTGGCCAGTGGATAACTAAAAGCTCTCTCTACAATGGTGGGCAATGGGATGATAGTGGATTTTCATTGTCATAGCGGATAGCGAACATATTTCAATAGTGCGAAAAAAATACTAGTCAAAATATAAGTAAATTGTTTGTGTATATTAATTTATGCGAGATCAATTTAGTTTTGAAATTATAATTTGTAGCTTAATTTAGTCAGAAGGTATCATTTATACAACTTATTAGTCATAGAGCCAAGCCTAAAAAGTCAAATAAAAACATTTTATAACATATAAAATAGCTCTTGCCACAATAGCAGCCGCTAGCCCGCTATTTTAACACTCATGATGTTTCTGCCTCTATTTTAGCAACAACATCATCCTAGTAGTAAGAATATCCCACTGATATTTTATTGCTACCGTCGCTGCAATAGTGGTCATTATCACTGCTACTTAGTACTTCAATGTGGGACTTGATTGCCGCATGCACTATTTTTATCGCAATTTACACATATTATAGTTTAAACATACAAATTTAAATCACCTGGTGCTTACAAAACATTACATGTTATGAACACTCCCAAGAGGACACAACGGGGACATGGATAAAGTGAACCTGATGTTTGATGTCCTTCAGTTCTTGGGAACTCAAAATATGCTATATATTGAGATAAATTAAAGAGGGAAATACATTATATTTTGGGATGGAGGAAATACCATAGTAATATATAGTATGGATTGAGATCCTCTTACGTGAAATCAGAGTGACATGATCGCTAACATGCGGACTCCATCTCCCATGGGCTCATATATAAGTGATAAAGGGATATGTAATGTTAGTGGGTCCCCTACTTTTTTGGTTAGATAAGAGGAATGCCGCGTTGCACAAATGTTTCGTAGCAATCAAACACAAGTGTCACCGTGTTAGGAGAAGTTCCAATTTATTAAATACTCGACTTAATAGTACTAGAAAGTATCAAAGAAAACATAGTCGGAATCCGATAAAACAAAATGTACCATTGCATCACCATTTCACCATTGGTTAGGGAGGAGATATAAAGCTACATTATTCTCTGCTATCCAAAGCAGAGATGGTTGTGACAAACCATGGTGTTGTAGTTTTTAATTGGATAAATCTTCTTTTCCCATCTCCTGGAAAAAATATCAATAAAAACCATTGACAAATATTTTATTGTTGGGCTAATATGATTACAAGCCGTATGCCTTATTAGAAAGAAAAACAATTACTACATACAAACACTTTATGCATATGTTTTTAACTATTTAAAAACCTATATTAAAAAGTAAACCTACCCAACGAGATGACGGATAAAAAAAATGGAAAGCTACATACCGAGCCGGATAAGGTACTCCGGACCTTTTTAGAGGAGGTTCTAACTGCTGCAGCTTCTACCAGAATCATAATCTCCCCAAACAATTCTGGTCTAGATTCTGAGAAGCTATAGTTATAGAATAAAAAAATAAGCTAGAAGCATAGACTAAAAAACTCAACTTTTTTTAATCTATTATATTATTAAAACAGCTTTGAAAGGAGGTACCACGTTCGCTGTGGGGCTAGAAATTCCCACATTAATCGGAGAAAAAGAAAAAAAGAAAATGAGAGTCCACGTAGAAATACAATTTAAAAATAGCTGAAATTCGAAATTAAAAATAATTTATATCGAAAGAAGTTTCCATATAAGAACCCAATACGAGATTAATCAAACTTTGAAATAAAAATAAAATAAAATCCAATATTAGAAAAGAAAGGAGAGTCTAAGTAGAAATACAATTTAAAAATAGCTGAAATTCAGAATAAAAATAAGCAATATTTAAAGAAGTTTCCATGTAAGAACCCAATACGAGATTAATCAAAATTCGAAATAAAAATAAAATAAATCCAAAATTAGAAAAGAAAAAGATAGTCCAAGTAGGAATACAATTTTAAAATAGCTAAAATTCGGAATTAAAAATAAGGAATATTAAAAGAAGAGTCCATATAAGAAACCAATACGAGATTAATTAAAATTGGGAATAAAAATAAAAATAAAATCTGAAATTAGAAAAAAAAAATAAAAAAAAAGAGTTCAAGTAGGAATACAATTTAAAATTAGCTGAAATTCGGAATTAAAAATAAGCAATATTGAAAGAAGAATCCATATAAGAACCAAATGCGAGATTAATTAAAATTCAGAATAAAAAATAAAATAATATCAAAAATTGGAAAAAAAATAAAAGAGAGTTCAAGTAGGAATACAATTTTGCAACAACTGAAATTGAAAATAAAAAATAAAAATATTAAAAGAACACGATACGATATTAATTAAAATTTGAAAAAAAATCTGAAATTAGAAAAAGAAAAATAAGATTTCAATTAGGAATACAATTTATAAATAACTAAAATTTGTGATATAAATAAAGACTATTGAAAGAGAAGACCATCTAAAACACATGACGAGATAAATTAAGTAACAGGTCTATAAAGGAGTAGAGTGGTGGCGGTTGATACGACATATAAAAACTGTTAATAAAATAAAAAATAGAATCCTAGTGACGATTAAAAGGAGGGACAACAGGCGGGCCATGAAGCAAATGAGCAAGGCGATTGCCGGGACTTCTAGAAAGTAAAAAAAAAAACCCATTGATAATCATATTCGGTTTTTAAAATCTCAATGATAATAAAAAGGAGAAGCAGTGGGCGGGGTGTATAGAAGTATAGTTGCAGAGCCGCCGACGTTGACAGGACTTCTAGAAAAAAATTCCAACGATAGTTATGTTCGTTTTTTAGAATCACAATGACAATAAAGAGTAGGCGGCGGACGGGCCGTAGAGGAGCATAGTGGTATCGTTTGACGAGACTTCTAAAAATTATAAAAAATAAAACCCAACAAGACGATAAACTCTAAAAACTACAATGTTCAATTTTTAAAGGTTCGAAACTTCTGAAAAGTAAAAAAAAGAACAATGATAATCATGTTCGATTTTAAAATCTCAATGACAATAAAGAAGGGAGGCAGCGGGTGAACTGTAGAGAAGTACAATGGCAAAGCCGCTGACGGTTTGGCGGGACTTCTAGAAAGTAAAAATGAACCCAAACGATAATTATGTTCGATTTTTAAAATCTCAATGACAATAAAGAGAAGAGACAGTGGACGGGCCATAGAGGAGTATAATGGCAACGTTTGATGGGATGTCTACAATTATAAAAACGAAACCTAACATGACAATAAACTCTAAAAACTATAAGATCCAATTTTTAAAGGTTCCAAGGTGAATGAATGGAAATAGTGATAGATCGAGCAAGCAAATAAAAAAGAATATGATATAAGGGGTAGCAACTGATGTAACTTTTAAAAAAAACTATATAGTTAGAAACATGGGGATGATAAGGTTTGGTCTTTTAAACTCTCAAAACAATGAGATATCAATTTAATAAATTTTTAAGTAAAATCATAAAAAAAAATTTGTTTGGATGCTATCCATGCAATTACGTGGGACACCAGCTAGTTCTCATAATCTAACTACGAGTACTAACCAAGTGCTTTTCACAATTTTATGCTCCAAAATAGACACTCCGACGACTCCGATCCCAAAGCCGCGCACGCGGCACACCCACGAGATCGGCCGTCGCCGCTGACCACCCCCACGGCCCCACCCCCACCCCAAAATCGACAGCGCCCCGTGACGATGCGTTGGCCCCACTCCCGCAACCTTCCAAACCAAAAACCCCTCGTCGCCGCCGTGCACTCAACCGGAACGCTTGCGTTTGCGTGAGCTCCTCCAAAACCCCCACACCCCACTCGCCAACGCCAAAGCCATCGGCGGCGTGGACTCCTCCCAGAAATCCGTAGATAGGTCAGGTGGCGTCCTAGCGATCGGGAGCGGAGATGGCGGCGGCGGCTGCTGCTGCTGCGGCGGCGGCGGCCGAAGTGGGGAAGCGGGTGCTCGACACGGGCTGGCTCGCCGCGCGCTCCACCGATGTGGCCCTCACCGGCGAGCAGCTCACCACCACCGACCCGCCGCCCGCCGACCCGGAGCCGACGGCACCCTGGATGCACGCCGCCGTCCCCGGCACGTACGTCTCTCCGCCTCTCCGATCCCCTCCCCCTCCTTCCCCCCAGCGAGAATTTCTACTTTTCTACCACTCGCAGTCGCAGTAGCTCCAATTTCATGGGGGAATTCGTGCGGTTTGCGCCTCGGTGCGGTGGTTTACCCGTTGCTGTTGCGTGTGCTTCGCCATTAGAATAATTGCAGGGTTTTTTTTGTTTGTCCCTCGCGTGCTCCGCCGCTTAGCTGACCCCGTTTCTGTTGGATGATGAGGATGCAGCGTGCTGGGGACGCTGCTGAAGAACAAGCTGATCCCCGACCCCTTCTACGGCCTCAACAACGAGTCGATCATCGACATCGCCAAATCCGGGAGGGGGCACTACACCTTCTGGTTTTTCACCACCTTCCAGTGCGCTCCGGTACGCAATCACACGCTGTCACGCACTGATTTTTTTTTCCGTGCAGCAGTTGTTAATTCATCTGTTCCTTCGGCAATGCCTGTACTATAGCATGTGGTACAGTGAGTTGTTAATTACGCACAGTCAAGCTGTCTACTGTAACTGAAAAGCAATATATATGTTGCTTGGGGAAGTTCATCATTCAGGACAGTTGCACTGCAGTGTTTAGACTTTTTGTGGGGAGCCACAGCGGGTAATTCCAAGGGAAGAGTTTAAGCTGCCTGCTGTTGAGCTAAACTGTGTCTGTCTATGGATTTCTTGTGCTGCACTGCCTTACAGTTCATCCTTTTGCAAAAGAAATTGTATAGACATGAAGCTAGCCTGAATACTCTTGTAAATCGAGGTGATTGGGCAATAAGTGTTCCTTAGCTTAATCGATCAGATCCTTGTGATCTAAATAACATTGCGTGTTCAATCGACCCACGTTGCATTTAGGTCCTATTGTACTGAAGCCTTCCATAAAGCCATACTGCAGCAGCACTATTGGGCCTGATTTCTTTTGTCCCTTTTCCAACTATTGGCTTTAATGATTGTCAACCACCGGAACTGCTCTTAATGTATGTGGTATTTGACTCTTACAGGAACGAGGACACTGTAGCACTATACTAATAGGGGTGTAGTTCTTGTGCTAAATGGCTGACATATTGAACTTTTTATTGCAATGTTTCATCTGTAGGCCGGACACCAGCATGTGAGTTTAAACTTTCGTGGAATAAACTATTCAGCTGAAGTGTATTTGAATGGGCATAAAGAGGTACTTCCAGAAGGAATGTTCCGAAGGCACACCCTCGATATTACTGATGTTCTTCATCCGGATGGTAAAAATCTGCTTGCTGTTCTTGTTCATCCTCCTGATCATCCTGGTGCAATTCCTCCTCAGGGAGGTCAGGGTGGTGATCATGAGGTTAGTCAGATGTCTTTGATATCTCTAATGGCATTTCTAATGCTGCGAAAGTAAAGTACTTCATCTAACTACCAAGATTTCCATTGACATTTTCCCCCTTATTCGCAAAGCTTGAACTTAGACCCATGTGTTTCTTTTTATAGTTTCACAGGAGTTGACTCTCTAAATAATAGACGTAACTAGTTCCATTTTACTTCAACATGTCAACAGACCACCAGTGCATTTTGTTCTTTGTGATATGTGTTTCTAAAATGTTCATTTTTGGTATCGCAATGGCTTTAGAATATGCTTTACATATATTGCTCTGCAGATTACAATAAGTCAACAACTAGTCAGTTGCACTTGCTTGCAAGTGAACATTTCATAATCTAAAGTGTAATCTAGTGTAGTTTATAATACATATCGCAATGACTTTACAATATGATTTACATATTTTGTTCTTTGTAACTAGGCTTTCTCACTTCAGGGAGTCATAACTCTTGACCTCCTTTGAGAAGTGGGAATTGAATCGTGCAATGTAGTGTAGTTTATACCCAAAGAGACTGAGGAATTACGATTTTAAGAGATCATTGTGAAGACTAAGTGATATCAATGAGTCATGGTTATGTAGTACGGATGAAAAATTACTCTGTCCAGTATTCTTCTTTAAAATGGAAATATTACTGCTGAAAAGGAAAAGTCATGGCATATGAATGGTCACACCTTTCAAATTGGTGGTCTTTTTCAGATTGGGAAGGATGTTGCTACTCAATATGTTGAAGGATGGGACTGGATGTGTCCAATAAGGTAGTAGTAGTTGTTACTGCTTTAGTGCTTTCTATGTTTTTTTTTCTTTAGACATTGTTTTGTTCCATTTGGTTCTCTTCAGACGCCTTGATTGTTTTTTATGATTCTATATCTTAGAAATTGATAGGTGTTCACATTTGCAAAAAAGGGGACTTGGATAGGATTTTGACCACAAAAAGAAATTGGCAGGCGTTCAAATTTGTGAAAATTTCAAAAATGCCAAATGCTTAAGTGCAGACTGTATGTTAGCATGGTGTTATAACTGGTTCACATGGAGTGTTTCCACTGGGTTATGTGATCTATCATAACACATGCTGCAGCATATTTGTTTCTTTTATTATTATTGATGTAATATCTCATAGCCAAGGGACAATATTGGAGGCATACATGCCAGTGGGCATATGTTTGAACCAAATATGCTCATATTATGCTGGGTATGTTTGAACCAGCATATTTTGTCCAACATAATGTTAAGATCCATAAGTACACTGTTTGAGTGCTATTCGGATACAAAGCCTCTATTCGGTTCTAAAAGTTACAGGAAGTAAACCAAACGTGCCCAAGAGTTTAGTAGTCGCCGTGTGTTATGGGTAAAAGTATCTAACTTAATACAACGAACTAGTTGTCCAGTTGATAAATGAACTTTTAAATTTTTATTTCTGAAGATGGGGTGTATTTTTTCTTTTAAAGTCCAAATCTAGGAAGGCCTTTGTACTGAAGCTTCAAAGGCCTGTTTTGATCATTATAACAATTTTTTATTATTATCAAAGACCACTGCAGTACAATTTAGGTGCCATGACTGAATAATTTTTGCATTAATGTAGGCCTATCTCACTTAAACTCGGAATCTTAGTTGCATGACCGATTGATCAGTGATATCTTAGCATCACAAAGATTGAGTGAAAAAATGTTTTAGAATTATTTCAGTTTTCAGCAAAGCTCATAATCTATATAGTGAAGATTACTACTAGATACCAACAGTATCCAGTGTCTTGTTTTGCTGTAATATTCGATATTTTTTTCCAAACGACTACTTACTATAGTTTCTTCTAGACATATGCTACCTATGACAAGAATGACCTATGCTACCCTTTCCTTTTTTAGCACCAATCTAAATGGTTCTTAAAAGCAATTTGCAACTGTAACATTTATTGATATGTCTTTTTTGGCATCCTAGGGATCGAAACACTGGTATCTGGGATGAAGTATCAATATCCGTAACTGGGGTGAGTTTTTCCACCCCTGCATTCTTTTATGAGTATTTTTATACTTACTTTATTTGCATGAATTCCTTGATTGTTGATTATATGAGTTTTGTTGTTGTTGAGCCAATGATGGTGCTTATGTGTATTACATACTTTTTATGCAGCCTGTGAGGATAATGGACCCCCACCTAGTTTCAACTTTTTATGATGATTTTAAGAGGTCATATCTGCACTGCACGCTTCAGTTGGAGAACAGAAGTTCATGGCTTTCAGATTGTAAATTGAAAATTCAAGTTTCAACTGAACTCGAGGGGAACATTTGCCTGGTGGAACATCTACAGAGTTATGAGATATCAGTTCCTCCTAACTCAGTTCTAGAGTACACTATTCCTCCTGTGAGTTTCCTTTTCTTAAGCAACTTGGACATTACTTTGTTTAGTTTTAACTCAGTCATTACCTTTTTAAAATTTCTTATGTTCATCATAGCTATGATGCACTATTGTAGTGTGTTCAGCCAATCAATTTGTACTAGGTGGATCAAATCGTGTACTTGTTCTCAATTTTGTTGCCAATTGCTTACCTGAGCTAGCAATAGAGATGATACACATTGTAATTAACAGCTATATTTTCGCTTGCAAATGGGAAATTTGCTTCACTTTCGTATTTTTATATTTCTTTTCTTGCCATGAATTTTCAGACTATACCATTTAGCACTTACCAGATATTATTCAGTATTGCTCATTGTATTTGATCTTGAAGATGCTGATGCACTAAAAATTAGCTATCTCAGAAAAACATAGTTGACTAACTAAAGATTTTTGTAGCACTGAGCGGATGCCATTTGTTAACAAATTAGCAAAAAAAAAAAAAAACCTCTATCCTGAGCGTGTAAATTCCTCCTGGATGTAATACCCACCAACTTATAAATAATTTTGTGGAATATAAAGAAATTTTGCTGATGGACTCTCTGAGCATTAAAGGGATTCACCTGATAAATAACGTTGGTACTAATGTGTTTTTTTTTTTTTGAAAGGGACTAATGTGTTTCTTTGTTTAGAATCATGGCTATTTTCAGTTTGTTCGCTTCCTTCTAATTGATACTACCTATTTTGGTCTTTAAGAGATATTTACTAAAAACGGTGAACATACTCTCAACTGACTAGCTTGCATCAGAGTAGCACATTATAGCACCAAACTGGACTTTTTTCCTATTAGGTCAGGAAGTACATCCCATGACTAATGTCCTACTTTGGACAATATCCAATATTGCTAAAACAATTTTGCATAGTTCCCTTTTTTAAAGGCACACGAAACTTGTTATAAACACATTTGCCTTGTGCAATCGTTTATTGATAATTCTTTTCAGCAGGAAGCCATGATATAGCAAGAGAGGCTCAAATGCGCGAATTGGCTAAGTCTATTCTGTATTAATATTTGCAGTTGTTCTTCTATAAGCCAAACCTGTGGTGGCCAAATGGCATGGGAAAGCAATCCTTATACAATGTTGAGATTGGTGTGGATGTCAATGGATTCGGTGAATCTGATTCATGGAATCATCATTTTGGATTCCGTAAGATTGAGAGTACAATTGATGGTTCTACCGGTGGGAGGTATAACTGATTATTTTATGTGTCTAGTACAGTACATAATACTTGAGCTCGTGAAAACGTGCTATTGCCAAATATCTCATCTGTAGGATCTTCAAGGTAAACGGTGAACCTGTTTTCATCCGAGGAGGGAACTGGATATTGTCAGATGGCCTTCTTCGATTAACAAGGACGCGGTATATGACTGACATCAAGTTTCATGCTGATATGAACTTTAATATGCTTCGCTGTTGGGGTGGTGGATTAGCAGAAAGGCCTGATTTTTATCATTTTTGCGATACCTATGGTTTGATGGTACGCTTAAGTTTCCCTTCCATCATTGTCAATTGATTGGCTGTATTTCCTCATTCAAGTTACAATACGTTGGGTCATAATAAAGAGTAGTAAGTTTCTATGTATATACTTGTTGCCTTCTTGAAGCAATATCAATTATTCTCTACTTCTAGGATTCAGAAAACTGATCATAATCACTGTTGGAATTCATTGTCTTGAATGGATTTGTAAACCAGATATAGTGTTAAATGCTCTTCTATATTTTAGTAGCAGATTTATTATAGTTAAATCCTTAGTTATTATTAACCCAAAGGCATTGTTTCCCTCAAACCTCACTTATTTCCCCTGGTTCTGTGGCATGTTAAATGATACTCAAAGGATCAACAATTATGTGCAGGTTTGGCAGGAATTCTGGATAACTGGAGATGTTGATGGACGAGGAATTCCAATATCAAATCCAAATGGTCCTTTGGACCATGATCTCTTCCTTCTATGTGCTAGAGATACTGTCAAATTACTTAGGAATCATGCTAGCCTAGCTCTATGGGTTGGTGGCAATGAACAAGTCCCACCAGTTGACATTAACAAAGCACTGAAGAATGATCTGAAGTTACATCCTATGTTTGTAAGTAACCATACAACAAAATTTCCAGGAAAGGATATATCAGAAGACCCAACTGACCCAAGTAAATGCCTTGATGGCACTCGAGTGTATGTCCAAGGATCAATGTGGGATGGTTTTGCCAATGGGAAAGGCGACTTTACTGATGGTCCATATGAGATTCAATATCCAGAGAGCTTTTTCAAGGACAGTTTCTACAAATATGGGTTTAATCCTGAAGTTGGGTCTGTTGGGGTTCCAGTTGCGGCAACAATTAGAGCAACAATGCCCTCAGAAGGTTGGAGCATTCCAATTTTTAAGAAGAGGATCGATGGGTACATAAATGAAGTACCAAATCCAATATGGGATTACCACAAGTACATCCCCTACTCAAAACCAGGGAAAGTCCATGATCAGATTGAACTGTATGGCCATCCAAGTGATCTCGACGATTTCTGTGAAAAAGTAATTTTGGAGTACCATCATTTTGTCTCCAGGATATTTATGCTTCAGTGTCATATGCATTTTAGTTTCATTGCTAAATTGTGTTTTTAACCTTCAGGCACAATTGGTCAATTATGTTCAGTACAGAGCACTTCTGGAAGGATGGACTTCTTTCATGTGGACAAAGTTTACAGGTGTTTTAATTTGGAAGACACAAAATCCATGGACTGGGCTACGAGGACAGTTCTATGATCATCTCCTAGATCAAACAGCTGGGTTTTATGGTTGCCGTTGTGCTGCTGAACCAATTCATGTACAGCTGAATTTGGATAGTTACTTCATAGAGGTACATTTCTACAACTTGCAAAATCTGAACCCAACCACACATTCTATGACATAAGCCCATGAAAAGTGACTTTTTTTTCTAGGTGGTAAACACTACAGCCGATGAACTTCGAGATGTGGCTGTCGAAATTTCAGCATGGGATCTAGATGGTGCGTCCCCATATTACGGAGTTACTGAGAAAATAGCAGTGCCACCAAAAAAAGTGCAGCAAGTCACGGAGATGTCATATCCTAAGACGAAGAACCCAAAGCCTGTATATTTTCTACTTCTCAAACTTTTTAAGCTGTCAGACAACCAGGTACTCTCCAGGAACTTTTACTGGCTACATCTTCCTGGGAAAGACTACAAGTTGTTGGAACAGTATCGTCAGAAACAGATACCACTGAAGATCAACTCTAAGATTTCCATTTCAGGCTCTGGATACAAGGTCAGAATGTCCATAGAGAACAGATCAAAGAAACCAGAAAACGCTAACTCCGTATCAACCATGAATCTAGCCGATGCAAACGGTTCCGACAGAACCGGAGAAGAAGCCATCCAGGATGGACATAGCAGTGGCCTGTGGGGGAAAATCAGCAGAGGCCTCAGCATCACAAGGTCAGATGACAACGTAAGAACAGTGGAGGTGAAAGGAGCCGATTCAGGCGTCGCGTTTTTCCTCCATTTCTCGGTGCACACATCTGAGCCATCATCCAGTCAGGATGTTTACAAGGACACAAGAATCCTCCCTGTCCACTACTCCGACAACTACTTCTCCCTCGTACCGGGGGAGAAGATGGCCATCGACATCTCGTTCGAGGCCCCCCAGGGATCCACCCCCAGGGTCATTCTGAAAGGCTGGAACTATCACCTGGACCATGCAGTGACGTTATAGTAAGAGTACTTCAATTAGCCTGTCAAAATGTGGCCGTGTCGGGGACGGGACAAGATCCCACAGAGCAAGTAGTACATCTCCCTACAATAAAGTGCAGGTAGCGACTTCAAATCGTGACATTGCATGAGCAGTGGTTGTGAATTATTTGTGGTGCCCATCACCTCCGTGATTCCGTCAGAGACGATCTCAGACGCTCAGGCTCCTGCGTTGTTGACGGTGTCGGCGCCAACCAACAACTTGGGTAAGTGTTTGTTTGGGCCAGAACCATTAATAATAAAAGGTTCACCGTAGTACAATCATCGACCTCTGCATCCAGATGCAGCGACGCAAACGGGGCTTGCATATGCATTTCTATCCATTTTTTCTGCTGCCATTCATTTCCATTGAATCTGGACAAGAGAATCATGGCATTCCCGTTACTCCGATACTTCCTCCGTTTGGCGTTTGTCAGACTATCGTACGGGTAGTTGTGTAAACAAACTAACAAAGGAGGTCTTTTGTACGGCTCTTTGTAAAGAAAATGGAATCTGTGTGCTCCTATTAAATATGGCTTTATGAGTCTAAGCACATTGAAGATCAGCTCCTGTATTTTTATATAACTAGCTTCGTGGTTTTCTTTAGAAAAAAAAATAAGGTGGAGTTTGTAAGGAAGGATTTTTTACATTATTTTTTAGAAACATAGTAAAACATAGACGCTCACAACATAGAGGGAATCTATCCTATACCACTAAGTTTGTTCAAGTTTAACGATTTGCCATCGACATTGTCTATTTCTATAGTATACCGGCAACTTTATCAATTGTTCTACAATACGCTATTGGGCTAGATATTCTTTTCAAAAATACCCAAAATACCCTTAGAGACATACAAGATTAACGATTGATTTATCTCATTAGAAGATTAAAAAAAATAAAATTTTTTGTGTCCTCCTTACACAACATGGAAGTTTTTATACAAGTTTAAAGTTTTTTCTGGTATATTTAGTTTTTTTTGAAAAAAAAATGGTATATTTAGTTTTTTGAAAAAAATATTTTTATGTGGTATGAGAGAGAATCTGCTAATAAAAAAGATAATAGCACAAAAATATCTATGAAAGATGATTTATATTAAAAACAACAATAGTCAAGTATTTTATATAGTATATAAAAGATAAGTTACATTTTTTAAAAAAAAGAAATGTAAAAAACTTGAAACTTGTATACAAATTTCCATATTGTGTAAGGAGCCATCTAAAAATTTTCATATTTTTTAAAACTTTTAATGAGATAAATCAATTGTTAACTTTGTATGTCCATAAGGGTATTTTGGGTATTTCTGAAAAGAAGGCTCAACCCAATGGCATATTGTAAAACAATTGATAAAATCGCCGGTATATTTTAGAAAGCGATAATGTCGATGGCAAATCGTTGAACTCGAATAAACTCAGTGGTATAGAATAGATTCTCTCTTCAAGTAAACCAATTAAGCTACATTCACTTTGTTTGAGATATTTTATATTTGAAGGACCAATTTCAAAGGTTTAAGGGAACCCCTTTTTTTTATGTCTATCTTAACTTTCAAGGTAAATTCCATTTGGCACAAGGTAAAGCATATCGTGGGAAGCACCCGTAGTTGTGGTGGTTTCACTTACCAAGATGTAAATTTGGCACAAGGTAAAGCATATCGTGGGAAGCACCCGTAGTTGTCTATCTTCCTGCATTTCAAATTATTGACATTTAAAATTTATCTAGAACATAGATACTTCTTCACTTTTTTTTTTATCCCAACCCACTGTAACCACAATTTCATTTGATTTTTTCACCTATCTCCACATATCTGCTAATCATAGTTACGACTCATTTAATTTCACTCATTTCCTAAATCTCGTAAAGAACTTGAAATATTTATATTTTACTTTCTATGCCTTAAAATTTAACAACTTATAGAGGTTAAATTTTGCTTAAAAAATAAAAACTTACTACTAGTAAAATATGACTTATACCACTAAACTACTATATACTTCTACAACCCTTTGGCTTTATTATGGTCCTAACAAGTCAGGGCCCATAACTTACCCAACTCGAAGAGACAATCAAGTCTTTTTAGAGCACATCCAAGAGATGATACAAATCTCCACTCTGAATCTCTTTTTAGATTATCATTAAATTTAAGGATTAAATATATACTTCCTTTTAATATATTTACAGCCTATATTTAACACTAAAATAAACATATGGGCCTCCCTCCATATTTTTGTCATCTGGCTCAGCGATCACCCATCTAGGACCCACTCCACCCTTGTCACTTTTCTCAGACGACAGTCTCGAGATGGGAATTTTGAGCGATAATGATTTCCAACTTGTGAAGAGCAAAAATAAAAGAGAAAGAAATGCCTTTTTTTTAAGGAAGGGTCTGTTTGCCCGAACTTTAACTCTATCTTTTATCTCTCCTAGAGTTAGAGCCCAGTCAAACAGTCTCAGCTTTACCTAAAAAGAGAGTGGAGCTGACTGGATATTTTCACAAAATAAATTAGAGAGGTGAATGTAATTTATGGTTGTTCCACAACTCTACTCCGAATCTAACTCTTGAAAAATTTCAAGAGTTAGAGCTGTGCTAAATAGGTTCGAAGAGTAGAAAAACTATTGAAGCAGTTTTTTCGACTAATAATATCTTTAAAATATCAGGATTGAAAACGGAATAAGGACATTGTTGGTGATGCTCTTATCCTTCTCCTTAATACTTATGCGAAATGCTAATATTTACTCACTCCGTCTCAAAAGTCGTTTTAGGAATCAAATTCTTTCAAAAAAGCTTATCACTTTAGAGTAACTTTTGTCACATCAATCATCTTCTATTTAAAATTTTCTCCATTCTACCCACAACTATTCTCTTACTCCCAACCTCATAAGAGATACTACTAATAGTTATTTTTGCTAAACCTTAGTTTTTTTCTAAATAATCTAGAATGATATCTATTGTGGGAGAAGGGAGTACTATATTTTGAAAGTGTGGACCGCCCCATTTTAAGTGCACTTGTAGGTTTCAATGTCAATGTTTGATTGTCTATTTTATTTAAAAATTTTTTATGATCAGTATTTTTATTATTATTAGATGATAAAATATGAATAATACTTTATGCGTAATTTTTTTTTTAATAAGATGGACAGTTAAACGTTGGACACGGAAACTCACGACACGTGATTTCCTCGAAGAATTTCCAACGCAATATCTCTATATATGGCCAACAAACATCATTCATTTAGGGCCCCTCTGAATCGTATGAATGGAAAAACAGAGGAATAGGAAAAACGTAGGATTCTGACAGGAATACAAGTATAAAACAGAGGATTGGAAAATACAGGAAAAACACAGGAATGACCGTTTGATTGGACCACAGAAAAAACGTAGGAATCGGATGAGAGAGATAGACTCAAAGAAATTTTTCCAAGAGGTTGGACCTCTTACTAATTTTCCTCCAAAATCTCTATAGAATTAGCCATTCCATAAAAATTTTAAAGGATAGTATAGGATTCAATCCTTTGTTTTAAAGGCTTTAATAGAAATTTTTTTTATAGAATTAAAATCCTTCAAATTTCCTACACTTTTTATATAAATCAAAGTGCCTTAGAATTATTCCAAGGGAAATTCAACCCCAATTATCTTGCACAGTTTCTGCATTTTCAGTGGCTGTCTCCTGCCTGTCTTCCCTACCCTACAGGACCGACACTGCGGATTTCGGACGCAGCGGAAAAGACAGTGATTTATCGTCAGATTCCGTGGTAAACCGCGCCATCTTGCCGTTCACGTCCCCACTCAACTCGCACACCCTCTCCTCTACTACACCTGTCAGCTGCACGGAACACGCAGCAGCCACGCTGTCCGAACCAAAGACAAGCCACGGCCGCCACGTGCTGCTCGCGCCTCGGTATCCGCGACGGTAAAACAAGGAAATGGACAAAATAAACGTCCTCTCTCCAAGTGGGCCTCCCTCTCGCGCCTTTACTTTTCCCTGGTCACTTTTGACACTTTCTGCATCACAATGTGTGCGCTGCACTGTACTGTACTTCTCCTTCAGGCTTTGGAGTGATCATTTTTAACTCCAACTAGTTGCACTGTAATCACACAAGAAACGCCAAACTGACAGTTCATATATGATCTGTAAAGAGAGTCTGGATTCTATTGCACTTTGTTACAGAATGTTGTTCTTACAGCAGGACACCCCAAAGAATGAAAGAAAGAAGAAACAGAAGAAGAAAGAAGAAAAAAGCTCTTGCAACTAGTAGTATAGACTAACAAAAGAAGATGATTTATGAGAACCCCTAACCATAAATTATTCTTCTCCCTCCTAGTAACAACACCGAACCGAAAACGAATGCACTGTGCACGGAGGCGATCCCTACCAATAAATCCAATTCTATTTACAGGATCTCCCTTTCTTTACCCTTCTTAATTATACTCCTCCCGAACCCCCCAACCAAAAACGAGCAGAAAAAATGAAATGAAAAAAAAATAAACCGAGAAAAAAAACATGGGCAAATTAACAGCTCTGATTTGATTGATTGGTTGGTTGATTAATTAACACCTAATTGACGGAGAGCTTTGGTTTAGCCAGCCACCCCTACCTCGCCGCCGCCGCCGCCGCCGTCGTCGCGGCGGCCTTGCCGCAGGCGGTGGCGTTCTTGAGGTGCAGCCTCGCCGACCGGAGCAGCTCGCCGAACCTCTTGACGTTCACGGTGACGTTCTGCCGGTCCATGTACACCTTCTTCATCTCCCACCACCCGCGGCTGCTGATCACGGAGGGATCGCGCACGACGGTGCTGTTGACGCCGTACTCGGCGGCGAGCGAGCTCTCCTCGGGCGCCACCTTGTACTCGAGGTACCCGAGGCCGAGCTGCTGCGCCGGCTTGCCGTAGAACGCGTCGGCGGCCCAGTCGAGCCCCACGGGCACGATCTGGAGGAGCACCGACCCGGGCCGCATGAACAGGAAGTGCGTCACCGCCGCGCCGTGCACGGCGACCATGGCGTCCGCGGAGGAGAGCGCGGCGTGGATCGCGGGCAGAGGGGTCTGGCGGCGCAGGTTCATGACGTGCGGCGCGAACCCGGCGCGGCGGCAGGCGGTGACGATGTGGGGCAGGTTGAGGAGGACGCGGTTCTGCTTCCGGATAAAGATGACCAGCTTCGGCTTGGCGACCTTCGCGTGGTCGTCCGGACGGAGGCACGGCCGCGACGGTGGCGCGAGCGCGAGTGGCACCGGCGGCTGCGCCGCCGCGGCGGCGGCGGTCGCCGACGGCGTCCGGCTGTACCCCTGGTGGAGCAGCGCCTGGAAGTCCTGGATGCCCTTGCCTGAAACCACGTGCAAATACAACATTTTTAGAGTTTTTTTGCATAGTTTTTACTGTATCATCAATATACTCCAAACAACATTAATTGCACAGTTTCTGCATAATTCTGAGTAATGCATGATAAAATTTCACATTTTCAGTTGATCCATTCCAGTAATATATGACATGCACATGCGCATTTCGGGGCACCGAAAATTTCAAAAGCTTCAGAAAATTTAGAAAAGAAATATTGAATTTAAATTTTTAGAATTTTCTTTTGCTAATTTAATAAGCACATCTTCCTAGGACCCATTGGTAATTGGTAAACCCGAAATTTCTAAAATTTCAGTCCAGAATTCTGAGCCTCACTAGGATTCCTCGTACAGCTATCCTGTGTAGTACTACTCCAGTACGAAAGCAGTATTATGGGTGTCTCCAAACACCAACCATCGATCGGTCGCCTGTGGAAACCAGCATCCAACGACGGTCCGGCGATCCAGCGGCGCAACTGCGGAATGGTCCCGTCAATGGCGTTAACCCTACTGCTCTTCCCACCCAGATTGACCAACTGATCTCACTCGATGGCTTTACCCAAACGAGGACGAACAAACGGGAGTACCGACTACTCTCACTTGGCCAGCCAGCCAGCTAGCTCCACGCTAGCCACGCCTTTGCGTGCGTGCCCGGCTAGCTCACCTAGCTAGCCTCCGGCGACGACCAACAACCATCGTGAACCTAAGCTACCACCAACCTGCACGACGATGGCTGGGTCCAAGGCACTGGATCCAACTGCTCTCCAGGGCTTTCTCTGCTCCATTGCACTGTACAGCACATTGTACCCCCTGACCAGGGCTAGATCTGGGCGTGACAGTTTGATCAAAGTTGCTTCACATCGCAGCTTCTCCGGCCATGGAGACTGATCTGGTGGTGGTAGCTAGGCTGGTATACTTTAGTGGTTTGGTGTACTCGTAGTCTTTGTTCAATTCCTAAAGACCTTCCTGCTCTCCTCGTATGTTTCTGTCCAATTCTTGAAGGCAGCTGGGATTTGTAATTAACGAACCATAAAGTTCAGGAGGAGCAGAAAAAATAATCTGATAAATATACCTAAGTACATTGTTTTTTTTATCTTTTTATGTCAACTCTCGTTTCTTTCTAGGATGGTAGTAATTCGCTCAGCACACTACAAGCCAACCAAATGTGTTTTACTGTCTCGACTAGTTTGTACTATTTCATTTTCAGAATGCACCAATGGCCGACCAATCATGTGCCTAAGAATAGCACTAGCATGAATCTCGCGAGCACTGAAGATTCGGCAACCAGCTGAATATCAACGTGCAAAAGACTAAGAGCAAGTTCAATACTATAGCCAACTAATAGCTCCAATTCATCTATAGTCAATCTAATAGCTCATTCACACAATAGTTAGATACTACACTATTAATACCTGGTCCCACTTGTCATATGCACACTGTGTCTTAGAGTCCGTGCTACAGCTGGCTACAAATCTGTAGCCCGCTGTCCTTTTCTCTCCTTATTTATCTTAAAATATATTTACAGCTGGCTTATAGCCTGCTATTGTACCTGCTCTAATGGGACTTACCTCATACTTGTACTACTTTGATACTTTCATGGTTATCAATGGATATCAGGCTAACACTAATTAAGTAAGCGAAAGGGAAACATTGAGATCCAAACAGAAAACCTACGGATATAAACTGTTCAATCATTTTTATACCCTAAAATGTGTCCACCAAACTGTACCGACTCAAACCCACCGACACCATGGCCATAACTTTGCACCTGCTTTAAACCCATTATCATTACTACTCACTCAGCTCAACCCTCTGATCAATGATCATGCCTTCTTTTCCCTTCTTTTCTTAGAGCTTTTAAATTTTCCTTTTGAGGGCTTTTCTTTTGGTAGTCCAATGACCTTTCAGTGGTAATCACAAGCTCTCAGCTCTCCTTTCATTAAAGAGTTCCAACCCTTAGGTCAATCAGGAACCTTTGCTTTGGGGTTCCCAGTTATTAAATCGACTCGATTTTTACTTCAGATCACATGGACTTTATCAATTCAACTATGTGCGCTACTTTAGCCAGCTTTGCCTTGTGTTGTGACTATAGCTTGTGGTGTATTTCGTTTTTATATATATCTCTGAGATTAGTATCAAAGGTTGATTTTTTCAAGCTCAAAATAATCTGAGTGCACGATCCTATGCATCCTATTGACTAATTCCATATAACTACACATGGTAAACCCCCACCACCAAATCAGATATTGCCTAGTGTACCATCGTTTTAACTTTACCGTTACTAGTCCATAATACTACTATCACAGTATCACTGTGCACTCCCGAAAACTCACGTGACATCTGCTGCTACAGTTCTAGATATGGGTATCTTGCGCTAGTAAAATACACCAGTCTACGGCATGTGAGTACGTGACACGAGCAAATGTCACAGTAGACGGCATCCCGAGACAAAATAGCACAGTACAATCCAGAAAACCAGAAGTTCTTTCTACCATGCAAGCTGTGCACTATAGTTTGGAAGACATTTTTTAAGATGCGGCTTATATATAAGTCGATGCAATCACAAATAATTTTAAGAGTTAAGACGAGATTTTTACACTCTAGTACTTTTATAGAGGTTCAAAAGTCAAAACTACTGGCCCTCAAGGGGCTCAAGAAAAGTGACCGGGGGCCCACGCATCAGCGAGATCAACAAAAGGCATGCCATTACATTACACGAGCAGCTAGCTACCTTAAACAAGGTCCACAACCAACGTGACCTGTCCTACACAAAACGTCATCCCACGGACCAGATGCATCATCATCACATACCCAACGCTGATGGGCGAAACAAAGGATGATGCATCCGGAGGCCGTTTGCCTTTGTGGCGGTTTTTGGTTAGCTAACCGCCCAAATTCTCCCTCTCTCTCTCTCTCTCTCTCTACTACACACCTCTCTCCCCTTGCATCAGAGCGTGGCATATGGTCCCAGCAAGATATATAGGTCACCATCCCCTCCATGCCAAGCTCAGCAGAAGCGATCGAAACACATCGCAGCAGGCACGTAGAAATAGAGGCCTGTTTGAGCCACTCTTGACAGTAATGTGTTACCAGCCCGGGGGTGATGCCCATCTCTCCGAGCAACTAGTACTACATGGCATCACCTCGAATGAATTGCTAGTACTCCAAACAACAACTAATCCCACTCGGATGATTAGGACACCACGGCATTCTATATGCATGGTCGTTACAGACTACAGAGAGTGAGAGAGAGCCACACCAGCAAAGGGCCGGCGCCTCCGAGTCCCTACATGTCCCAGTCAAGCCCAAAATTCTTGACATATCTCCTTATCTCTATTGTTTTATGAAAGAAAAAAGAGCAGAAATTTATGATGGAGAATATATGCTGTGGATCCCACGCAACTAGAGCCATTGTTAGGCATGGACAAACGTTGGTTTTCATACTAAAAAGTGTTCACTATACGTTTGTCCACTGGTTTCCTAGCAAAGATATTATTATCCATCATAATCAGAGATACAACTTATGGACACAAAATGCAGGAGACTATACATATCATTTCCGTGCTCTTCAGCTAGATGTTGCGTGCAATCTAGTACTACTAAAAACCGAAAATTTCGAATTAATGGCTACTCTATCTTCATGAGGCTGTACTGCTGTAGCACACTAGCACAGGGCTTAGCAGCAGCAAATGGAAGACAAGGATTCTAGTGAGTTCCAATCACAAAGGTGATGGAAAGAGATGCCGTTGCTGTGCCGGGCTCTCGACTGTGTAGCTTACTGTACAACTGACAGACAAGCATATAAAAAAACTGGGGATCCTAACCCTGGACAGCTATTCAAAGAAGGGGCAGCATACGGACGTACTGTAGTTTTAAAAAAATTAAACTGTGTAACATCAACACAGCGCATCACGATTAACGAATGCCCTGTCCATTTCTATATCTTAATCCTCACTTTGATTAACAAAAACCACACGCGCCTAGGGAGGGGACCCAGTTGTAATTTTCTGAGATATATAGCAAGTACGGCTTGCCTCCGACATGTAGCGGAGGTGAGCCGATTCTCTGAACACAGACACGCCTCGCCCCTACATGCTTGGTCGATCAAAACAATTCCACGCACATGCAGATCGATGCAGCATCTCCGGTTCTGTTCTTGCTAACCCAGGCTTAACCAATATACTAATCTCACCTCTGCAGGAGTAACGTGCTGTAAATGGTGTGATTTACAATGCCGGGGGGACACTGTAGTTTACTGCGGCGAGCCCAAGATCTGCTACAGTAACGGTGGCTGGGATTATCTTATATTCTTTATTTATTAGGTGCGGTACATGGATTTCATTGGGCTATAAATGGAAGAACACACTATAATAACTCGGGTCGGCCAGATTAATTGGACTGTGCAACCAACTCTATGTTTGTGAAGCTGGACGTGGAGTGGATGGAGGTAGGTACACTGCTGCTGTGGAGCCCCTCTTGCGTTTCCTACCCCCCATAAATAAACGATGCCCAAATCTGACCTAAAGTATTTCAAATCTCAGTTGGACTACTTAATTGAGATTCAACTTCTCGCTCATTCCGATTAGCATTGCCATTTTCAAAATTCAAATCAAAGGCAGTACTCTTCTAACACCCCCCAACTAAACCAAGCTGGTGATACATATTACTGGTTGATTGAGCCACGGTTGATATTTGATAAGCCATCCAAAAATAAACGAATCAATCAAAATGATTTTGGGTAAAATTTTTAGACTACTACTATCCGGTCCTAAAGTTGATGAATAAAAAATCCAAAATCAACTGTAAATTAAGTTCCAAAATAGGAGTATAAATTCTGACTTTGGTTTAAAGGAAACGAGCAAAAATCATTTTGTTCCTAAGGAGCCCCTAATTTCCGAGCAAGCACAAAAACGGCGGGGACACGAGCACGTTGAGCAGTGGTGGTGGAGGCGCCGATTGGCTGGCCGATGCGACCACCGGCGTCCGTCTCGCACCCCCGCATTTGTGAGGAACAAACCCGCTTTTCGCCGCCAGCGCTTTCGCAAAAGCCATCTTTTCTTGCCAATCCGCTCGCTCACCCATCCGTCCATCCAGCCACCGCGGCGTATTATAATCTCGCCCGCGCCTCATGATCGCCGCAAGATTCCCCTAGCAAACACAAACCCAACCCACCATCGCTAGCTCCTCCGCTTTCCTTTTCTCCCCAACCATACCACCCACTCCACTCGCCGCACACGTCACGCACAGGTGACAAAGCCCACACTGCCAATGCCGTTTTATACCGGCGAGACGCCGGGCACGCACGCGCGCGCGGCGGATGACGAAACGCACCGGCACAGGAAGGATGGCGTCGCGTGCAATCTACTGTACCACCCGGCTCTGCGAACCTACTATCCGTAACAGCAAACTGTACTGGAGTAGTAGTATACTACTACGGCTAGGGGTAAAAAAAACGAAATGGTAACAAGGCAAATTAACTGATCGCTGCAAATTAATTAGCCCCTGCCACGACAAAACGGGGAGTAAATTAACTGTAGCAGTAACTAGTAGGCGAGCACGATGCCTCGATGCGTAGGAACGAATGATTTCTCCGACCAGCATTAGCACGGATCTCGAATTCTCGATCACGGCGAGAGAATTCATTCTCGCACGCCTTTTCACCGCTTCGCCATCGCTACTCCCCCTCTTCTCAAGCAAGCCGCTGCTGCATCAACCACCACCACAGGTGGATCCCGAAATTCTAACGGAAAAACTACTAGTAACCGGAATCGTGGGATGAAATTGGAATTGTGGGGGGGGACAATCCTAACGAACCAAGAACCAAATGGACGTCGCAACAGCAAAGCGATTCAACGAATGTGGAAATGGAATTGCGAAGGGTAGAAATTGTGGGGGAATTTGGGGGAGGGCGTACCGTTGGGCATGAGCTTGGGGTCGACGACGAGCTCGCCGTGGATGCGGAGGCCGACGATCATCTCGGAGAAGCAGTGGACGCGGCGGTCGTAGCGGAAGTCGACCACCTTGTAGTTGGTGAGGCGCTCGAGGACGGCGCCGTAGCGGCCCAGCCACCAGTAGTGGTACTCGAGGACGACGAACACCACCTCGCCGGCGAACCGCTGCGCCGTGATGAACAGCGGGATCAGCCCGTCGCTGAACTCGTGGTACACGTTCCCGGTGTACCCGCCCGTCGAGAACACCACCGCCGGCACGCCCGGCGGGTGCCGCACGTCGCACCGCCGCCGCAGGCTGTCCTTGCCGGTGTCGCCGGCGGTGGTGCCGTTGCTGCCGGCGTCGACCACCGGCACGATGGTGACCTCGTCGATGGTGCTCATGATGCTGCCCTCGAACTTGCGGGTGTACGGCCGCACCTTCTCCGGCGCGCTGCCGCGGGGGGCGTTGTACAGGAGCACCGACGAGGTGGACGGGTCCGTGCGCACGTCGCCGCGGAGGTAGCACACGTCGCTCCGGTAGTGGCTCCGGTCGCAGCACAGCGCGCTCTCCGCCGCCGCCTGCCCGCCGCCCGCCTCACCTGCGCACCACCCGATTAGCACACCATCCCCAAACCGCCATGAATCAGCAGCAATCAATCCAGCTGAGCAAAAGCGATTAGCTCCTCTCCTCACCGTTGATGAGCGCCGAGCAGGGGAGCGACGCCGGAGAGCGAGTCTCCTCGCGGGCCTCGAGGTTGTTCTGGTTCGACGGCAGGTGCGTCTTGAACGCCTCCACATCCTCCCGCCGCTCCACGCGCTCTGCGAAGCACAAGAATCGCCGCCATTAAAAGGGCACCGAAATCGGTTGGGGGAGGGGGGGGGGGGGGGCGAAGCAATCAACCCAGAAGCCGACGGCGGGCGCAGCGGCGGCGGTGGGGGGGAGTACCTGAATCGGCGTTGGAGACGACGAGGGAGGAGCTGGGGATGCGGACGACGGTGAAGATGCTGTACACGGTGAGCACGAGCAGCGGCACGATGCGGCACACATACCTGCTCCTCCCGCCGCCGCCGCCTCCCCACAGCTTCTTGTGAGGCGGCGACGGCGGCGGTGACCTCCGGATCCACGACGAGCTCCGCGACACGGGTGGCTTGGCGCTGTGCTGATAGTGATGCTGATGCGACGACGCCTGCTGCATCCTCTCTCGCTCTCTCTCTATCTCTCACCGCCGCATGCTACGCCGCCGCCCGCCACAGCTCACAAACCTCACCGGCAAGGACCAAATCGATGTTGCGATATATACACCGCGAGTGCGTGCGAGGCTAGGCGGGTGAATGGCGGAGAAGTGGGGGAGGAGGGATTCGAGCAATCGAGCTAGTAGTAGTAATGGCTCGTCACGATCAGAGGTGCAGGAGAAGGGGGAGAGTTGAGGAGGGGAGGTGGGAAGGGAAGAAGAGAGGAAAATGAATGAGGAGGAGAAGGAACAAGGCCGGGCTCGGTCGGAAGGAATCACATGGAGGACAAAGGGAAACGGGGGCGAATTTGATGACGCTCACTGCTAATTATGTGCGCGCCCGCCCGCGGGTGCTAATCGCGATTCTCCCACTGATCCCCTCTTTTCTTCAGTACCTTCTTCTGGGCTGTCAGCAGCTAATCCGCACTATTGGCGCACACACTGGCGGTCAAAATGGTACTTCCTCCGTTTTATAATGTATGTCGTTCTAACATTTTTCACATTTATATTGATGTTAATGAATCTAAATAAATATAAAAAATACGATTTATTAATATCAATATAAATATAAAAAATACTAAAATAACTTACATTATAAAACGGAGGGAGTAGTAGTATGCCGCATGTGTTCAAAATGAGGTACTGCCAATGTGTTATGACAAACCTTGTGGCGTTGGGGCTCATGTTTCATTGTGGAATTATTTTTGTACTGGGCTCAACATTTATTTTTCTTATAGTAGTATAGTAATGATATGTCTCTGAACTTATAGTGCCATTATAGTTTTGAGATGTGGTAACTGATTACTCCAACGATACCAGTATTCACAAACGAGTAAGAGTTGTGATATGCCTTAAGGGCTATTAATTGTATCTATACAACTTGTCTAATACGTGAACATATAGAAAGTCAATGTCTTTTGTGACATGATTTTGATTTCTTGTTGTTTTGGAATTTTTTTCATAAATGATACCTACACGGCTGTAGTAATGCCATTATTCACAAAGCGTCAAGTTTTAGATGACCATGTTATGTACTCCTAACTAGATGTTATGATAACTCAATAGCTATAAATACTACTTACGACATGTATAATACTTAGATGGTTAAATAGATGTTTCAAGAAAGAGTATATTAAAACATTTTATTAAGAACCACAGTTTCTAATGGATTGAAATATTTTGAGTCCTAATGATAGATAGAGCATACAATTTGTTTTATCTAGATGATCATGTCGCTTGGTGGCAAGTTGCTCAAAAATCTTCAATGTGGTAAGTGACAACAAATCAAAAGTATAGTTCATGTCACCCTGTATTTATTCTTGTGACATACTATACATGGCTGAATAGTTTTATAACAAATTACACGTCATCTTAGCATCTGCAATGGTAACCTTATTATTTGGTAAGCTTGGATATGTAGTAGGTTTGTTCATCTTAAATTAGAATGAACCCGCTGGAAAACTAACCATAGGCGCCTTGCTAGCTTGCCCGATCAACTTATACAATCAAATGCTAATTATAACCTAAACTTGCTCTCTTTCGACTTTCAATGGGTTAAAATACCATAAATGAGCTTTCCTGAATGGGGGTAT
The DNA here is from genome assembly GCA_000338895.3 of Oryza meridionalis. Lineage (NCBI taxonomy): Eukaryota > Viridiplantae > Streptophyta > Magnoliopsida > Poales > Poaceae > Oryza > Oryza meridionalis. The sequence goes on from CM002526.2 coordinate 20,565,199, forward strand.
CTTCACAACCACTTGAGATCCATAATGACATGATCTGCACAATACAGAGAGTTATATTGTCTTGGAGATTCTAAATTACTCCGTAAGTGCTTAGCGTCTAACCTAGCACATTTGTAAATACGGTTACTACTTCCTCTCTTTGATACATATTCGTCTTTTTTTTCTTTATAAAGTACAGACACAGACGCTCATATTACACGGACACTTATCCTTATGAGCATAAACACATGTATCTTAATCTTAAAATTGCTAAAATCATCACATGCGCCTAGCTATCGACGGTACGTCACTAACCACTGAAAGAATAATTAGTTGTAAATACGATCACCTCCGCTAAGCCTAGTAGTTAACCCGATAGATAGGTTCCACCATAAGTAATCTAACCAGTTGAGACTTGAGAGCTATGTCCACTTCACACATGTTCGCTTTTGAACTACTATATCATTTTTCCTTCCTTGCCTTTTTTTCCTTGTCCGTAAATATAATGGGAGTATCTATAAAACATTCAATATTTTTTTAATGAATTATAATTAGGGTATAGTTACATTGTATCAATAATATATTTATAACTTAACTTATATATGCGCGAATATAATTGGATAAAACAAATGATGTGGATGATTAGCAAGCAAGCGTTCAGCCACTAGCGTAGGCATTTGACTCTTGGCTTCAGCATGCGCGTGTAATTTTTCCCACCCTATGCGAATCTCGAGGTGATCCGATGGTCAGAATATTCAAAAGTTTTGAGCAGAAAAAACCGTCCAATGTTTTTTTAGCAATTCCGAATTACAATTAGCAGAGACACATTAAAAGATGAACTAGTTACACTCAGCATATAACAGGCAATTCTATACATAAAGCAGTTCTATACATATCTATTTACAGGTCCACAACACTATATCACAGCATCACTATTTTTAGCCTCAATACCATTGCCGATCGCACGCTAGCAGCTTAGCCGCACAGCGCTTCACCTTGCCAAATAAGCAACCATCTCACTCCTCCTAACCGTTTTTTCCCAATTTCCCACTAGCTTTACTACTCCACAAATCTGCGTGACAGCGACCGTGCACGTTACACTTCCGTGGCGCGACTCGGCCCGCCGCCGCCGCTGCACACCCTGCACCGCCGCGGCCGCTCGGTCCAAACCTAAGCACAACTCTGTCGAGACTCGAGAGGGAACGGGTGAATCGATCTGAACGGGTCGCATCCCGCGACGTACGCTGGCGACGCGCACCATACTCCATCCCATTCCGCCGCCCGCACGGCTGCTTCTCCCCCTCCCGTGCGCGACCGCGACCGCGACCGCGAGAACCCAAGAAAGGAATAGCTAGCGCGCGCCAGGTAGTTTGCCGCGCCCGGTGGAAATGCTTGGATTTCTCCGTGCAGTTTCCTTTGCCCCCCCGAGGGGTGGAACGGATCGGGAATATTATCGCGTACGTCGCCGCCCACCCACCACGCACGCGTGCGTGAGCCTGCGCCGTGGTGGTGGTGGTGGTGTACATGCTCTCCACGAACGCGGGGGATATCGCAAGAGACGTGGAGGAGATCGAGTAGCAAGGAGACCGAATCGATGGGAGAGATCGGTAATCGGAGGAGGATGACAGAATAATTAACCGGTGTGCTAGAGATTATGGAGTCCGACACAGATTAGCACTCCACTGCTAACTAAGAAAAAGAAATGATTGATTATTGGGAGTGGATGAATGGGCAGGCAGGGATAGATTATTATACAAGTGTTTTGTTAGATTCTTGGGGTCGGAGTCGGAGGGTTAGTGAGTGTAATAGTGGAAAAACGCCGCCCGTGCTGGCGTTGTCACAGGTTTCGTGTATAGCGCCTGGGGGATTTTCTTTTTCCCCTTTTCGTTCCAGGACCGCTTGGTTTTGTTTCTTCTGATGAGGATCGGAGTTCGTGTGCATCGCTCCTTCTGGAGAGATGTCATGAGCTATCCGGCCTGTGTGTTTCCAGAGAACACATGGTTCAATGACAACATGACAACAGCACGAGGTGAAATCGGTGAAGTCATGGTCCTGTACGCCGGTGGGCTGTATGTGTAAAACATGGAAAAAAAGTTCTCCAGAAAAAATGAAAACGTCGATGACGTCTACGCAGACATAACTCTGCAGTGCAGTACGGTGTTTGTTGATGCTGCTGATGCTGCTGCTGCTACGGAAGCTGTGGATCTCCTAGTTACGCCAGCCACCGTTGCCATCATCCACAGTGCTGGTGGTACATGTTGTACTCTCTCCTCGTAGTAGTAGCATGCAGCAGCAATAGCCACGGGTACTGCACGCGGCGTCACGGACGGTGGATCGAATCGACCGAGCGGGTTCTAAAAAAAAAAAAAAAAAAAAAATCGACCGAGCGGCTGGTGGTGGCGGGGCACGGAAACTACTGCAGCGACGCAGGGGGAAGCAGTAAATGGTCCGAAGCATAGGTAGGAATGAAAAAAATAGAAATAGAAAAAAACACAGGATTTATAAATATAATTGTAAAACAGAGAACCGTAAAACACAGAAAAAAAACACAAGAATCAGATAAGAGATATACTCTAAGAAATTTTTCCAAGAGATTGGTTCTCTTACTAAATTTTCATTAAAATCTACGTTCAATAAGCCATTACAGATAAATTTTATATGATTTGGAAAACTTCATTCCTTTAAATCAAATGACCAAATATAAAAAATTTCTATAAAATTCTTCTACTAAATTCTTTTGATTCAAATGGCCACAGGAATCAGATAAGATTGAGATATACTCAAAGAAATTTTCCTAAGAGGTTAGTACTTTTGCTAAATTTTCTTTAAAACCTACATTAAATTAGCCATTGCAGATAAATTTTATAGGATTTGAAAACTCCAATCCTTTAAATAAAATGATCAAATAGAAAAAAATTCTATAAAATTCTTCTACTAAATTCTTTTGATTGAAATGGCCTTAGAGCATCCCAGCAGCTCATCCATATTTCATCCTCCAAATACCCATATGGATAGTCATCCAAAAAAGATTCCTCATTCATATCCCTTCCAACTCCAACAGATCATCCATATTATATCATCCATATCCCACCCTCCTATATTTTAGTAATATCTTCCAAATAACCTTACTTTTACTTTTTGTATTTTTAAGGGACATATTTTGAACTATTAAATTTTAACGGTGTTATTTATCGCGATAATATTTCGAAATGAGTATATTTTAACGGATATATTTTTAATGGATAATTTTTTAATTGATATATTGAATTGAGTGAAGCATTTTTTTTGATATATTCGTAGCAACATCCAAAAAAAAATGAACACAACAAAAATATATCAACATCTGTATATTTCCTTTTCTCTACTCAGGCTGCCACAGTAATGCTACTACTACTCTTTCTGTAGAGGCAGCAGGCGAGAGGCGGCAGCGGGTGTGCGGTGAAGGGGCGGCGGCGGCCGGGCGGACGGGCGAGGGGCGGCAGCCACGGGCGTGTGGCCGAGTGTCGGCGGCGGCCGGGCGGGCGAAGGGCAGCGGGTGTGCGGCGGAGGGTCGGCGGCCGGGCGGGCGAGGGGCGGCGGCGGGTGTGTGGCCGAGGGTCGGCGGTGGCCGGGCCAACGGCTGAGGGGCAGCGGGTGGACGGCTGGACGAGGGCGCATATGGGTGGGGAGGAGACAGACGAGGGGAGGAGAAGCTCGAGGGCGCTGCTGCGGGTGTTCGACGGCGGGAGCGCCGCAGTGGATCAGGCGACGGCGGGAGGACAACCTGCGCGCGGGTGGCCGACGGTGGGAGCTCGTGCTATGGCGAAACCTCCAGATCTGGTACGTCTATTCCTCCCCACTTTCACTACTCTATGGCTCCACCAGCCGGTGTACTACGGCGTCGACAGATGCGGTGGTTGGGATATGGTTAGTTTTAGATGACTAGATAGAATATCTGCTGGAGCATCAATTTTCTCTCAGATACTCTATTTTTAGGATGGACTAGTTGCTGGTCATGCTCTTAGGAGTAGTACGTCCGTTGTACGCTGCACGAGCCGGGGAACCCAATGGTTGGTGGCTGCCTGCCTTCGCCAATTTATTTCGCCGCAGGCCGCACAGCCGATCGATCTGCAGAGCAGCAGTAAAAACGCTCGTAATGACGGGGTTTTGGACCGGAGGAATGGCAGGTTCCAGATCGATGCAAATTCGCGGTGAATTCTTCTTCTGCTACTGCTACTGCTGCTGCGTTAGCTGTGATCTGGGCTGTGAAGTCGCTCGGGGGATAGAAAAAAAAAATTGCTCGTGGCTGTCAATGTGAATGTTTGTTGGTGCAGATAGGTCGTTAGGTACTTGCATGATGGTGAGGGTTTTGGGGGCGGCTTCGGATGCAAGGGATTGGGTTACTTCTAGCACGGTTGGTGTTACTACGTAAGTACGTGCATGCGTGCGAATGATTATATTCTAGCTTCAAGTGCACACCATCTGATCCCAGATCAAGTCGTGGTAGGGTTTCAGACACTGGGTTGTCGATATATCAGTTACATCTTATGAGAAATATCTATTTTTTTTAGAAACACAGGCCAATAAACCTATAGGTATATGAGTATATCTATACCTTTGAATACTAAGGTTGTGTTTGTTTCTAATGGTTGGGAACCTTTCTCTTCTAGCACGTAAAACAAAACGACGGTGTTAACACACAATTAATTAAGTATTAGCTAAAAAACTTTAAAAATGGATTTATATAATTTTTAAAGGAACTTTCCTGTATATTTTTTTCAAAAAATACACCATTTAGTAGATTGTGAAGCATGTGCGTGGTAAAAGAGAGAGTAGTGATTGGAAAAGTGTATGATTAAGAAGAGAATTGGAGAACATTAAAAAGATAAGAAAAACGAGATGAAACATTATAGTATACGATTAATTAAATATTAATTATTTTAAATTTAAGAAACAGATAAATTAATATGATTTTCTAAAAGCAACTTATGCATAGAAGTTTTTTATAATAAAAAACACACCGTGCAGCACTTTGATACGCGTGCATGCGGAAAATGAGAAATTTTCCTCTCAGGGCCTGTTTAAGATCAATTTGATGTGGAAATTTTTTTGGCAAAAGTTTTGGTGGCAAAAGATTTGGCATTGAAGTTTTGCTAGTTAGTGTTTAGATGCATGGTAAAGTTTTGCCGTTTTACTAGTAAATACAGAGAGAGGACGGTTCCCAAAACACTTTTTAGCAAATTTTTGCTACTCTAAACTCCCAAATGACAAATGCTAAATTGCTAACCTTTTCTACTAGTGTTTAGATCCATTTTGACAAAAAGTGCTTCAAAACAGCAAAATTTATATCATTTTTGAGGAACTAAACAGGACCTCAGTCATCTTGGGCCGAACACACCTTATTAATTGGATAATTCCAAAGGCGCTCCTATGTAAACCAAAAATATCTTACACATTGATTTCATGTATTATTGTGACCATAGATACTGTGAAGAGTTTGTAATAAATAAATCACGTAACTGGAAATAGTGTGCACTCTACTTTACTAATTTTGAAATTTGTAATTAATAAATATGAAATTGTAATCATTTCGAACTCTCAGTTAGTTTAGTGATATGTAAAATTAATTATAATATTCCAATTTACTACTCTGTTCTATATTATAGTAACCGAGAATAGGATAAGAGTACGACAAATCTGAATAATCTAAATAGGCGTATGTAGATTCGTTGTATTACGAAATGTTTCATCTAGTTATAGGCTGCTATATTATAAGACGGATGGAGTATTAACTAGCAAGTTATAACTGATGTGGAGTCTTATGTTTAATATAAACAACTATAATTTTAAAGGTAAGTATCATGTTCACATAATATTAAAATTTTAATATTTATAGTACCAGTGATAGTATTTCGTGCGATGTATGAATTGGCAACTAGTATTAGTAATGGAAAAAACTAAATTTTGAGTTTAAATATGACTAATAATTACCCATAACTAGTTAGGGCAAATGATTTATCTGTCGTTTTTAGTCTTTCATGGGTAGGCTCGTGGGGGGCGCTGATCCGCGGCTAGTCGCGCAGCCGTGCATGTGCGATCAGCTAACACCCCTCTAGTAGATGTATATACGTATGTATATAATATACATATATATAAACTTTGTATACATGTATACTAAGGCTGTGTTCGGCACCCCTTGTTCCCAAAAGGAACAGTGCGCATGAAAAACGAAGCGATTCATTAGCGCGTGATTAATTAAGTATTAGTTAATTTTTTTCAAAAATAGATTAACTTGATTTTTTTAAAGCAACTTCCGTATAGAAATTTTTTACAAAAAACGCACCGTTTAGTAGTTTGAAAAGCGTGCGTGTGAAAAATGTGAGATATGGGTCGTGAAGAAGGGTGCCAAACACAACCTAAAAAGATCAAAAAAAATAAAAAAGATACAAAAAGAAAAAAAAAGAACAAACAACAAAAACAGGAAATTGTGCGCCAAAGAAAATAAAAAGAAAAAGAAACCGCGTTGTCCCCCCCCCCCTCTCCGCGTTGTCCCCCCCCCCTCCCCCCCCTCCGCACATGACACGTATCGAGTCACGTGGGGGAGGGCGCACAGGACTGGTTACGGATTAGCATTCACGTAGGAGAAAAGTAGAGGTTATCGTACCCCGGCAGTATAAGCCCGATAGCCGTTTAGTTATCACCACGAATAGTAGGAAAATAAATATAAATATTGCTTAAATGTATTTTGAATTTGGTAGGGTTATCAGGCTACCTTACCGTTTCCGCACCCAACTACTACGGTCTGTAAGAGAAGCTCTCCTTGCTGTTCCCATCTTTCCAATTCCACCCACCGTGCTATGTTTAAAAACCGTGAATCATCTCTCCGTTCCGCTGAAATCGAATCATTCCATATAAAATTCATGTATTTTAAACTGGCGTTTGCCCATGCTGTGCGTTCGTAAATTGTTTTTGTTCTACTATACTCACCACCTGAAACGTTTCTAACGATAGCATTCAAAAAAAGGCTGGAAGGCTGGAAATTAATGGGCAGCACGTTTGCCTTGTCCCGTCCTGTTGCATATATTTGTACAGAAGTGGACCAACAACCTGAAGCCTTTGCCGTTATTTGGCGACATCTTTCGGATGGGTGTTACATGTAGTAGACGCTTTGTGTGTCAGGTCAGGCTGCCCCTCTCAACGGTAAATTATTCTCCCTGGGTCACCAAATCCCTTTCCTTTGTCTTTACAATCACAAGCAGAGACGGAGAAAAGGACAAAGCAGTAGGAGGCTGAGCTCACAGTTCCTAATTATAATTGCCTGTGTTTCTAGACCGTCGCTGGGATATGATGCATCTGGATCTGGACGGTAGGTAGCTGTCCGTGCCTGAATCTGTTGCTGCCCAGAAGCTACGACGCCGCACCTCCTCGGCTATTTCAGGCCTTCTTCAAAGCGACAGTTTCATCAGACGGTGAGTATTCAGACCATCGTCGTATTTACCATGATTTTGAACTAAAGATATACTCCCTCAGTCCAATAATACAAGGGATTTTGATGGGATGCGACACATCCTAGCCTGTCCAGGAACGGAGGGAGTACTTACTTAGTGGTCAATTTTTTTTTCATATATTAATTTTGAAACTTCTACGATCGAAGGGTATAACATAGTCCCTACGTCTCAAAATATAAGGATTTTTTTATGAGTCTTGACAATTTCTCGCTATGATACTTGTTCAGATTCGTAAGGTAGAAATGATTATATTTTAGGACAGAGAGAGTAGATTATTTCTTCTCTTTTTTAAAGAAAAAGGGAAACTTCTATTCTCTGCATCAACAAAAATAAACAATATCTGTCTACAACTTCACCAATACATCAATGTTGCTTTCTCATACTACTGTTAGATTGTTTTTATGTTCATTAGCAACACGGAAAATGTTGAAAATACTTGAGAGTTGGGGATATGGCATGCAGCAGGTTGTACCGGCAAAGTGCCAAACTATTAAAGTTTGCACCATTAATTGGGGGCAACACAGCTCACAACCTAACCATATGCCACGAGCCGGTGTAAGCGGGATTGGGAGCCTTCAGTCATGGACGAGCCATATTTTTTTCCTTTTCTTACAAACAAAGAAACCAATTGGAGATAGGGTTAGTCGTCAAAGTTATGTACGACTTGTAGAGCTAGGCAGCTAGCTGGAAACATTTGATAGTTTTAGTTGATACCCTAATGTTATGGAATGTAGCAGCATGTGTGTCACATTGCTACGACGGTTGTTGTATGTACTAATTATTAACAAGCCATGTGAAAAATACACTAAACTAATTGACATCGACGCTTATTTGTATTAATTTCTTGAGAATTTATTGGGTGATCTTTAATAAATTTTACCGCGCTTAGACAAGTCTGCAGGAAAATGTGTATTATTACGCGCGTCGACTTGACTTGATTGGTTTTGACCCCTGCAGCTTAGGCAAGTCTACAGCGCTTGAGATTGGAGCAAGAAACGGTCAGTTCATTAAATAATTATCACCGCTAATTGGTCCCATACACTGGTGGAGAAATCATCTTTCGTCGGTCGGCCGAATTCCACAATAGTCCCGGTTGCAATAAAAACCGGGACTAAAGATGATATTTAGTACCGGTTAAAAAGGGTAACGGGCATATTTGATCTTTAGTCCAGGTTCAAATGCTGTCAGGGCTTGTCAGGCCCCCCGGAATCTTTAGTCCCGGTTTGTAACCAACCGGGACTAAAGACATCTTTAGTCCCGGTTGGTGTTACAAACCGAGACTAAAGATCCCGGTGATCTTTAGCCCTGCTTCATAGCACCAACCGGGACTAAAGTCCCACCCCTGTATATATATGTCTTCTTCCTCCTCCAGCCCGAGCAAGCTTCAAAATTTCTTCAAAAAAAGAGGGGAGGTCATGCCAAAATTTCTAGTGAATTTATTTTGGTGATTATATATAAATCGGATGTGCCTAAAAGGTTAGCAACTTCATCCTCCAATTTTTTTTTGTCATATTACATTTGGAGCTATGTTTTGCACACTTTTTTGTCTCCAAAATTTTGTTGTAAGTTGATGAGAGAGAAAATTTGTGTGGGGAAGAAAGAATATATAGAAATTTAGTTTATTTGCTAAAGAAGGTTTTATAAAATAGTTGAGAAGGAAAATATAGTGAAAGTTAATCTTAAATAATAGAAAACAAACTAAAATGAGAACTAAAAGAAGTACGACACATTAATATTAGTTTAAAACTTTAGAAATAGTAAATAAGAATTATTTGGTGTAATATTTTATAATTTTTGTATGAATAATGATATGTCATTACTATACGAGTGTTGAAAGAGTTTGTAATTATTTTATCATTATTGTATGAATGTCATTATTATACGAATAATTATTTGTGTACGAACAAGGAGGCCTTAAAGATATCGAACTATTACCGAACACTTCAGAAAGCCTATCATAAGAAGTCCAAACCAGTTCCTCAAATTGGAGAACAACCAAACCAAGAGGTCGAGCCGTTGGTGACCGGCGAAAATTTTGGAATAACGGATTTCATTTCAGATACCGGTCTAACTGTGGATCAGTTGATTGGAGCCGCACCAATCCCGAAGGCGGAAGTGGCATACAAGTTTGAACTCGGTAAACCGCTTGTCACGCCTGAGCAGCTGCAGTCCCTACCGACACAGATGTACAAATTCCATGAACGGTACATGGAAATGAGCGCCAAGGGTAGAGAGATGTTCAGAGCGAGAATCAGAAACCCCGACTTCTTGCAAGGAGAAGATGTTCTCTGGCTCCATTTCAAGGATGTCTTCGATCTGTACCATCTGGACGCCCTCGACGTCTCTCTTTTGAGCGCATGGATTTTGTAAGTATCTTTGAGTTCGATTTGTTTCGTTCAATAACTAGCTCCTGTCATATATGTAAACAATAATAATTTCATTGTATCGTTGTAGAATGGAGATTCAAAGGGCCCGACGGCGGGGGGTTTACGATACTGGGTTCATCGACCCTCGGAAAATCAACACCGAAATGATCGACAAGTACGAGAAAGACACAGAGGACAATCTCGTCTATCTCCTAACGCAACAGCATTTCAAGACGTTCATACTACTGCCGTACAACACAGAGTGAGTTTTTACTGTCGTTCGAACAAATTTCGTTCCCATACATATAGCATGTACATTTTCATATATATCTCATCTCACGCATATTCCAGATTCCACTGGGTCCTGTTATTCTTCGACTTGGACGCATGCAGAGTCACTATGTACGACTCAATGAATAAAGATGAGAAGATTTTTGACAAGATCTTCCAACTGATAAACAGGTAATATAATGCCATCTATTCCAAAGTCGCGGGGATTCTATTGCTATTATGTTGATCTCGGGTAATAATTAATTAATCATAGCTTGCAACTGCACATGTAGGGCTTGGGATCGATTCCGTCAATTGGTCCGCGGGACTTGGAAAGAAAAACTTGGACGGAGGTTTCATTTTCCGATGAGTATATGCATGATCCAAATTGTATTTAATTAAATCTCTAATTACAGTTAAATATAAAGATTATATTAAATCTCTCATCGTTTCTCATGTAGTGTGCAAAGCAGGACCGGGAAACTAACTTATGCGGCTACTACGTATGCGAGTATGCACACTGCCTATCAAACCAAATATACACCACACGAGAGCTCGATATACGTATACATAAACCATTCAAAATTTCATTGCGTATCGATTTGTTAAGTTGTTTATTAATTTCATATATTGATATGTCATTATTTTTCGAATGATAGCGTATTCACATGATGGATAATCTCCCACACAAGGATTTTATCACGGCTGTTCAAGAACAACTGATGGGATTCATCAACGAAGAAGTGCTTAATCCCGATGGTGAATTCTACTATGATGGATCGACAATTCATAACGTCGGTCCTTCCTCTTCTGACATAACGCCGGCGTCGAAGTCTTAACTATAGCTAGCGAGCAAATGAATTGTATTATATATGCATGTGTGTCTATATATATATATATATATATATATATATATATATATATATTACCAAAATATATATTAACACTAAAGTAAATGTGTACACATATAAATATATATATACATATATATATATATATATATATATATATATATATATATATATATATATATATATAATCAACCTTACAGCAAACAGGGCCATGCAAAATAAAAAAAAAATGATATACCGATCTTTAGTCCTAGTTGGTAACACAAACCGGGACTAAAGATGGTTTGGCCGGCCACGTGGCTGACCGATCTTTTGTCCCGGTTGGTAACACGAATCGGGACTAAAGATCGATCTTTAGTCCTGGTTATTTCACCCGAGACTCGGATTCGTAGTCCCGGTTGAACAATCGGGGTTACGAACCGGTAATATAAACGGTTTGTCCACCAGTGATACCATGTCAATTTCGCGGCTAATCCCATCGTAAACAATCGTTCAATTCGTCAAAGAGTACGTCACTGCATACCTGAACTGAAAGAAAGTTGGGCATGTGAACAGTCAAGTCGTCATAGGGAAGAAAAATACTGAAAGTACCACGAGACAATTTCAAAGGATATACTGTGGCTCGTGTTTTTTTTTCTCTGAAACTCTGTGTCTAGTATCAAGCTTTCAGACCTTCTGATATATGGGTGTGTTTAGTTCACGCTAAAATTAAAAGTTTAAATAAAATTGAAATAATGTGATGAAAAAGTTGGAAGTTTATGTGTATAGAAAAATTTTGATGTGATGAAAAAGTTGTAAATTTGAAGAAAAAATTTGGAACTAAACTCAGCCTATATATAGATGGGGCATGTATGAGTTGCTTATATTTCTCTCGAAATCGTACGGCCATTCATTTAAGAATTAAGGAAACTCTAGGATTTGACCTTATTTGTTTATTTGTAAGTTGTGAAAAGGACAAAGAACTAATTAATACATATTGCTTATACCGAAACTTGAAATCCACAGTCATGCATACATTTACCTAATTTATATAGAGGTTTAAAAATATTTTTGCTTTTAAGTGTTGGTGTTTATTAGTTTATATCCTCATGTTCTGAATTATTATATGTAATAAGGCCCTGTTTAGTTCCAAAGTTTTTTTTCCAAACTTCCAACTTTCCATCACATTAAACCTTTTATACACACAACTTTTTAGTCACATCGTTTCAATTTCAACCAAACTTCCAAACTTCAGTGTGAACTAAACACAGCCTTAAGTAGCTGCAGTTTTCTTTAAGCAAATGGTCCCATCGTTTCGCTTATTCGGGGAATAAACGAAACAGCATATTTACAAATAAAAAATATTTTTA